>JAHRHZ010000029.1:7993260-8033223 GCA_024137785.1 Ginglymostoma cirratum
AAACCCTTCATCAGAAATTCATCATTTCTGATGAAGGGTTTAGGCCCGAAACGTCAAGTTTTCCTGCTCCTATGATGCTGCTTGACCTGCTGTGCTCATCCAGCCCCATGCTTGTTATCTCAGTAAACAGGGGAATGATTTATGCTAAGAGTCAACCAATCAAAAGATGACATGAGGCGAGGTAGTTTTTGGGCACTGAGATTTTATAATCTAGAATGCACTGCCTGGAAAAGTGCAGAAATCAGATTGAATAAGGGAATAGGACATTAAATGATATCATGTAGAACACAGAGCACAAAAAAAGGCCATTAAGTCCAGTTAGTCCCAATTAGTTCTACACACGCCTTCCCCATTCTTCTTCATCTAACCCATCAGAATTACCATCTACTCTTTTCTCCCTGAATTCTTATACACTTTCCCGCAAAACCAATCCATTCTATTCATTTTAGCAAGTCCTCCTGTGAGCAAAGCCCACATTCTAACCATGATCTAGGTAAAAAGACATTTCTCCAAACTTCCAAATTGGTTTTCATTGCAACTATCTTATTTAATGTCCCCCCCTAACTTTGGTCTCCTTGACAAATGGAAACTTCAGTGTTTCACCCACCAAAACCTTTCACAATCTGAAAACCTTTAAATTATGTCAACTCTCACCTTCAGTGTTCCAAGCGAAGGGGGGGGGGGGGGGGGGGGGGTGGAGGAAAGAGTCAAAAAAGAGAGTCCCATATTTCATATTTTTCCAATAAATGTCATAGCTTGGAAATTACTTCAGTAGGTATTTTCCCCCATCTTCTCTAGTGTCTCCATTTCACTTATATAAAATGTTAAAACTGTAACCAGCACTTTGCAATTCTTTTACATATTTGACCACATTCCTTGACACTGTTCAGTACTATTCTCATTCACTATAATCTGAATAGCTCATGGTAACTTCCTGTAAATCTGAATAGCTCATGGTAACTTCCTGTACTATTCAATCGTTGATTAATTCCGTGTCCCTCCCTCAAATTTGACTACTCTAGCCCTACTACATATTTTTAATCAAGATTGTTCAATTCTCAATCCTGCTTTAGCTTTAATCTGCATCTGTTAATTAAACTTAAACCCAATACTTTTTGCTACACTTAAACTGTCTCCCTTGGGTACGATGCAAATGGACCACATGCAAAGATTAAATTAAAATTGTTTAATGCAAAATATCCTCTCTTCAAAGTAAGTATTGCTTTCAGAGAATTAAACAAATCATAAAGAAGAAACCAGGAACCTTTTCATCCACATAAAATCCAGGTTTGCTTTTAGAACCTACAGCCCTTCGGCCCATCGACTCTGCACTGATAAAGTGCTACTCTAAATTTACACCAGTCCCATTTTCCAGCACTTGGCCCATCGCCTTTAATGTTTTAACATTCCAAGCATTCTTTGCAAGGTCAAGGTGCATTCCAGATTTCCGCCATCCTCTGGCTGAAAAAAAATCTTTTCTTCCCTGCTAAACCTCCTGACTTTCACCTTAAAATAATGTGCTCGTATTAACACTGAATTTTGTTTAGATAATTTCAGCTTAATCAGAATCAACTTCTTGAGAAACATATATTTATCTTTGATTTGAATGTCACTTTTAATGAAGAAAGGCTACAGTAGCTCCAACCTTTACACGTGACATATTTTAAAGAGGGAGCAGTAACACCAGTACAAGGATGCAATGAAGATTCATGATATATTATTATGTAAAAAATGTCAACTCTAAAGGAGAACAATGTAAAACTCTAAATCTCATTGGTATTTCTATATTGTGAGTTAAGGAGACAGAAGATATAGTTTGAATTTGCTTTTTGAGCTCAGAGTGGTGACTACAATTTTTTTTATATATTCATTCAATTAAGGTTTTAAAACTTTGAGATAATAGTTCAGTCCATTAGAAAAATAAACACAGACAAAGAAAACCTGCTGTTTCCTAGCAATAGGGGTCTAGTATTATCAAAAGACAGGACTATCCAGAAGATGAGACAATTTTGCATGTTTCAGGCAGATAGAAGAGGTCCTCAGCAGCAGAAATGCTATTATTTGAAGTCTCCAAAGTAGTCAGGGCTGAGGTTAAAAAACGTCCTGAGTTGCTTTGACAAAAAATTCCTGAAGCAGAAAGTTTTAGAAGACACCAGTTTAAGGATCTATGTTAAATAATAATTGTGCTGTGTTCGCAGTTTAAGGGACTGAGGAAGCGACAATAAACAAAGAAAATAGTATTTGGTGAATATAGAAATTTACCAAAAAGAAACTGATTACAGCCGTGTCAATTAAAAAGGAATTTTAACATTTAATTTTAGAAGACTATTGAAATCACACCAAGGTTTGAATGTCCGTAAGGTTGTCAAGAATAAAAGGGTTCACATGTATTTCTGTTAGTTGTAATAAGACCACTTGGAATAGTTCTTGGATAGCCTAACATAGTTTATAACACATGAAAGAAAAACTGAGATGCTCTTTTGTTAAAAGTATAGTGGCAGCCACTTGCAAAAACATTCATTGACTGACCATCATGGTAAACATGGAGCAAAATAAAAAAAAACTTAAGGTCTATCAAGCTGTGTAATAGTCTGGGGTCTGACCTGTCAAGAATTACAACAAAATTGTCATGGGCAATAATGCTACTGGTTAGGGTCATTACCCAGAAACAAGTATTTCAGAATGACTCCAACAGCAAAAAGTTAATTTAAGGGTGTAATTTCATTTTCAGTTGTTTAAACTTTAGGACAAGAAAATAAGAAATAAGAATAGGAGTGAGGCATTGGGCTCTTAGGGCCTGTTTTGCTATTCAATACAGCCATAACTGATTGTTTACATCACTACTACTTCTTCTTGCACCATACCCTTATCACCAAATTCCTCAGATATTAGTCTTCAGTTTTAGGTCCTGACCTTTAAAAAAAATTATGTAAATCTCCCAATACAATTTGATGCAATGCCACAAATTGGTGAAACCTCAGATGATGACTGTAATCCAGTTTTCTGTTCAGCAATTGGTTAAGGCTGGCAATGTAATAATGTAGGCTCGTCTTATCCCACAGAGTGAAACACAAGTCATTACTGCCATTCTCATGTATTGGTGATATCCAGTTTTAGAAGAGCATTGATGGAGGTCTCAGAGGAGGATACGCATTGAACCTTTTAACCACAATTACTCTATGCCTTTGGAATTCCAACTAAACAGACAGATATAATAAGTTTTAAAGCAACCTTACAGTTACTCCCAAATACTATTTAATAGACAAAGTCAGAAGTCAGACAACACCAGGTTATAGTCCAACAGGTCTATTTGAAATCACAAGCTTCACCCGATGAAGGAGCAGTGCTACAAAAGCTTGTGATTTCAAATAAACCTGTTGGACCATGACCTGGTGTCATATGGTTTCTGACTTTGTCCACCCCAGTCCAACACCGGCACCTCCACATTGCAATTAATGTAATCATGTGTTTCCAATTCCCATTTATCATCTTCAGTAAAACGACAATAAGTTAAATTTATTGCATTATTAGCCCAGCAACTCACGTGTTCCTTACTCTTCTTAGATCCTGGAATTGGAGGTAGTGAAGCAGCCTTTGATCTAAGATAGAAACCAAAGATTAACTCTTAGATCATTGCATGGCTTCGTGAGTTCAAGATAGCTGACATTTGAGTCCTGCTGATGAATAAAAACATTATCGACATCAACTTGCTATGTCATTTCTCTGGGACTGGGATGATTTGAACCCAAACCTCCAAGCCCAGGTTAGGGACACTGACACTGCACCACAAGACTCTCAGTATTGTTGATTGGCTGCCATTGCTGCAATTGAGGGCAGCTGAACATGATTAATAGGGGCCACTATGGATGGCCAAAACATGCAAGATGCAACTCCACCGTATATCCCCACGAAATCTTCTCCCATTTTGGCTGCAGCCAAACCGCTTCAATAAAGTGCTGCGCACTATGTTTCATTCACCTGCAGCAGGATCAGATTCAGTGGCCCATCATTTCGCCACCACCTTCTGTTCCATCATTACCAGTTCACTATCCCTGCTGACCTGTCACCCTCCATAGTCCCCTCCTTGGTGTGCTGGCAATCATTGTCACCACTGGGACTCCTAACTGACCCCCATACCCCTGCTGAGCCTTACCTGTCTCATGATCAAAGGTACCTGCACTTTAATGATCCCCCCTCCCCCAATAAAACCAAATGCTCCCTGCCCCTACAGTTCCAAATCTCCAACTACAACAGTGAATATCCCCTATTCTTGTGATAATTCCCTCCACTTCACCAACTCTAACTTTAACCCTAACCCTAACCCAAACTGAGCCCTGGGCATTAGTCTGTCATCCATACTGACGCTCTCTACACAAACTCTTCACCGAATGATTGTAGGCCAACAAGACCCAGACACACTGAAGCATAGCCCACAGAATGTCTGGAGCACAACCTTATGCTGCATTGTCCTCTTGACTGTTTTTGTACTTCCATGCTTTTCAGTCAAAGGCTGCCCCCTATCTGCTCTATACCAAATGTGCTTGGTACAGAGATAGTGCGTCTGGGCCTGCTTGAGTGTGGCAGCTGCTCTTGGAGAAATGAGAGTGCAAGTGACTTTGAGCATGATTTAGAGCCATATTGCTACAAGGACTAAAGAGCAAGTATTTACACTAAGGTAGCTGAGAAAGAGCTGCTCTTCAGGTACACAGGTGCTCTTTGCCATTGGATCTCTGAAGCATCAAGTTTATCAAATGTATCAATTTAATTGGAAAAGCCAAGTTATTTCCAGTGAGTTTTGGTAGGAATGAGATGCAAATGCATACTAGATGGACTTCTCACTACCTGTTATCAATGTACAGGAGCTGCCACCTGAATGGGAGAACCTAATCAATAGCAACAAACTTTTTTTGGCCTCTTACCCGATAAACTCTCCCACCAACTATTCTTCTCATGATAGCAGGATCTGGAAAATCCTAGCCAACATTCCAAGTCCATTATGACTCCTCCTCAGAATTTGAACACCTCCTTCCAGGTCCTTTACCAACCCGCACACCCCAGGCCCTGTCACAACATGGGCTGCTTTCAACACAGCTAAACTATTTTCACCTACTCATTACCTTCTTATCAGCTTTTCTTCTTCCATGTCTTACTATTAACCATTCCTTAGTCTGCCTAACTTCCTCTCTGGGCTCCATCTGCATCTATTCACTCAATCCTTTATCACTCCACTCCAGCACCTCCATCTCAAACCTGCTTAACTCTTTTTTTCTCCACAGATGCTGCCAGACCTGCTACATATTTCCAAAAATTTCTGTTTTTGTTTTACACCTTCAGCATCCACAGCTCTTTGCTTTATCTTGGAACATACATAAAAATAAAACTATCACTTCTATTATAAATGTTTTTGTTTATAACTATTCTCTTTGACTGCGTTGTTCCTCCAATGTGCATATGCATGCGGGTCCATGCATATATGATGTAGTGTTAAAATTACAAACTGAAAGAATGAATAAACAATCCTCTATTTAAACCTACAAAAATTTAATGCTGGTATCAAAATTTCCACACACTTGGGGGTGTTTATGAACCGTACACATCATCCTTTAAAACAAAACATTGCCAATGGAGAAAAAGGGAGGAGAACAGGGATTTGAGTTCTCTCTACTCCAGGTCCATATCAGAGTGCAGCAGTCCAAGGTGGTAGCTCATCATCACCTTCAAGGGCAAAACGGATCTGTATAAATCCTAGCCTTGCCTGTGACACCCACATCTTGAAAAAGAATAAAAAAGATGTTTTAATTCCCCACAAGTTTTTTTCTATGCCTTCTCTCCTGAAAGTATCAGCTAGTTTTTCTGTTCTAATTCCACTTGGGAGAGATTGCTGCCTGAGGAGCTGCAAATAAATTTGTATTTGATGTCATTAATCTCTATTTAGTTATCTGCAAATATATCAGTGGGCATTACTCGTGGAAGAAAATATATACACATGCAACTAGCTAACATACAAGCGTCCCATAAAACAGCAGTAATCAGGTATGTGGAAGAGTCACACAAGATTCTATGGTTCAGGAAGCAAACATGTATTAAGCAGCTTGGCTGTTTGCAATAATATGACATGAAAAATTTAAAATGCAGAGACTTTCAAGTGCAGTTTCATAGAGTGCAGGTATAAGTAGGTTTGCAAGCATTGTGCATGGGGCTTCAGATGAACAGCAGTGTGTATCTAACAAGCCAACAGTCATCACTTTTCAGCGTGACTACTTGAGTTATGTAGCTAGTAAATAATATTAGCCGTTCGTTTCATCCTGACAGGTTTCGTCAAACCTTGCAACTTCCAAATATGATAACAGATCTTATGGAAAAGAATAAAGCACCACCTCCTATCAGACATGCCACGTGAGCTGTGTACCTCTGAAGTGTATCCTAGAGAATCAAATGGGACAGTGCCCCTCAATCATATCCTGTTCAACAGTATCTCCAAATCACTGGCTAACAGAATTTTTTTGTTTAAAATGTCATGGTCTCAATTTCTTGTTTCCACAATTATTTTTTGAGTTATCTTTTCATGATAGAATCTTCGAAAAGAACTTTAAAAATTGATTAAAAACTGCAAGTGCACAGCTTAGCTGGCCAAATGGCTTTAATGCTAGCCCTTTAACAGATGATGCACAGGATTGTGCCACCTACGCCTCCGAACCACACTCCCCTCTCCCCTGCCAGTTCCTTTCCTATCACTTTGTTGGTCCTCATTCTGGAAATTGACCCAATCACCCAATTCCAGAACAGGAGAGCTTGAATGTATAACTGTTCAGCCCACAACCTATGAAGATCAGCCCTGCACAATTTTGACCAAAAATTGTCTTATGGTTTTATGCCATTATCGTAATGTAGGTACTGGACAAACCAAACTTCCCTACAGGACAAAGTGTATATCATTTCCTAATAATTCCACCTTTATAATACAATGTGTTATGGGCTACTTAAAACTATGGTTTATTGGTCCATCTGATAGACAAGAAATCTTTCACACTAAATTGTTATGGGTGGGAACACATGGCAGAGGAATCCTCATCCATGTTAACTTTCCCCATTAAAATCGCTTTTGCACCTATCTCAATAACCCTGGTCTTTCTGACTTGGATCCAGTGCCTAATATTTCACCAGGTTGTCTTTTGGATATTTAACCTGCCCCAAAAACTGCAACACAGGAACTACCCTATAATTAAAAACCTAATGAACTTCAGAAGCTGTAAATCAGAAACAAAAACAGAAGTTGCTGGAAAAGCTCAGCTGGTCTGGCAGCATCTGTGAAGAGAAATCACGGTTAACATTTTGGGTCTGGAGACCCTTTCTCCGCACCTTCTGTTCCTGTAGCTTACGATTAAATTGAACTAATAACAATTATCCTAGATATAAATTCAGGTAATTCCATCAAAAGATAGAAAGCTTAAAAGCAGTAGACAAATAGGGCTAACCTTACCCATTAGATCTTCCTCGGCATGGTTTACTGAAAATCAGTTCACCATAGGGCAACTTCTTAAATTTATCTCTGCCCACAGCTACATAATATCCACCATTCTCAAGCTCTGTGCCATCACTGATGGACCTTCCATCCAATGTAAGAAGCCTAGAAGAAAATAAGTGGAAGCATCAAATCATCATAGTGAAACATAATATGATGTACATTCTGATTTTGCATAATAGTGAACCTGTTCAAAACTTGGCAAACTCTAATAATGACATAAATACACTAATGGTTACATTTTTAATGAGCATTTGGGATTACAGATGCAACCTAGAGAGCGTGTAATAACAGCCTCATCCTTCAGCTGTTGTATGTTCAGTTAGCTTGCCATGTTTGCACTAAAAAAAAAGCAGTAACAGAGTTCTGAAGACGATTGATTAAAATGCACTCACGACCCATAAATTAGACATTTCTGTCAGCTGTTAAAAGCTCATTCAAAAATGTGACAATTTGCAGAAATCTGGTGTACACAGTCATAGCTTTCTGCAACATATTTATATTTTCTCAATATCTACTCATGAAATGAGAACAACTAGAACACTTACCAGACACACATCAATCGCAGTCTAGGACAGCAACCCACATACTTCTTACCAGTTATAGGCTGCATACAATCTTAAATCACAAGATAAGATACATTCTGTACACAATCCTCATGTCTTTCAAATTACAGAAGACGATAGTAGTCAAGTGCGCAGGTCAATGGGTAACAAAACACATTCTACTTGCAGTTGTCTAGCCCAGAAGTGCAAGTGTTAAAACAATAAAACTATGGAGTTATGAACTAAACAAAAAGGCCTTAGGTTCCAAACGGGGCTAATATAACCATTATCAACCTTGTGTCAGCATTTATGAAATAATTCACAAATAGAATGTTTTGTGTAAATAACACTTGATGATTTGTACAACACAGACAAACATCAGTCTAGATGATCCTGTTGCAGATATTTTGCTTAAATTGAAACCAGGTTTATAGATGCTTTGTGTCAGATTATGATAGCTCCAAATCACTAGAATACTGTTGATGCTGGAAATCTGAAATGAAAACACAAAGGTCTGGTAGCATCTGTGGAGGGAGAAAGATCGAGTTCGCATCGAGTCCAGTATGACTGTTTCAAAAAAAAGTGTCATACTGGAGTCAAAACATTATCTCTTTCCACAGATGCTGCCAGACCCATTGAATTTCTCCCGCACTTTGTGTTTAGCTCCATCACCAGTTTTTGTTGTAAAAGAATGAAAACTGATGGCTGTAGCAACAAAAGAAAACACACCATTTGCATGTAAACACAGAGCCACATTAAATTCCAGTTGGCTCATGGATAATCAGTGCAAATTGCTTCATTGGTGGAGTTTGCAGTGTGTAAGACCTCTCCCCATGGGCTCGTGTCCCACCTCCAACAGTGGTTTCCTCTTCAAAGGTGGAGGCTGAGCTGGGGTGGAGGTGGGTATCCAGCACTGGCCTCCTTGGAATAGAGCTTCGCTGGGTGTCACTGGTGACTGCATAAGACAAGAGAAGCAATTAAGCGTCCAAGATAAAAGTTAGTGCAAGTTAATCATGGCATAGCATTGGTGGTAATGGGACAGCAGTGCAGCACAGCACAGCAAATAGAAACGTACTGGAGAAACTCAGCAGGTCTGGCCAATTTCTGTTTCTGTTTCAGATTTCTAGAATCCACAGTTCTTTGTTTTATTTTAGTGTGAAACTCACTGGATAGGTTGCCCCTGGAGGTCAACCCCACAAGTGGTAGCACTCTTCTCTAGCCAGATCCTTTTCTTCTTTTCTTTATATAGTGTGAAGAGCCTTATGTCCATTCCTCTTCGTCTTCTCAGCCTGGTTGAGAGCCATTTCTTTTCGGCAGGGCAGACATGTGCATTGTGTACGATGGAAGTGGACGGGAGAGCTGTCAGTGATGATGCAGGAGCAGCCTAGGTGGTGAAGTATCCCCAGGTGAGTGAGTCAAAAGCACATGTCAGGGTTAGCAGTTTGGGAGGATGAGGTGGATGATAGCCATTGAATGAACATGACACACACAACAATGAGAGTTGTACACCATCAGTCCTGCTGCAAGGCTTATGCAGTGGCAGAGTTAGAGTGAGGCAGAGAGAAGATGTTAGTGTTTACTCTTCCCACATTGGCATGCATTTCATCTGAGATATTGTGCTGTTCTGGACTGTTACCGTGGTCCCGGTTGGCTGAGTCAGGTGATGTAGCCTCCTTTGCCAATTCAAAGGATCAAAAATTCATTGCCCTCCTTTTCATCATCCCATCCACCAGTACCTCCAGGCTCTTGTCAGTGAAGTGAGGAATGTTGGATCAACCATGATCCTATTGAATTGTGGAGCAGGCTGGAGGGGGCATTCTCTAGATAATGGTGCAGAACATCAGTGGGAAGGGCAGCTCCTGGCTTAGAGTGTCTGAATTGTCGCACAGATGGGCTTTAAATATAATGCCACTGGAACAAAGCTTGCAAAATCCAGACAGCAACAAGCACTTCCACTTCTCCTGCAGAACAATTTCACAAGGTGTCACCAAAGAACTGACTGCATAGTTGATATGATGTCAAGCAAAGAATACATGAGAAAAGTCATTACGGGCAATAGTGGACCATGTGCCGTAAGTCTAACTCAAGAAAACATTTGCCAAAAATTGGCAAAGTTCAGCTCTTTGATTTTGTTCCCAAATGAAGTGGCAACAATTGAGGCTAGAAAAAGTACAACTCTTCAGTCAAACAAAGCGACATAATTTCACATCACAAGTGAACAACCATGTTCCATCTACCAAAACCCTTAGCACCAGTATATTCAATAATTAGTATGGATAAAACTTACTTACTTTCTTACAGCTCCAGTTCTAAGGTTCACTTTCTCATTGATGCTAGAAAGGACCTGTTCCCACTGGCCCAGTATTCTCTTAGGAATCAGCAGTCGAGTAGCAGGACTTAAGAAGTCCCCATTTGAGAACACACTGTAATTAAATAATGGCAAACGTGCAAGAATGAAAATAGATTTTCAGAATATCGAAACAAAAAAGGATAAAATGTCAGTATTACATCTTTACACAACAAAATTTATGCCCAACTTTCATAGCTCTGTAACCCAAAATTCACAATTTTCTTTTCTCTGAAGACTAGTTATTATCTGGTCAGAGTTTGCAGCTCAGATGATAAGTAAATCAGATTATAGTGGTGATGGAGCAGAGAGATCATGGGCATGGAGCTTTATTGGAAAACTTGTAGTGACTGGAGGAAACACTTCTGTTCCTCTTTGCCCACAAGCTGTGCTGTAAAGGCATTTATCTTCTGGATTCTATCCTTCTAGTCACTTTTACACCACCAGGTTTACTGAGGCTTGGGAGACCTGGCCAATTCTGATCAGCAACAATTGCTGTTTAAATGTAGGCACTCAGCCCTATTAAAACATGCAAATGACCATCTCGTCACTTCCCAACTTGCCTCCATAGAAATCGGAAGGGGGCTCCTCCTTCAAATTTTAAAATTCTAAACTAAAGTGAAAATATTGATTTAAGACCATAAGAAATAGGAACAACAGTAGGCCATTTGGCCCCTCGAGCCTGCTCCACCACTCAATAGGATCATGGTTGATCCAACATTCCTCATATCCACTTTCCTACCTTTCCCTATAACTTTTGATCCTTGATCGGTAGGGGAATCAATCTCAAACTTAAGTATATACCAGACTCTGCTCTCACAGCTTTCTGTGACAAGGAGTTCCAAAGACTCTCAACCTTCAGATGAAATTCCTCCTCATCTCAGTTTTAAATTGGCACCCCTTTATTCTGAGCCTACGCTCCCTGGCTTTGGTGTGGATGTCTGTACCTGCACATGCATATGGTGATAAAATGTCCATTTACCAAATGCAGAAAGAAATAATGCCATTTCATGAAGGTGGTGTTTACTTGCCCTGGCAGCAGGCAGGCTTTTAACTGCATACAGATACAACAGAAAGAATTTTCTGTGGGAGCGATGAATGCATTCATTAGAATAGGGTCAATGAGTTAGTAAAACAAGTCCTGTTGTAAACAGGCAGTGACCTGGTAACAGTGTGGAACTTAGCTGATCACAGATCACTGGGTTTTGTGACCCAAAATAAAATCCTGTGCGCTTATGTAATGTACATTTCCATTAGATTAAGGCGACATTACAGCAGACGTCTTCAACTGACAGAGTCAATGCAAAATGCAGAATGAACATAGAGTTTTGTTTAACACCAGAGGCTTTTCATTGCAGCAGCAGTGACAACTGAACAAACTCACCGTGAGTATCATAAAGAAAAGTAGAAAAGTAGAAAGGCATAAAATCAAAAACAAATTTTAAAAAGGGACACCTTTATGTTCTCAGGTTGGATAAATTATAAATTCTAGTGAAATTAATTGAACTATTCAGATGTACGGGATTTCACAAAGTCACCAAGAACCCTGAAGCAGCTCAAGGGATAAAAAGTTTGGAAATGGTGGGTTTGTGCAAGCACGGCATATGATAATGTTTCACAAGAAAGGTAATTTTTGTGACTATTTTCTCTTAGGTAGATAGTGAAGTGAAAGGTGATTCTTGACCAAAATCTCCCCCTGCAACATTTCTTCCACTGAAGGTGCATTACTAAGTGGACTACAAACAATTTTTCCCATATCCAGCATGTTTTATATCATCACAAGTATAACGGGGGTTATTGCAGTCAATGGTACATGTCACACCTCACTCGGGTTAGCTTACTGGGAAACCAATCTATGCTATTCTTGAAGTCATCACAACAGTTTAAGATTTTATCAAGGTATGCAAAGGTTCTCCAATTTACGAGCTTCTTTAGACCCAGGTGAACTGAAAGCGTAGATTCTACCGATAGGTAAGCAAATATGAACTGTTGACATATAACTCTCTTAGTTAAATTGTAGTCCTCTCGTAAACCCCCCTCCCCAAACACACACACGCACACAGAGACAAGGATGTTGGGGTGTGGGGAGAGAAAAAAGACTGGGAAGGCAGTTCAAAGGTTCCTGTTAACAAAATTTGCTGAGATGATCTTCTTGCCAGGACCTGCTTTCTTCAGTCTCTCTTCACCAGGTACTTTTCACTTCCTTGTGAAATGTACAAAAGGAGTGGTTCACAGATCATAAATTCTCTGATTTATTGGTTAAAAGCAACAGCTTATAGCAACTGACAAGGGAAAATAAACTGGCCTTTTTCAGGCTTCAGGTATTTTCTACCGTGGAGCGACACTCCACCTTTACCTTCAGGAGTTCCGAGGGCTTCTCACAATATCATTCACAGTGCCCAGGAACCGAACACATAGTTGTTGGAAGGTTGATTTTGTCACTGATAACTGATCACCACTCCATCAACCAAATCAAATATGTTTTGCTGGACAAATCTCACTTTTTATGCACCTGCTTACGCCAGCCTGCCCACAACCAGCCTTTACCCACTGGTTGCACAAAGCATCAGTGTAAATGTTGCATACAATATATTTCAGTAGCTGGCTTTTAAAAAGTGCAGCAATTCCTTCCACAATCCTTAGTTTTAAAGCCATCCATTTCTCATTTCAATCCACCGTCAAAAATATATAAGAAAGATCAGGCACCACATAATAGTACAAAGAGCTCATATCAGCCATTTTTCACCACTGCTCAAGATGAATTTATACCCAGATATACCCAAGTAAACTCTTATTTCAAAGTCATTTAATGCAAATTGTGTGTTCAAATTCAAGTGTGAATCACAAAAAAATCTTCATCGCTCACGTTATTTAATTCAAATTACGAGACAACTCCAGTCTTAAACACGTAATAACCAAGACGTAGTCGAGGAAAAAAGATGCAAGGTTGGCACCTCTTACTTTTCAACGGAGTTATTCATCAAATGCCAGAGTTAGCAGGTACTATCTATCTTTAATTTAAAAGATTTCGCTATTGTTAAAGTGTTTACTTCCACTGTTCCAACAAAAAAAAAGTGGCGATTTCAACCCCTTGCATCTGTTATACCATTCAATTAAATCATGACTGACCTGCATCTCATATCAATCTATCATGTCTCCTAATATTTTGATAAGAAAAGTCCACTAGCCACTCTTCAAAATTTTCAACTGACCTAGTTTTGTGTGGTATGAGTTTCAGATTTCTATTATCCTTTTTATGAAGAAGTACCTGAATAACCCTGAATTTAGTGGATTCAATTTTAAAATAATACCTTATCTTTCTGGACTCCTGTATCAGGGAAAATAGCTTCTTTCCAACTAACTTATGAAATCCTTTAAAACCATTTAAAACATTTCTGCTTAGATCTCCACATCATTTCTCTGTTCAAGAGAGTACAAGCCTAATCTAATGCAAGTTGAGCTCTTGGTTAAACCCTTTTAGCTCAGCTTTTGATGCAGTGCTTTTCCAGACCAATGAACTAAATTTATAATCAGAATTGAGGAGAGGTTACTTCTAATATAAATCGTGACACACTCTCTTCTAGAGGCAGCATGAGACTGAAGTCAGTGTAACACTCTAATTGTTCCCAGAGTTGATGTTCCGATTGAATATTTGGATGATTTCAGCCATCAGGTTTAGGATCATCAAAAATGTGGCCCAAGTACAATGGCTCAGTGGTTGGCATTGCTGCCTCACAGCGTACGGGACCTGGGTTCAATTCCAACCTTGAGCAACCGTCTGTGTGGAGTTTCCACACATACTCCGTGTACCTGCGTGAGTTTCCTCCAGGTGCTCCCGTTTCCTCCCACAGTCCAAGCGATTACAGGTTAGGTGGATTAGCCATGGGAAATGCAGGGTTATAGGGATGGAGTTGGAGGAGGGCGCGGTTGAGTCTGGGTGGGAAGCTCTTCGGAGAGCCGGTGTGGACTTGTTGGGCTGAATGGCCTGTTTCCACATTGTCGGGATTCTATGAAATTTCCAGGTAGGGGACCCCTAACCAGGACACAAAAGAACTCTGAAACAACACAAACACAAAAAACAGCCGTGCCTTTCAAAGCAGCACCCAAATCATAACCAGTTCAAAACTGCCTATTGACCAGATTTCGGCAAACAAGTATAATGAATTGTGGTGATTTAGCTTCGGATGTCACATCTAGGGCTCACACTAATCAAATGCTACAAATGACAGTTTTGTGAAAAAAAATCAGATGTGTTTGGCACCATCAATCCATCTGCACACCGTCAATCCCTGGAGTATGATAATTGTATGCAATATTATTCCAACTGAACCAATGACTCTAAAATAGTCTTGGTTCTGTACTCACCAAATAATGCACGGCTCTTGAGTAGGCTTTCGAAATCTTGCTGACGCTATTATCCGGCTGTGAGCAACTGGCTTGATCTGAACAAAGAAAATATGGATGTCATCTGTCACATTGGTTTCCGATTCAGGACTTCCAGTTAAACTCTTAAATTTTTTTTACAATTTTTTAATTTGCTCATTATGACTATAAAATTGGTGTAAAATGTACTGAAATGTATTTTAATCCTTGAAACCTGCATAGTATCTGTGCATAGTACAGATTATGTTGCTAATCTACATGCAGTTGAGGCCTATATGCATTGTCCTCCATTTAATATTCCATAAACCCCCCTAAAATATATGCAGTAATCACTGGGTTGGGGAAGAGAACCACAGTAAATAGAATGTGAATCACTCAATTAAAAAATAACCAAGAAACAGTTGTATGTGCATGGATACAGGCCTGAAAATTAATAACTAGGGGAAAAGAATTAGTTTGTGTACTATGTGTATGAACAAAACAGGTTTACAATTCACAAGGTTTCTCTCTCCAAATATATGCACAAACCCATGGATTTAGAAATTTGGGTGGTAGTGGGGGAGTGCATGCATTAGTGTAGGGAGGCCCAAGGCACTCCTGGTATAGAATCTCAACTTCATTTTCATGAAATTGGCTAGTTACAATGTGGGGCAGCTCACTTGAAGATTGAGCTCCAAAAAAAAAAAGGAGCAGCGTCCAAGGAAGGATAGCAAATCGGGTAATTGGTCACGTGGAAGTCTGGTTTTGAGATGATTTGCAATAGGAGTTTCAAGAAGGTGTTAGACACTTTATATGTGTAAATATGTGGTCCTAATACCTGTTTCAGGCATAAGCACTGCACACCAATGTTTTGGCCTGAACCTCAATGGCAGGAAATGTACTACCAGTGCAGGATATTAAGTAGGTGCTATCTGCTGACGGGCATTCAGCAGCCAAATCTCTAGGTTACAATGTCTAAGGGAGGATGAACAAAATCACACCATTTAGTTCTGCAATCAAATGATTAAAAATGCAATGACTGTCAAAAATATTACATTATTAAAATTAAGTTACTGCCATCATAATGACTATGATATCTAAGCCATTTGAGGTTGTGATGTTAAGTTACACACACATATATAATTGTTTTGAAACCTGAAGGACTCCATTTAATTAGCCAATAATACTACAGTGGGCACACTGTCATAAAATCAGCCAAAGAACACATTCAGCACTGAATCAGCTCTCTATTAGCAATAATTGAAAACAATCCTTTTGATGACAGCAATTCATTTTTTGCCAGGTTAAGGTACGTTAAATATTGTGTGTGGTATGTGTATTTAGAATTTGTGAATGTCATTCACTTACAGTGCCCCCAATCACAAAACACTACTGACCTCACTCACCCCGCACCCCCCGCCCACAACTGCACCCCCCCCCCCAACTCCCACAAACACAAGGTAATGCGCACACAATTCACCCTTTATTATCTACTACATTAATTGTGGTGTTTCCTTCGGCACTTGGTTGGCACTACTTTGGCATGATCTCTGTTGCTCTCTCTCTCACACAGACTTGACCTTTCTCCTCAGGCTGCACAACTCCCTAAGGCCTACACTGTGGATCGCAAGCTCCCCCCACACCCCCACACCCCACTGCCACTCAACCTCTACAACTAAGAAGCCCCAGAGGACCAGGCAGAAACAGAGCCAACCTCTGCAAACGCTGCACCACCTGACAGCACTCCACTCTCTTTCCTTACCCAGGACTACACCCGGAAGCTATCACTATTCCCAGAACCCACCTGGAGACAATGGAATCACCCCTTGCAGCTCAGCAACAAGCTCCGCAGCGCACACCCAGTTGGCAGGACTGCCAACCATGAGCAAACTCAGCAGCGTCCTGCTTCTTTGCCAAGGCTTCTGCCTCAGCTGGTGGGCGAAGGGTGCAGGGTGTTCTAATGTGGACTTCCTGCTGCACAGGCAGACAGAAGGAAACAATTTGCGTGTATGAACACTACGCGGCTAAAGTTGAACGCAAACCTCCAAAAACAACGTAAGTACTGAAATCAAGACAATTTTTTGCACTATTAGTGTTAACCGTAAAATAGCATTTTATATTCCATAACTGTTGCAATATTTTCTACTGGTGGCATATGTCTATGTCAGAACCCTTGAGCTAGAATGCAATTTTAAATGCAGATTCCTGGACCAAGTCACTATCAGTTGAAGCCATTCAAGACACAAGACTACAGCTCCAAGATGTGCAAGATTTTTAAGCAGGTTTATGACCAGGAGCATGGAAGGTCAGTCATGCAGTAAACCATGATCTGCTGCTTTCAGATGTCTAACCAACAAATGAAAAGGTAGAAATCACACAACATCAGGTTATAGTCCAACAGGTTTATTTGAATTCACAGAATTTCTAAGCACTGTCCCTTTGTCAGGTGAAGTGAAGAAAAGCACACAGGCACACAATTTATAAGCAGAGATATCAATGGGCAGGTGATCAAAATTGTCAGACAGTGTGATTAAAGTGTTAATAGCTCAATAGTAAGTGAAGGGATGACCTATAATCTAATTAAATAAGGTAGAGAGATAACTACACAAATTAAAAATAAGGTGGTGCTGGAGATAAAACCAAATGACTAGAATAACATGATAGGTATAAGAGTCGCATGCCGAGGGTCGAACCAAAGTAACAAGTAACAAGTAACAAACTAATGGTACGGTAGAGAGATCATAACACGTTACCAAGGTGATGGTGTCAAAACAGGACAACAAGGAAGATTTTTACAAATACACAGAACAGTGTGGTGGGGCTACATGTAATGCAATATGAACCCAAGATCATGGCTGAGGCAGCCTGTGGGTATGGAGCTTGGTATCACTCTCTGCTCAGCAATGCTGCTTGTTGTGTATCTCAAAGTCCGCCTTGGAGACTGAATGTGCTTGACCGCTGAAGTATTCTCTGACTGGGAGGAAACATTCCTGACCGGCAATTGTTGCGTGGTGTCCATTCATCCATTGGCATAACCTGTGCATGCTCTCGCCAATATACCATACCTCAGGACATCCTTTCCTGCAGCGTAAGAGGTAGACAACATTGGCCAAGTCACACGAGTATCTGCGGTGTATGTGGTGGGTGATGTACCCATGTGTGATGGTAGTATCCATGTCAATGATTGACATGTCTTGCAGTGATTGCCGTAGCTGGGCTGTGTGGTGTTGTGGTCAATGTTGTCCTGAAGGCTGGGTAGTTTACTGTTAATAATGGTCTGTTTAAGGTTTAGTGGTTGTTTGAAGGCGAGAAGTGGAGGTGTAGAAGGTAGAAGTCTCCAATGCGAGAAGTACACAGAATGAGAGTGCATTTCACAAAAGAGACTTCCACTACCTTCTGAAGATACACAAAGCCACCACACCCGGATGTTCCATCATATCAGGCAATGGGAACCTGTTTGAGAACCTCTCTGGCTGTGTCGAGGGCATCTTGAAACCCATTGTGCAAGGAATGCCCAGCTTCTGTCACAACACTACAGACTTCTTACAGAAGCTCAGCACCCATGGACCAGTCGAACCAGGCACATTCATCTATACAAAAGACATTTCAACACTCTATACAGCATCGCACATGACAATGGCATCGCTGCAACAGCCTCGGAACTCAACACCAACAGCTGCCAATTTCCAGACGCCATCCAACAACTCATCCGCTTCATCCTCAACCACAATGTCTTCACCATCAACAACCAGTTCTTCATCCAGACACATGGAACAGCCATGGGAACCAAACTTGCACCCCAATGCACAAGTTTGAGCAAGACAGGACCTCCAACCAATGCTATGCACTAGATACATCGACGAAATTTTCATCCTTTGGACTCATGGCAAGGAATCACTGAAATGACCACACAACAATATCAACAAGTTTTATCCCACCATCAGGTTTACCATGGACTACTCTCCAGAATCAGTCTCATTCTCGGTCACACATCTCCATCAAGGATGGACACCCGAGTACTGCACTCTACTGCAACCTCACAGATAACCTCACAATGCTGCACTTCTCTCACTTCCATCCTAAACACGTTAAAGAAGCCATCTCCTACAGGCAAGCTCTGCATACACACAGGATCTGCTCAGACAAGAAGGAACATGAAGAACATCTAAAGATGCTGAAAGACACCCTCATAAGAAAGGGATACAATGCTCAACTCATTGATTGCCAATTCCAACGCGCCACAGCGAAAAACCACAACTACTTCCTCAGCTGACAAACACAGGACACAATTGATACAGTACCCCTCATTGTACAGTGCTTCCCTGGAGAAGAGAAACTATGCCATGTTCTTTGCAGCCTTCAACATGTCATCAATGATGATGAACATCTCACCAAGATCATCCGTATGCCTCCATTTCTCATTCACAGCAAACTACCCTGGCCTTCAGGACAACATCGACCACAATGCTACACAACCCTGCCATGGTAACCTCTGCAAGACATGCCAGATCATCGACATGGATACTACCATCAAACGTGAGAACACCTCCCACCATGTACACAGCAGATAGTCATGTGACTCAGCCAGTGTTGCCTACCACTTACGCTGCAGACAAGGATGCCCTGAGACATGTGAGACCATGCAGATGCTACGACAATGGATGAATGGACACCGCGCAACAATTGCCAGACAGGGGCGTTCTCTCCCAGTCGGAGAACACATCGTGGTCAAAGGATTTCAGCCTCTGATCTTCAGGTAACCATCCTCCAAGGTGGCCTACGAGCTACACAACAACACAGAATCACCGAGCAGAGGCTGATAGCCACATTCCATACCCATGAAGGTGGCCTCAACCGTGATCTTGAGTTCATGTCGTGCTACATGTAACCCCGCCACACTTTTCTGTGTATTTGTAAGATCTTCCTTACTGTCTTGTTTTGACACCATCACCTTGATAACTTGTAACAATCTCTCCACCTTACTTAGTTTGTACAGTTAAAGCTCACTTATTACTTTGGTTAGACCCTCAGAATGCGTCTCATACCTATTATGTTACTCCAGCCGTTTGGTTTGTCTCCAGCACCACTTTATTTTTAATTTGTGTAATTATCTCTCTGCCTCATTTAATCGGATGATAGGTCATCATTTCACTAACTATTCAGCTGTTAACACTTTACTCACACTGTCTGACAATTTTGATCACCTGCAGAGACTTATTACTCAGCCTATCGACATTCCACTCACAATTTTATTGAGATCTGTTGACCTCTCTGCCAGTTAATATCTTTGCTTATAAATTGTGTGCCTGTGTGCTTTTCTTCACTTCATCTGACATAGGGGCAGTGTTTCGAAACCTTGCAATTTCAAATAAACCTGTTAGACAATAACCTGGTGTCATGTGACTTCTGACCTTGTCCACCCTGGTCCAACACTGACACCTACACATCATGAAAGTAACAAGAATTCTTAATAAACTATTTCTAGCATGGCTAGAACAAAAGCTTTTCTGTATTAAACATGAAACACAAAAATAGAGCCTGAAGAGCATAACTTTATCCTCAATGACACTTGAGTTATTGAATTCAAATTAAATATGACAATGAAACTTGTAACATTGCCTTCACAGCAAAAACATTTTACTTTTAAAGAACAACTGAATAGATATATTGATCCGAATAAAGTAAAATCATGGACTCTAAATTTTCTGATGTAAATTTGGAGATAAACAAATGCTGACCTTCAGGAAGTACATAAAATCAAACAAGACAACAGTAGAAATGAAATCAATAACAAAAAGGACAGTAGCCAGAATCTTATCAGGGCATGAATGATGTGGGCTATGGAGAGGATTCTGGCAGAATATAGCACGAGACTTCCAGCCTACCTCATCTTCAAGAACAACGAAGTTCAGCTTTTCAAAGTGAGAGATTCTAACTAGTGAATAGGAAGTTACCCTTTAAAACGGGGGAATTATTGCTTGCCAACTACTTTATTAATTGTAGATCTCACGTCAAAGTTAGATGCTGAGAATTCTGGGCATGGAAGTCAGAGTCCGTAACTAATGACTCCAGCTCGGCACCTTCTCTGAAGGACCTCTAATTTGGACCATATATCAACATCTCAGGGCATGCCATTCGGGGACACACACACGCGCACACATGTACACACGCACACACACGTACACCTTGAGGGTAAATCCACATCCATCATGCGGGAATCTTTCAAAAGGTCAGTTGATTAGAGCTCAGAGCCAGCATGTTCCTGTCAAAATGAATGAGGATTGTCAAGAGAAATTGAGAGCTAAGTCAAAAAGAAAAAGGCATTCATAAGGTGAAGGAAACTGAAGACAAAGCCCTCGAAAAATACAAAGAAAATAGGAAAGAACTTAAACTAGGAGTTAGGAGGACTAAAACGGGGAGGATGGTGGATGTTGTCGACAAGGACTTTAGCAAGAATTTTGACAAGGTCCCTAATAGCCAGCTGATACAGAAGGTGAAGTCAAATGGGATCCACTGTGAACTAGTAAAACAGCTATTGAACTGGCTTGGTCATAAAATTCAGACAGTAACAGTGAAAGGGTACTTTTCTGACTGGAGATCTGCGACCAGTGGTGTTCTACAGGGATCAGGACTGGGACCCCTGTTTTAAGGATTTGGAAGAGAGTATAGGTGGTTTGATTGCGTCATCTGCAAAACTTACTAACAAAAGGTTTGAAGAGCTGTGGATAGTGTGGTGGAGGATCACCAGAGACTACAACAGGATATAGGCAGTGGGAAACATGGGCAAAGAAATGGCAGATGAAATTTAATCTGGATAAATGTGAGGTGATGTATTTTAGAAGGTCCAAAGTAGGAGGAAAGTACATAGTAAATGACAGAACCCTCAGAAGCATTAACATACAAAGGGATCTAGACGCACAGGTTGACAGTTCCCTGAAAGTGACAACATAAGTGTGTGAGGTGTTCAAGAAAGCATATGGCATGCTTACCTTCATCAGAAAATAGAGTATAAAACTTGACATCATGCTGCGAATGTGTAGTACTTTAGTTAGGCCACATTTGGAATATTGCATACAGTTCTGGTCACCACACTACCAGAAGGATGTGGAGACTCTGGACAGGGTGCAGAAAAGGTTTACCAGGTTATTGCCCAGCTTGGAGGGCCTTAGCTACCCGGAAAGATTGGACAAATTTGTTTTGTTTTCACTTGAATATCACAGGCTGAGGAGCAACCTGATAGAAGTTTAAAAAATTAAGAGGTATGGATAGAATGGATAGTTCGAGTTTTTCTCCCAGGCTAGAAACGTCACTTACAGGGCATATTGGTTTAAAGTAAAAGGGGAAAAGTTTAAAGATATAAGAGGCAAGTTTTTCATTTTATACAGAGGTTGATAAGTGCCTGGAAAACGCTGCCAGAGGAGATCGTAGCAACATTTAAGAGGCATCTTAACAGATACAAGAGGAATTAGAGGGATACAGATGATGCAGAGGCAAAAGGTTTATAGATAAGAAAGGTATCATGTGACAGCACAGGCTTTGCAGGCCAAAGCACTTAGTCCTATGCTTAGTCCTGTTCTTTATTCTAGATGAACATTGGTATTCAACATGCGCCAGCCTTTAACAATTCTTATGGCAATCTCCAATCCACTTACAGGACACTACTGTACTTCAACTCTGCACATCAGGCTGGACCACCAACCATCACTGTAGTGCTGCAGCAAGGAACTTTGGATTCACAGATGCGCACCTAGCTCATGGACTGGATCCAGCAGCATCTCCAGGATCTTCATTTGCTTTCTTAGCACTCACTCAGCCTACCTGGATGCTTACAGCAATGCATTGCCTTGCCTTGCCTATTTTGCACCTGTCCCTCAGCCAGAGATACCAGGTTCACTGTATTGCCCTGAAATTTAGCTAGTCATTCTAATACCTATAATTGGGAAAATGCTGGAATTCAATATGGAGGAGGAAGCAGCGTGTCATTTAGTAAAGCATAATACGGTCAAGCAGAGTCAATTTTGTTTTGCTAGCATTTTTGAGGATGTGGATAAAAGGGAACCTTAGATTTGGTGTAAACGAATGCCAAAAGGCATTCAAAATGGTACATCATAAAAGGTTATCACAAGGTAAGAGTTCATGGTCTTAAGAGTGATATATTAGCATGTATATATAAAAAAAATTGTCAGTCAGAAGACAGGATAAATAGATAATTTTCAGGTTGGCAAAGATAACTCATGGAGTACTGCAGGGATCAGAGCTGGGGCCCCAGTTATTTATAATTGGGGCAGACTATATGGTAGTCAAGTTTGCTGATGCTATAACATAAATGGGAAAGCAAGTTACATGCAAAATATTAAGAGTTTGCAAAAGAGATATAAAGAAATTAAATGACTGGACAAACACCTGGTAGAAGTATAATATGGGAAAGTGTAAAACTGTCCACTTCAGTGGGAAGATTAGGAAAGCTGCAGGACATTGTTATCCCTACAGCGTGAAAAGGGGCTATTTGGCCCAACAAGTCCACACCGACCCTCAGAGCATCCCACCAAGACCCATCCCCCTATAACCCACCTAATCTACACATCCCTGGACACTATGGGCAATTTAGTGCGGCCAATCCACCTAGACTGCACATCTTTGGACTGTGGAAGGAAACTGGAGCACCCAGAGGAAACCCACACAGACACAGGGAGAATGTGCAAACTCCACACAGACAGTCACCCGAGGGTGGAATCATACTCGGGTCCCTGGCACTGTGAGGCAGCCATGCTAACCAGTGAGCCACCGTGCTGCCCCAACTTGAAAATGCAATCATAAAATGTTAGCATGAAGATACAGTATCTAATTAGAAAAACAAATGGAATTTTGGTCTTAGTTCCAAGGGGAGTGGAGTATTAAATGTCTTGTTGCAGCTGCACAGAGCATAATGACACTATATCTGGTGTAGGATTGCATACAGGTTTAATCTCCTTACTTAAGGATGGATAGACCTGTTTTCCAAACAGTTCAGAAAAAGTTAAGACCATAAGAAACAGCAACAGCCTCAAACCTGCTCTGCCATTTCTCTAGGATCATGATCGATCCAACATTCCTCATTTCCATTTCCCTGCCTTTCCCGGTGACCTTTGATTCTTTTACCAATCAAGAATCTAAGTCAGCCTTAAATACACACAAGAAGTCTGCCTCACTGCTCTTGGTGGCAAGGAGTGCCAAAGACTCTCAATCCTCAAAAGAAATTTCTCCTCATCTCAGTCTTAAATTGGTACATGTTAATTCTGAGGCTATGCCCCCTGGTCCTCCACTCTCCCATGCAGGGAAACATCCTCTCAGCATTTATCCTGTCAACATCCTTAGGAATGCTACATGTTTCAATGAGATCACCTCTCAGTCTTCTAAATTCCAATGGGTAGAGCCCCTACCTGCTTAGCCTTTGCTCATAAGACAATGCCTCCATACTAGAAATCACCCCAGTAAACCTTCTTTGAACTACATCCAATGAAATAATATTTTTCCTTAATTAAGGGGAACAAAACTGCTCACACTACTCCAGATGTGGTCTCACCAATACACTGTGCAGTTGCAGTCAGACTTCCCTAATCTTATATTCCAATCCCATTAAAATAAGGGAACACCATTCCATTCGCCTTCCTGATTATCTGCTGCTTGCTAGCTTTTTGTGTTTTGTGCACAAGTATCGATAAGTCCCTTAGTGTTGCAGCTTTCCACAGCTTTTCTCCATTTAAAAGGTTCACAGCAGGTTGCTGCAATGCATCTTCAGTGCTAAGGCTCCTTCAACAACACCTTTCAAACATGTGAATGCTACCAGCTAAGAGGAGGAGGAGGGCAGCAGACACAGAAACACCACCAACTGCAAGATACCACAAACCACATACCATCCTGACGTGGGAACTATATTGCTGTCCCTTCACTGTGACTGGGTCAAAATCCTGAAACTCCCTTCCAACAGCTTTGTGCATGAATCTACATCTCCATGGATTGCAGGAGGTCAAGGAGGCAGTTCACCACTATCTTTTCACAGCAATTCAGAACAGACAATACATGCTAGTATAGCCAGCAATATCCACATGCCATGGGCTAAAATTAAAGACAGTTTGCTGTGCTGATTCCTGAGATGAAGGTATTGTCCTTTGAGGAAAGGTTAAGTAGGTTGGGCCTATATTCATTGGAGTTTAAATGAACGAAGGGTGACCTTATTGAAATATATAAGGTTGAGGAGCCTTGACAGGGTACATATTGGGAGGATGTTTCCTCTTAGAAGAATCGAAAACTAGGGAGATATGTTTAAAAATAATGGGTCACCCATGTAAGATAGATGTAAGGAGGAATTCCCTCTCAAACCTGTTAACTTTTTGAATTCTCTTCCACGGAGCAGTGAAGGTTGATCATTGAATATATTCAAGACTGAGTTAGACAGATTATTTTTGAAACCAGCAAGCAAGTTGAAGATTATGGGAAAAACTGGAAGAAAAAAAAATGTAAAGGCCACAATCAGATCAACTATGGATTTTATTCTACTGGGGGACCAGTCTCAATGGTTTAATGGTCTACTTCCAGCTTGTATCCATTGTTTTGTCCTTATGTTATATTCGTGTATTATGTTGATGAAGTTGCCAGATGGCCATCTTGCGAATGCCTGGCTGACCTCCAAGAAAGCCTATTGAACTAAGTGGATTAGTGAATGTTGATAAAGCATGAAGGACAGTGCAAGATTTATTTGATTGACGTATCTGTTACTTAATTTTTCTCTGATATAGTTTTCTTCATGCCTATGTGTTTATTTGGAGAAGGGTAAAGTGGATAAGACGTATGAAATTAATACTATGAATGGTTACAATTGAGAAAAACAAAAGCTTTCTGAGAAGGCAGGAGAGACAATACATTTCATTGGAAATGCTGAATGGCTCATTTTGGTTGGTGCCTCAAAACTAGGGTTCCACATGGTACTTCTAGAGGAGTTGTGAACAAAGGTTGTGAACCACATTACTATTCAAACAGCCCCAACTGCATCAAAATGGTCAGGTTGTTTCAAACAGCTACACCTACAACTCAGTCAGCAAGAGGAAGATTGCTAGGTACAGGCTAGCCAACTGCACCCTTAATTCTTTATCAACAAAAACTGCTCGTAAAGAGAACAGGGTGGAAATTTCAGATCAGGCCCCGCCACCATTTTTAAAGCCTCCCAACTCAGCAAATACCAGCCCAAAGTTAGAATCAAACATTATGGAAAGTACAAAATTTTGATAAGGCTGAGCACAGTTGCAGAAATTTTGATAATGAAGGAACGATGCAAATTGATTTAAGCCTATGTTTTAAAATTTCTTGGCATTTATCACTGTAGAACAGATGGGAAATCAAGATAATGGTACTTCTCCACATTTTCCCAGAGAATACAATGCCAATTCATGCAGTGAAGGTTTATTCATTGGATTCATTCAAGCAAAAATTGGACCAGTTTCTTGCTAAGGCAGAGAACAGATTGTACCAAGGGAAGCAAACACATCAAATAACATTAAAATTGGAGGTCATAGAGGTCTCTTAGACTAATTGTGATTATTAAGGAGGTCAGAGAGTAATTTAAGATTTAGCCAGGATTTTTAAAGCCAGGTTTTTACCTCTCCAAAGATTAAATTGCAGAATGGAGAGGGAAGTGTAAGTTTCGTGTATTTTGCATTGCAATACATCACAATTACAGGGTTCAAGCCAGATTGGCAGTAGGTCTTTTCCCGCCTATCACTTTTCATATATTACCTCTATCTATTTCTAGCCCCACCCTGCACATAACCTTTTAGATCACTGTGATCAATGCCAAAGGGTGGCTGATAAAAGATAATTATCCAGAACAGAAAGCAAAATGTAAACGAAATACAGTTCATTTAATGCACGACAAATTAACACTTCATACCCATGTTCACTGAGACTTGTACTTTCAAACAGCTTGTCAAATTAATAATTTTATCACCACACTGGGAGGCATAATTGAGTGTAATTCTGTAATGAAAAGGACATGGTTGAGAGATTATTTCTTTATTAATCTTTAATACATTGTTTCAGTCGAGGAATGCTAGCTAGATTGTTTCAAAAGATCAGGAATTTTTGAAACATGATAGTTTCCCAGACTGATTGCAATCCTTAAAAGTCTACAAAGATTTACAGCAAACACAGTCTTAAAATGTAGTAACAGCACTCAATGGACTCAAAGATTTAATCCACAGAGTGACTTTTGGTTTTAAGATGAAAAATGGAGAGTATTTGGTTAACACGGTCCAGAAACTACATAATAAATAGTTGTTTGGTTGGACTGAACTAGAGCATTGCTGAAAAGTGACACATTTTGTTGAAGTGTTTCATCTTGCACTTATCAGGAAAATTCACAAGATCACCAATCCAAGGGTAATAGAGTCATAGAGATGTACAGCACAGAAACAGACCCTGGAGTCCAACTCATCCATGCCAACTAGATATCCTAAATTAATTTAGTCCCATTTGCCATCATTTGGCCCATATCCCTCTAATCCCTTCCTATTCATATACATATCCAGATGCCTTTTAAATGTTGTAATTGTACCAGCCTCCACCATTTCCTCTGGCAGCTCATCCCATACACACACCATCCTCTGCATGAAAAAGTTGCCTCTTAGGTCCCTTTTAAATCTTTCCCCTTTCACCTTAAACCTATGTCCTCTAGTTTTGGACTGCCCCGCCCCAGGCAAAAGACCTTGGCTATTGACCCTATCCATGCCCCTCATGATTTTATAAATCCCTACAAGGTCACCCCTCAGCCTTCGACACTCCAGGGAAAATAGCTCAAACCCTCCAAACCTAACAACGTCTTTGTTAATCTTTTCTGAGCCCTTTCAAGTTTCCATCATCCTTTCTATAGCAGGGAGACCAGAATTACACACAGTATTCCAAAAGTGGCCTAATCAATGTCCTGTACAGCCTCAACAATGACCTCCCAACTCCTCTCCTCAATGCACTGACCAATAAAGACAAGCATGCCAAATGCCTGCTTCACTATCCTATCTACCTGTGACTCTATGTTCAACGAACAAGAAACCTCCACTCCAAGTTCTCTTTGTTCAGCATCACTCCCCAGGACCTTAGAATTAAGTGTATAAATCCTGCCCTGATTTGCCTTTCCAAAATGCAGCAGCTCACATTTATCTAAATTAAACTCCAACTGCCACTCCTCAGCCAATTGGCCCATCTGATCAAGGTCCCATTGTACTCTGAGATAACCTTCTTCGCTGTCCACTACACCTCCAATTTTGAGGTCCCATCTGCAAACTTACTAACCATACCGCTTATGTTCACATCCATATCATTTATATAAATGATGAAAAGCAGTGGATCCAGCACTGGTCCTGTGGCACACTGTTGGTCACAGGCCTCCTGTCTGAAAAGCAACCCTCCACCACCATCCTCTGTCTTCTACCTTTGTACCAGTTCAGTATCCAAATCACTAGTTCTCCCTGTGTTACGTGTGATCTAACCTTGCTAACCAGTCTACCATGAGGAACCCTGTCAAACACCTTACAGAAGTCCACATAGATCACGTCCACCACTCTGCCCTCATCAATCCTCTTTGCTATTACTTCAAAAACTCAATCAAGTTAGTGAGACATGATTTGGCACGCACAAAGCCATGTTGACTATCCCTAATCAGTCCTCGCCTTTCCAAATACAGGTAAATCCTGTCCCTCAGGATTCCCTGCAATAACTTGCCCATCACTGATGCAAGGCTCGCCAGTCTTTAGATCCCTGGCTTTTCGTTACCACCTTTCTTAAATTGTGGCACCACGTTAGCCAACCTCCAGTCATCCAGCACCTCACCTGTGACTATCAATGATACAAATATCTCAGCAATGGGCCCAGCAATCTCTTTCCTAGCTTCCCACAGAGTTCCAGGGTACACCTGATCAGGTGGCAGGGATTTACAACCTTTGTGTTTTAAGCCACCCAGCACCTCTTTCTCTGTAACATGGACATTTTTCAAGATGTTTCTATTTACTTGCCCGCATTCTAAATATTCCATATTTTTCTCCACAGCACAGTATTTGCAAAATACTCATTTAGTATGTCCCCCATCTCCTGCAGTTCCACACGTAGGTGGCCTTGCTGATCTTTAAGGGACTCTATTCTCTCCCAAGCTACCTTTTGTCCTTAATGTATTTATAAAATCCCTTTGTATTCTCCTTAGCCCTATTTGCCAAAGCTATCTCATGTCCCCTTTTTGCCCTCCTAATTTCATTCATACGAATACTCCTACTGCCTTTATACTCTAAGGATTCACTCGATCTCTGCTGTCCATACCTGACATATGCCTCCTTCTTTTTCTTGACCAAAACCTCAATTTCTCTAGTCATCCAGCATTCCCTACACCTACCAGCCTTGCCCTTCACCCTAACAGGAACATACTGTCCCTGGACTCTGGTTATATAATTCTTGAAGGCTTCCTATTTTCCACCATCCCTTTACCTGCAAACATCCACGCCCAATCAACTTTTGAAAGTTCTTGACTAATACTGTCAAAATTGACCTTCCTTCAATTTAGAACTTTAACTTTTAGATCAAGTCTATCTTTTTCCATCACTGTTTTAAAACTAATAGGATTATATTCGCTGGTCCCAAAGTGCTCCCCCACTGACATCACAATCACCTGGTCTGCCTTATTTCCCAAGAGTGGATGCGTCCACATACTGAATCAGAATATTTTCTTGTACACACTTAACAGATTGCCCTCCATCCACGTCTTTATCACTAAAGAGAAAGACAACTTTCTTTTATCAGCCATAGGATAATTCATACAGAATAGCAATTTTTAAATCTCGTTAAACATTTAAACAACTGAAAAACTTAATGCCAAAATTGCAATAGCCAGATGCTGAAAGATGGAACGTTAAGCTCAAATTATTACCTCGTAGCTTGGAATTGCACATATCATACAATGTATACTTTGCACCCTTTTCAGATTATTCCTACACAGACGACCAGTGAGTTCCCAATTAAAATTCTTCTTCTGAATACAATTAACAGCCAAGTGATACAGTTTTAATTGTTAATAGTGTATCTATTTTGTAATAAATCAGATATTAAACCAATAATCAATTTCCAAGCAGTCAGCAGTATAATGGATAAAATTATCATCCTTAAAAAAACAACTATTTGACCGCAGTTTGTCAAGAGATAGCTTTCCAAACCCCACCTCAAACCCTTATAAAAGTTGAGCAGCAAATATATTTGGTTTGAGGAGGGAATAGTCATAACGTTATAGTATCAAACCAGAAAATGCATTCAACTCTGATAATCCAATTTCATGCTAATGTGTCAAAAGATCTAAATTGTGAGTCACCTGTTTCCTCTGATGGTTGAAGGGGTGATGCAGCATGTGATGCAACACTGAACTTGACTGGCCAAAGCTCTCCTAGGTTCAGACTCCAGACAATGTCTAATTAGCCAACCTCAGCAAGAGATAGCAGGCAGCAGGATGCTGCAATTAGCTCCATCACCAGACTTGGATGGAGATTTTAAAAATTAATTTAGGGCTCATCTTCCTTAAAAACAACATGGATCTGTAGAGTCAATAGGAACTGCAGATGCTGGAGAATCCGAGATAACAAGGTGTAGAGCTGGATGAACACAGCAGGCCAAGCAGTATCAGAGGAGCAGGAAAGCTTGACGTTTCGGGCCTTCATCAGAAATGGGGAGGGGAAGAGGGTTCTGAAATAAATAGGGAGAGGGGGGAGGCGGATAGAAGATAGATAGAGGAGAAGATAGGTGGAGAGGAGACAGACAAGTCAAAGAGGCGGGGATGGAGCCAGTAAAGGTGAGTGTAGGTGGGGAGGTAGGGAAGAGATAGGTCAGTCCAAGGAGGATGGACAGGTCAAAGGGGCGGGATGAGGTTAGTAGGTAGGAAATGGGGGTGCGGCTTGAGGTGGGAGGAGGGGATAGGTGAGTGGAAGAACAGGTTAGGGAGGCGGGGACGAGCTGGGCTGGTTTTGGAATGTGATAGGGGGAGGGGAGATTTTGAAGCTTGTGAGATCCACATTGATACCATTGGGCTGCAGGGTTCCCAAGCTGAATATGAGTTGCTGTTCCTGCAGCCTTCGGGTGGTATTGTCGTGGCACTGCAGGAGGCCCAGGATGGACATGTCGTCTGAGGAATGGGAGGGGGAGTTGAAATGGTTCGCGTCTGGGAGGTGCAGTTGTTTATTGCGAACCGAGTGCAGGTGTTCTGCAAAGCAGTCCCCAAGCCTCCGCCTGGTTTCCCAGATGTAGAGGAGGCCACAACGGGTACAGCAGATGCAGTATACCACATTAGCAGATGGGCAGGTGAACATCTGCTTGATGTGGAAAGTCTTCTTGGGGCCTGGGATGGGGGTGAGGGAGAAGGTGTGGGGGCAGGTGTAGCACTTCCTGCGGTTGCAGGGAAAAGTGCCGGGTGTGGTGGGTCTGGAGGGGAGTGTAGAGCGGACAAGGAAGTCACGGAGAGAGTGGTCCCTCCGGAAAGCAGACAAGAGTGGGGAGGGAAAAATGTCTTTGGTGGTGGGATCAGATTGCAGATGGCAGAAGACGGCGGATTTCACAAGCTTCAAAATCTCCCCTCCCCCTACCACATCCCAAAACCAGCCCAGCTTGTCCCCGCCTCCCTAACCTGTTCTTCCACTCACCTATCCCCTCCTCCCACCTCTAGCCACACCCCCATTTCCTATCTACTAACCTCATCCCGCACCCCCCCCCCCCCTTGACCTGTCCGTCCTCCCTGGACTGACCTATCTCCTCCCTACCTCCCCACCTACACTCACCTTTACTGGCTCCATCCCCGCCTCTTTGACTTGTCTGTCTCCTCTCCACCTATCCTCTCCTCTATCCGCCTCCCCCTCTCTCCCTATTTATTTCAGAACCCTCTTCCCCTCCCCATTTCTGATGAAGGGTCTAGGCCCAAAACATCAAGCTTTCCTGCTCCTATGATGCTGCTTGGCCTGCTGTGTTCATCCAGCTCTACACCTTGTTATCATGGATCTGTGGAGTTATCACCCAGTAAGTCCACAAGCCCCCTGAAGAAGGGTCGCTAGACCAGAAATATTAACTCTGATTTCTCTCCACAGACCTGCTGAGTTTTTCCAGCAATCTCTGTTTTTGTTGTAGCCCACAATATATCTTCTAATATATTCCCCAGAAGACACATTGAACAAGGGGACATGAAACATCCAAATTGCGTATAGCATACTAAGAGGGAGTCATCATGAAATTGAGGGAGAGAGATCTTAATTAGCAAATTAATTGGCATTTGTTGGGGAAGAAGTGACAGCAGAACATAGCAGTTCCAAAGATACTCATCAAGGTTTTCGTTATTGTGCTGCACAAGGTAAGAATGCATTGAATAAGAGATGAGCCTCTGAAACCACTAAATTACAGAAGGCAGTACATCATATGAATCAGTGTGTACGATATTGCAATTTAAAATGTAGAAAAATGATTTACAGCCCTAAAATAATGGCAAAACTAGTTATGTTTGCAAAATACTTCAATTTGGAGTGGTTTCAAACAATAAGTGAGAGGTAACACAAATGTTAGGAAATCTGAATAAGTTTGAAAGGAAGGGCAATGAGCAGAAAATGGTATTTTTCGGGAAAATTATAAAGTAATGAGACTAGGAAAGAAAAATAAACAGTTCAACTATGAATATAGTATCTAACATAGGACAGGGATCTGTCAGCATGTGATGAATGGGACTCTGAAACCTACAGCGTAGTGCAAGATTTAATTTGAATATATCCTGGCAAGGGAGAGTCATTGTGGATGTACAGGAGGTTTTTATTAGCACATTCACTGCAGTTCTTTAGGGAAGTGACAAGTTGAAATTCTGTAGGTGTGCGAGATTCACATTTTTATTTTAACCAGGGCTTTTTGTGTTGCGCTGCAGAAGATAAGGCATCACAGGAGTGAGGAAAAATAATAGTATATTAACTATGCATGGACAAAGAGAGGGTATAAATTCTTTATCCCCTAGACTCAAACTTAAGCTTGCTTTTGCTCCATGGATGCTGCCTGGCCCACTGTGATCTCCAGCATTTTTTTGTTTTCAGTACAATTCCCCCAAGTTCTGATTGCCTCATGTTTAGAGCCGCTTTCTCCAAGGTAAAATTTTGCCTAGCCTGCAAAAGGTTCAATAGTGACTCATCTACAACCCCAACTACAATCCAATTACAAATCAACTCTGCCTTCAACCCTTCAAAAGCAGACTTCTCCAACATCCCAAAGAGATCTTTAATAACCCATTCATGCTTTACCTGATCTTTGCTTTATTCTATTAAACTCCACCAATCCAATCATTACATTTCAATGAAAGCCGAAATATACAAGTCAAAATGTCCATCGTGTCACTTCATATAAAGCTATAATCTCAATGCTATCTTGCTAATAGATTCTCAACAACAGATAGGGCACAACATAAAGCAATATGCTGACCTGGTCCTTCTGGCCTTCCTTGTCCAAGCCTGAAGCTGGCTGCCACCTGGGGAATGTTTACTTCCAGTTGTTCCCCCTTTCCTGCGCTTATGCTGGTCCTTTCATTGCTTCTGGAACATTGCCAGGAGTGGTAGACTGGATTCTATGCTTCTGATTCCTGAAACCGTACCAGCCCCATTGTACATGGCTTTGGATTTTTCTTCACTCCTGTCCAGTCTCCAGATCCATTTCTTCCTCCTGTCCATTTGTCTGCTTTTCTGCTGCTGTCACTCCCATGATGTTCCACACGTCTCAGTGAGCCTTTGACATTTTTCAGTACTTCTTAACCTTCAGGCTTCACTGATTCTTCTTGCTTATTCCAGTGCCATCTTGTTTTATTGCAGTCATTTTAGTCTCCCAAAAGTATGCCATTCATGTCCATGATCTTTTTATGCAGAGATAGATTTTCAGCTCCCTTCCATACCTTTTTACCTACTCATATGGCTCTTACATAATTACTATGTCAGTATGTATATTTCTGGTGTTTGCCTAATCATTCAACAGTAGGGATGGAATAGATTACAGAGATCGGGTGGGATGAGGGCATGTGAGATTTTTAAACAAAGATAAGGCTTTTTAAAAACTTGAGGCATTGCTAGACCCGGAGCCAATGTATGTCAGTGAGCACAGGGCTGAATGGTGAATGGGATTTAGCTCAGGGGTTAGGATAGAGGCAGCAGTTTTGAAATGAGCTCAAGTTTATGTAGTATAATAGATAGGAGGCCAGCTGGGAATGTATTAAAATAGACATGCCCAGAGGTTATAATGCAATAGAGGAAATTTCGACACCATTGAGCTAAGGCAAAAGCATAGACAGGCAGTCTTAGTAATGGCATATGTGGACGGTCAAAAGCTTGCATCGGAAAATCAAGAACAAACAGACTCAGCTTCAGATAATTGCCAGGGACAATGATGGCATTATTAGTTAGGAATGCAGCTTGTGGCAGGTCCAAAGACAATGGTTTCAGCTTTCCCACAAAGTAGCTGGAGGACATTTCTGCTCATCATAAGCAACCAAGAGATATTGGAAGGATGGAAAGAATGGTTGGTGCGATACAGTAAGCACCACAGTACAAAAAATTTCCTGATGATTTTGTTAAAGTGAAACATACAAATGAAAAATAGGATGGGACCAAGGAAAGATCCTTGGGGGTCTTGAGGTATTCAACCACGTGGAGAAAGACATGGCTCAGCAGGGGATTCGTTGGCTGTAATTGGACGAATAGGAGCCTCTATGTATGAAGGACAGATTTTTATGCTGTTTGTGCACGGATGGCTCAGAGTTCAAGAGATTGGCAGGTTTCAATTTTTGTGGAAGTGCCTACTGTTTTGAATGGAGGATTTGTATTACGGTTTGTTTTAAAATTCTTTCAATGTTTGAGAGTTCAACTGGTAAGGCCAGAATTTGTTTCCCATCACAAACTGCTCCAAAGATGTCAGTTAGCTGTCTTCTGGAACTGCTACACCCTATGTGGTGTAGGTATAATCAGTTGTTAGGAAAGGAATTCGAGAAACGTTATGCCTGTTGCTCATTAAATATGAAATTTATTTTTCAGAGGGCAAAAAGCAATTGTGTATGTATTTATAGTGATTCTGTCAAACCTTGAAGGGTTTCATTCACATATGGCTATGTTTTTATATCTGATTTTAGCTCTCCATAAATTTAGATACAATACGCAAGTAGTTTTTTTTTTGGAAAGGCTACCTTACAGATATTTCTACTGTGCTTATTTTGACACAATTGCAAATTTCAACACCCCACCCCCACCCCCCACCACCAACCTCCCCAGCACACTAATCTCTGTTTAAAGTTTTTCTTCAATTTCCTTCAAATACAATTTGCACTTGTACTGTTTCTACATACTTTCTGTGAATAAAAGCAAAGAAGAGTCTGAGCAAATTATTTCCATTTATCACCCTGGAAATGCTCAGGACAATGACATCTCAACTTTCTGCAGGGTCATGGAGCTCTTGCTGACCCACAGAAAACACCCAAGTTTAAATAAAATGCCATACTGGACCCCGCCTAGCCATTTCCATTGTCCCTGGCAGCTTTTGCCTGTCACAATTCCTCTAATCAGGATTTAGGATCATGAGGGCCCTATTTGCTACATTAACTCATCCTGATCACAGCTTAATCTGGATATTTAAGGAGGACATTGCTGGTTTGCAGCTGACTTTTCGTAGCATTTGTAGATTTAAAAATTACAGGCAGCCAGATCAAGGCAGAAAAGTGTTAAAACAACTTTGAGTTATCAAGAAAACAAGCCGTTTTAAATAATATCAAAATGTTTTAGAATAGATGATTGGATGAAGAACTTTTAATAAGTCATCTTTTTTATTTCCAATTTCTTCAAATTTTACACATTTATTTTCCTGCATAATTCCAGGTAATTGAACATGTATTAATTGAGTGAGAGTTTATGATGAGCACAAACAAAGTCAGATGGTTAGCATAATAAAAAGCAGTTTAAAATGCGCAATAAATTCATGTCCTTTTGGATTAAATAATCTCGAGTGCCAGCATTGTACTGCTATTCCATAGCACTCAATAATTAAAGAAAAACAATACAAAGATTCACACAAAACACTTCACAAGGCTGTTTAGTTTCCCATGAGGCAACCTGCAGATATGGATGAGCAAGGTACTGGTGGTTCTATTATAACCCATTATCTTCACCACTGTTGTGCAGTCAGTGCATGAAAGTTTTGATGTCTAGCCAAGGTGTCATCTAGGTTTGGGGCTCACTGACCTTTCACTGCAATGCTGCTGCCAGGCCGCCTTGTGCAGGGGGACAGGCACCCATTCGTGCACAAGAACAGGGTGCATCTCAGGGCTTTCAGCTTGCTTTCATAGCGCTCATTCACTTTGCGCCTACTTTGATGCTCACAGCATCTCTGCCTTGCCTTGTCTTTTAGTATAGGCAGATAGCCAGGCAGTTTGTCATGTTTGACAGTAATGAACAATCAAAGGAATAACTATAGTCAATTCATGGGGATGGTTATTACCAAAGGTGCTGAGATGTCCCAGGTGAGTGAGTACGAAATGGTCTTGCAGGAAAGATTAATAGCTGGGAAACGGGGACAGGTGAGAGCCATTGAGGGAAAATACTGCAAACAATAGACCAAGATCCTCAGTAAGATGAGTGTGCAATGGCAAGGTTAGAGTTAGTGTGAGGTAGGAGAGAGAAGATGGGTGGTACTTACCCTTGCTGAGCACAGAAAGTCAATAACTTTCTTTCAGTATTACTGTATGTTTTGATTTAATTTATTGTTGTCACATGTACTGAGATAGTGAAAAAATGTGCTGTTTTGCATGCTCCACAGGCAGTTCATACCATACAAAGTGCATCAGGGTAGCAGAACAGAGTGCAGAACAATGTTCCAGAGAGAGAGAGAGAGAGAGAGAGAGAGAGAGAAATCAACAATAACTATTGAGAGAGGTTTGTTCAGAAGTCTGATAACAGCAGGTAGAAGCTGTTCTTGAATCTGTTCCTACGTGTATTCAAACTTGCATATCTTCTGCCTGACAGAAGAGAGTGGAAGAGAATATAAAAGTGGTTGGAGAGGCTTTTGATTATGCTGGTTGCATTCCCAGGGCAACTGGAAGTTTAGATGGAGTCAATGGCTGGATGGTTGGTTTGACTTACAGACTGGTTGGTGTTCACAACTTTCTGTAGTTTCTTGCTGTCTTGGGAAGGGCAGTTGCCACACCACGCTGTGATGCATCCAGATAAGATGCTTTCTATGGTGCATCTATAAAAATTAGTCAGTCTTTGTGGACATGCTGAATTTCCATAGCCACCCAAGGAACTAGAGGCATTGGTGCGCTTTATTGACAATCATGTCAACGTGGACCAGGAGAAACTACTGCTAATCATCACTCCCAGGAACCTGAAGCTCCATTGATGTAGACAGGGGTGTGAGCACCACTCCACTCCCTGAAGTCAATGACCAGCTCCTTTGTTTTGCTGACATTGGAGAGATGGTTGTCTTTACACTACGCTGCTAAGCACTCAATCTCTTTCCTGTATGCTGTCTTGTAGTTGTTTGAGATCTGACCTACAGCTGTGGTTTCATCAGCAAACTTGTAAGTGGCATTGGGGGTGGAATTTGGCCATACAGTAGTTCCTCCAGATTGTGAACTCTGGACTGACCAATGAGGATGCTACAGTGCAGGCTTAAGAAGTAGTTGGGGTTTAAATATAATGATGAATGGACACCTGTTTAAATAACATGACAGTTTGACAGATTGTATCCAAAGTTCAAGAACTTTTCCAAACCTCTCTAAAGATTTGTTCCTCCTACACTGCAGGGTAAGGCCCTTGCACCAGTGAAAATATAGAGCTAAACTGTATTTTCAGTAATGATACAGTGAGATTGGTGCCTTGCCACTGCAAAACTCTGTGAATGAAGTTGCTGCCCATGGAGTGTGTCCCAAAGTGTTAGCTAGTACTGGAAAAGATAGCAGAGGAAATGCAGATAATTATGTGCTTGTTCAGATTTGCGTGTTGGGAATTGCCGCTGTTTAGTTTCCAACTTCTTTGTGGGAGAATGAAGTGAGATTAAGTAATAATGTGATATTGATGCATGCAAATTGGCCCCTCACCTCTCACCAGCGAGACTGTCACCTAGCCATTAAAACTTTTAGTGGAGAAATCAGCTGTTTTGTCTCAACGTCAAGAATCTCATTTTTCTGTTCCTGCCATATTTTCCGAACTGACTCACTGTTGCTTGTGCTATTTAGGGCCGAACAAAACATAGCCCATGATTTCTTTTACATATCAGCACAACAGAGTCCCCACTGTCTTTGTGCTATCCACATGGGTACCTTTTACTAGTGATGGATCAGTTTCTGCATGCACACTGAGAAAGCTGAAATGTGCTATAGAAATGCAAGTCTTTATTCTTAAAACAAAATACTGAGACTGTGAAATGTTTTATACTAGCAATCCACAATTTGTCTTATTTCTTCAAAGAACTAGGATCAGATGTTTATATTCCTACACAAATAATGTACCAGTAAATATACTAAAGAATTCAAGTCAACCGGTCTTAAATTGTGAAAAGAAAAATCATGACCTTAATCCTCTCCTTAGCACATTAAATGTACTGAAACTGAGAGGTGGATTTTCATGTCCTTCTGGAGACAGGAATTGCCAAAATATTTTTCTTACAGTAGAAAATTTAATTTTGCCAAATAAAATCGGCCCAAAAGCCTTCAATAGTCAAGAAAAGTTTTGGGATATGGTCAGGTCGCTACTCTGCATGCATAGCATCAGTCATTGGTAGTCACTACTGATGGCCCTAAAAGAAATGTAGCCTTCCTGTCCCTAGCTTTTGTGTGAGGTTTGATCGGTTTTGGAAGAAATCTGAAAACCACCAGGTAAACTTGGAGGATAGCCTGCTAAGGAGTCAGTATTGCCCTGATATGCAGGTTTTAAATAGTTTCACAGCTTCAACTGTCATCAGATGCAATAAGTCATGACTCTTACTGTAATGATTGATCATAGGCCCTGACCTGCAAAGGAAAGCCAGCTGTTAAATTGTGTAAGTGTTGAGATGCATTCAAGTATTTTTTTTCCTTATTGGAAAAAGTGCTTTGCATTCAAAACTGAAGAAAGCAGTGGATGGGAAATGTAGAATCATGATCTGAAGTGATTTAAAGTTTCAAAATTAAAGCTCTCTGGAAAGAAAATCTCCAAAGTTTTAACTTAGAGGGGGAGAAAAGCAGCTTGGACTGCTCTGATTGACAAGCTATCTGGTGTAGTTTGCAAAATACCTTGCTGTCCAGCTTCAATAATTTCAATTGTGCACAGTTGCAAGGATCTATACCGACAGCTCAGGCCATCTTGAATGCTTGGCTGAGTTTCAAAGACCACAGAAGCACTTATGGCAAAAGGGACTTGTATCCAACTTGATTAGCTGTTTTAAAGGAAGTTATTAAATGATTATTCATGTCAAGTGACAGCTACCGAATAGATGTTTTATTTTTATAACTGAATCATCTCAGAGATTCAAGTATGTTTAAATAGTTCTGATGACTTCCCCAACGCCACCCCCCAGTATGGACTGTTTGAGCTTTTTAGTCAGAGCACAGATTGTGACAACTTTTGTTTTTACCTATTTCAAAGATTTCCAGTTGCTATAGCTTCGCTCCTTTGGCCTGTATACAGTGAATATTGGATGAGTGGTGATAGGGAACACATTGGAAATATGAGCGGGCATGGTCTCTTAACCAGAGTGCCCCAGCACCTGCATTCCTCTAAATGCTGCCTCAAGAGTCAGGGAACCTGAACTTTGTCCATCCACATCTCCACAGGTGAAAATATGGCGGGTATGATAGACATGATAAGTTTGGGTTTCCAAAGTCAGAAAATGGCCCAACTCATTCTTCCTGATGCCATCACGAAATTTATATTTCAAAACTGTCTGTTGTTTAATCATCAGATAGCAGATTTATTCAAAGGATGACTTTTTTCACAAATAATAGGAAAAGAATTGCTTCAGAGATAGTAGGAACTGCAGATACTGGAGGATCCAAGACAACAAGATGCAGAGCTGGATGAACACAGCAGGCCAAGCAGCATCAGAGGAGCAGGAAGGCTGACGTTTCGGGCCTAGACCCTTCTTCAGAAGGGTCTTTCTGAAGAAGG
>JAHRHZ010000029.1:8033623-8055276 GCA_024137785.1 Ginglymostoma cirratum
GTCTTGGAAAAGAACTGCTGGTGGTTTAAAAATGCAAGCTTCAGGCAAAGCTATACGTCTTTTTTTGTAAAGCGTGTGGTTACTCAATTGAGCTCTCATTTGGAACAGCAACTCATATTTAGCCTGGGAACCCTGCAGTCCAATGGTACCCATGTGGATTTCACAAGCTTCAAAATCTCCCCTCCCCCTACCACATCCCAAAACCAGCCCAGCTCGTCCCCGCCTCCCTAACCTGTTCTTCCTCTCACCTATCCCCTCCTCCCACCTCAAGCCGCACCCCAATCTCCTATCTGCTAACCTCATCCCACCCCCTTGACCTGTCCGTCCTCCTTGGACTGACCTATCTCCTCCCTACCTCCCCACCTACACTCACCTTTACTGGCTCCATCCCCACCTCTTTGACTTGTCTGTCTCCTCTCCACCTATCTTCTCCTCTATCCATCCTCTATCCGCCTCCCCTCTCTCCCTATTTATTTCAGAACCCTCTTCCCCTCCCCTATTTCTGATGACCGGTCTAGGACCAAAATGTCAAGCTTTCCTGCTCCTATGATGCTGCTTGGCCTGCTGTGTTCATCCAATTCCACACCTTGTTATCTTTGAAATACTTAAGTTACTCTTCATGAAGCATTTCATGACCATCAGTTTATTCCCCGCGTTGCAGAACATACTGGAAAACCAGGCAACAAAGAAACTCCAGCAGTAAAAACCAGTTAGTATGCACAGCAGCTCAAATCCCTCGACACCCATTCCTTTTGTTATGTCAATCTGGTTTAAGTAGTTATTCATTCAACCTAATTACTACCTAGACTTCAAATGCACATTTGTAAGAATACAGAGTCTTTAAGTTAAGGAAAGTCCTTTGTGCATAAAAAGCAAGTGTAAACAAAATGGACAAATGGAGGGCACAATTCAAAAAGACTTTGAAAACCTTAGGACTAAATTGGCTAAAATACTAGTGACAAATGGCTTAGCAAAGAATGAGTGACATACACAGAATTTAAAGCTACAAAAATAAAAACCGAAAGAACTGCAAATTCTGTGTCAACAACAACATCAGTTCTGAGGAAGGGTCACCGGACCCGAAACGTTAGCTCTGTTTTCTCCTTCACAGATGCTGCCAGACCTGCTGAGCTTTTCCAGCAACTTTGTTTTTGGTCTTAATGTTACAGAAGTTGGGAACAGATAAATTGGAGACAATTGCACAGCAAGAAATTCAGGCAAAGTTTGGAAAGAAATTATATCGTTTTTCCTTGTTAAAGTGCCATGCAATCTCTGTCCCTCAAAATGCTGTTGAGGCTAGCTCAAATGAAAAAAATTAAACTAGAGATCTCAAAGATTTCTAAGGCAATGGTGATAAGTGTTATGGAACCAAGCCACATAAATTTAATCTGTTGGTGTAGGCACAGAGTATGGAGATAAGTCACTGCAGTCCGAAGCCTATCAGTCTGGGCTGTTCAAAAAAAGGTTTCATAGACTCTGGGCATATATCTTAGCCTTCCTAAAGCGTGAGAATTATGCTGTGGAACTGGAGCGTTGCTTATGTAAAAATACATTTCCTTCAAGAAGAGTGAAGGATAAGCAGTACAGTATCGATGCTCATCAAATCTAAAATCATTAAGGGAGATCTCTCAACACTTGACAAGAGATGGCATTATGGAATTTTTAAATACTAGTGGTAACACTATCTTTAATCATAGTGCCAGGGTGTGGGAACCTGAGCAGGGAGTCAGAAAGCAGAAACAAAGACAGAAATGTAACGAGCAAGAGTGGAAGGCCAATAAAGTAATTGGGGCCCTGGTGCAAAATAAAGCTAAGATGGAGGGGTAACTTTTTCATACAGAGGGAGGTACGTATATGGAACAAGCCACCGCAGGAAGTGGTAGAGAGATAAAAGGTACTGCAGATGCTGGAGAATCCGAGATAACAAGCATGGGGCTGGATGAACACAGCAGGTCAAGCAGCATCATAGGAGCAGGAAAACTTGACGTTTCGGGCCCAGTGGTAGAGGTCGGTACAATTGCAACATTTAAAAGACATTTGAATAGGTGCATGGATAGGCAAGGTTTGGAAGGATATGGGCCAAACCCAGGTTTAGTTCTGTTTAGGACACCTGGTCAGCATGGAACAATTGGGCCAAAGGGCCTGTTTCCTTGCTATATGAGTTCATGACTCTTTTAGGTAACAAGAGAGATGACTTTAGTACGTCAATCTGAGCTGCATTTGAATCCAAATCCTAGGAGTGGAAAGGAGTTTTTAGCATTTGTACCTTCTAGTCCATTGATCACATTTTTATTTCCAAATTGTTTCAGTATGCCAACTGTTTGTTAATTACTCAATTGTTGCAGAGAGTCAGTATTGTAATTATGATATACCAATAATTCTCGGGGTTGCCAGACAAATAACTTGAATGTTAATCATTTTGCATCAAAGACAGACATTACTGTGGCACAAAGTCAAATATAAAAAATGTTGCTTAAGGTACTGTGAGGTTTTAGGGATGAGAGAGTTTCAATTCAAAGGCATTGCACAGAAACTTGAATCTTAAATGTTTTGAAATGCTATCACGCCAAATTAAGATAATTAAAATCATTCAATTCACATCTCCTGTTTGTTGTTATTAGGTTGTTATAAAGTAAACTCGCGTCAATCCTTTCCTTTCAATAACAATGCTGAATTATTGATGTCACAAGCTTCAATTTAATAGGCTCAAGGTAAATAATCTTACTGCCTGCTGAGGTTAAATCCTCTCAGTAATTTTAATGTCATCATGCGAGCAACATTATTCCCCAAATAATTTCTTCTGTCTCATCTAAACATTTAACAATACATTATCTGAGATTTCCATTCAATATCAGACTTGAATCAAGTCTCCATGGATCTGACTACAAGTCTGAGTGTTCCTTCCATGTGCAACTTCTGATGAAGCCTTCTCCTCCTGTTTCTTAAAGAACAAGGGCCCAGATTTTCCACTTGCCAGTCAGTCATTATGCCAACATTGACAGGAGTTACGTACAGGGATTGAATGGCATCCCTATCGAAGCACACCTTAAGTAACCACTGGAGAATTCCATTACGTCTGAAACCTCCAAAAGTCTCCACTTAAATGGGAGCCTTTGGCTGGTTCTAATGAAAATAAATAGACTGACCCCATACTTACATAATGAAACGTGCCCTCTTAGCCAAGCCAGATCATCCATCATTGGACCCAATTGAGCAACCCTTTCCACCCACCTCCAGGCCCTGACCCAACACAGCTAAATCTGACCCAATCCCCTCGCCAAACCCAACCTGATGCATGCAATCCCTACTAACATTGGACCCAGCCCTGTTCTTGACCCTGTCCACTACTGCCACCAGATCCAACTCAACCCAACATATACCATCTTCCTACAGTGTCAAACGCAAGGTGACCTGACACCACCCACTGGGCAAAACCCAATTACCCACTAATCCCCACTGAATCTGCCCCCCAGCTGGACCCAATTTCTCCCATCCACCTCTTCTTACCCCAAACACCGCTTCACTTCCCTTGCCACCTACACCCTGGCACTCAATGCCCTTGACACCCTACTCATCGACATCCTTGTTTTCCACTCATCTGGGACCCTACAGCACCCCAGCATCATTCTGATGCATTTACTGTTTGACAGCAACTGATAAACTGACTGTCAGGACCTGTTACATTTCAGAATACAGCAGTTGAATGCTGTGAAAAGGGGATGTGGTTTGCCTTCCTCTCAGTTCTACACTACAAAAGAACTATTACAAATGAAGAGATAACAAGGTGTAGAGCTGGATGAACAAAGCAGGCCAAGCAGCATCAGAGGAGCAGGAAGGCTGACGTTTCAGGCCTAGACCCTTCTTCAGAAATGGGGGAGGGAAAGGGGGTTCTGAAATAAATAAGGAGGGGGGGAGGCGGATAGAAGATGGATAGAGGAGAAGATAGGTGGAGAGGAGACAGACAGGTCAAAGAGGAGGGGATGGAGCCAGTAAAGGTGAGTGTAGGTGGGGAGGTAGGGAGGAGATAGGTCAGTCCAGGGAGGACGGACGGGTCAAGGGGGGGAGGTGGTGAGGTTAGTAGGTAGGAGATGGGGTTTGGGGCTTGATGTGGGAGGAGGGGATAGGTGGGAGGAAGGACAGGTTAGGAAGGCAGGAACAAGCTGGGCTGGTTTTGGGGTGCAGTAGTGGGACGGGAGATTTTGAAGCTTATGAAATCCACATTGATACCATTGGGCTGCAGGGTTCCCAAGCGGAATGTGAGTTGCTGTTCCTACAACCTTCGGGTAGCATCACTGTGGCATTGCAGGAGGCCCAGGATGGACATGTCGTCTGAGGAATGGGAGGGGGAGTTGAAATGGTTCACGACTGGGAGGTGCAGTTGTTTAGTGCGAACCGAGCGTAGGTGTTCTGCAAAGCGGTCGTCAAGCCTCCGCTTGGTTTCCCCCATGTAGAGGAGGCCACAACAAGAACAGCGGATGCAGTATACCACATTAACAGATGTGCAGGTGAACATCTGCTTGATGTGGAAAGTCTTCTTGGGGCCTGGGATGGGGGTGTGGGGGGAGGTGTAGGGGCAGGTGTAGCACTTCCTACGGTGCAGGGAAAAGTGCCACATGGGGTGGGGCTGGAGGGGAGTGTAGAGCGGACAAGGGAGTCACGGAGAGAGCGGTCCCTCCAGAAAGCAGATAAGGGTGGGAAGGGAAAAATGTCATTGGTGGTGGGGTCGGATTGTAGATAGCGGAAGTGTCAGAGGATGATGCGTTGGATCCGGAGGTTGGTGTGGTGGTACATGAGGATGAGGGGGATTCTGTTTTGGTTGTTATTGCGGGGAGGGGGTGTGAGGGATGAATTGCGAGAAATGCGGGAGACATGGTCGAGGGCGTTCTCGACCACTGAGGTGGGGGGGAAGTTGCGGTCCTTGAAAAACGAGAACATCTGAGATGTATGGGAGTGGAATGCCTTATCTCAGGAGCAGACGTGGCAGAAGCGAAGGAGTTGGGAATAGGGGATGGCATTTTTGCAGGAAGGTGGGTGGGAGGAGGTGTATTCTAGGTAGCTGTGGGAGTCAGTGGGCTTGAAATGGATATCGGTTTCTAGGTGGTTGCCAGAGATGGAGACAGAGAGATCCAAGAAGGAGAGAGAGGTATTAGAGATGGTCCAGGTGAACTTAAGATTGGGGTGGAAGGTGTTGGTGAAATGGATGAACTGTTTGAGCTCCTCATGGGAGAACGAGGTGGCTCCGATACAGTCATCAATGTAACAGAGGAACAGGTGGGGTTCAGGGCCAGTGTAAGTACGGAAGAGGGATTGTTCCACATAACCTACAAAGAGGCAGGCATAGCTTGGGCTCATGCGGGTACCCATGGCCACCCCCTTTGTCTATAGGAAGTGGGAGGAATTGAAAGAGAAGTTATTGAGGGTGAGGACGAGTTCGGCTAAGCGGATGAGGGTGTCAGTGGAGGGAGACTGGTCGGGCCTGCGGGACAGGAAGAAGCGGAGGGCCTTTAGGCCATCTGTATGGGGAATGCAGGTGTATAGGGACTGGACATCCATGGTAAAGATGAGATGTTGGGGACCGGGGAATTGGAAGTTCTGGAGGAGGTGGAGGGCGTGGGTGGTGTCACAGACGTAGGTAGGGAGTTCCTGGACCAAGGGGGACAAAATGGAGTCGAGATAGGTGGAGATAAGTTCGGTGGGTCAGGAGCAGACGGAGACAATGGGTCGACCAGGGCAATCAGGTTTGTGGATTTTGGGAAGGTTTTTAGAAGCGGGCGGTCTGGGGTTGGGGAACGATGAGGTTGGAGGCTGTGGGTGGGAGGTCACCTGAAATGATTAGGTTGTGGAGGGTTTGGGAGATGATGGTTTGGTGGTCGGGGGCAGGGTCATGATCAAGGGGGCGGTAGGTGGTGGTGTCGGAGAGGTGGCGTCTGGCCTCGGCGATATAGAGGTCAGTGCACCATACTACAACAGCTTCAAAATGTCCCTTCCCCCTACCGCATCCCAAAACCAGCCCTGCTCGTCCCCGCCTCCCTAACCTGTCTTTCCTCCCACCTATCCCCTCCTCCCACCTCAAGCTGCACCCCTATTTCCTACCTACTAACCTCACCCCCCGCCCTTGACCTGTCCGTCCTCCCTGGACTGACCTATCTCCTCCCTACCTCCCCACCTACACTCACCTTTACTGGCTCCATCCCCACCCCTTTGACCTGTCTGTCTCCTCCCCACCTGTCTTCTCCTCTATCCATCTTCTATCCGCCTCCCCCTTTCTCCCTATTTATTTCAGAACCCATTTCCCCTCCCCCATTTCTGAAGAAGGGTCTAGGCCCGAAATGTCAGCCTTCCTGCTCCTCTGATGCTGCTTGGCCTGCTGTATTCATCCAGCTCTACACCTTGTTATCTCAGATTTTCCAGCATCTGCAGTTCCTACTATCTCTATTACAAATGAAGCATGCCTGGATGGAATCGCCTCTCAGCAATGTAGAGCTCCCTTCTTTCATAACGAAGAAGGGCCAGAGTACCAATGCGCGCAAGACTGTCACTCCTCACAAAATCCAGCCCAAGACTTTCTAATGTCGTTCAAAGTTTAAGCATTTTAATAAAGTACCCTCACCACCATTAATATCTAGCCTTTGCTTTCATTTACAATTGATAAAAGAAATTCTGAACATTTTGGTGTCACATTTCTGTGATCTCACATTTGCACGACGTAGAGATATGTAAGAATGTCTTACACTTGATTATTGGTTCATATTCGTGTGCATAAACAATGAATTTCAGTTGAACACTTAGGCGTATACCTACCAAATAGATATGTTCCAATTAAGTAGGAACAAAGGCAAACTATAGACCAAACATAATTATGCAAGACAGGTTTTGAAAATGCTTTCAATCACCACAGTTCTCACAAGGGTGAGCAGTTTCAATTGGAAATAAACAAGGTTTGGATTGGAAATAAGGTTTGGATATGAAATAAAGTTTGAATTAGAAAAAGATCAACGTTGTGAAATAGAAGGAAAATGTTTACATTTACTTGCAACACATTATAAAACTTCTGGTGTATTCCCTTTATTACAAGGGTTATACACCAGAAATATCAATCCACCGATCATCCCTGCCTGTTCTTGTTGACCTATATTAGCTACTGGTCACAACGTCTCAATTTTAAAATTCCTCATCTTGTTTACAAATCTTTCCACAACTTTGCCCCTCCTGAACTCCATAACTTCTTCCCCACTATTCTGCACGCCTCTAATTCTGTCCTCTTTTTAAAAATAATTCATTCACAGTTTGCAGGCATCACCAACATGGGCAATTTTTACTTCCCATCGTTAACTGAGGTGGTGGTGTTCAGCTGACTCTTGAGCTGCAGTCCACATGGGTATACTCACAATGCATCAGGGAGGGAGTTCCAGGATTTTGACTCAGCGACAATGATGGATCAGCAATGCAGTTCTGAGTCAGGATGGTGTGCGTTCAGAGCAGAACTTGCAGGTGATGATGTTCTCATAAAACTGCTGCCCTTGTCTTGCTGGGTGGACAACGGGTTGAGGTTAGAATAGGCTGTGGTATAATTCTGCGAGGACAACAGTCATCATTCCTGTTAGCATGGGGCACCATGCTAAGTCTGCAAGAACTGCATTTTCCAATTTTTTTTTGTAACATACAAATGTACAAATCCCACTGACTTGCCCAATTAGATTCCAACTCACCATCAACAGTTAACCTCAATGTAAAATGCTGAGCCACCGTCTGAAGTTGCCAGGCTACAGAACATTATGTGATTAGCTGTGGATTCTGTTTCTTCAAACTAAACAGGATAGATTCAAAGCAGCTTCAAACTACTTGAGATATTCACTTAATACATGGAAACTTTTTTGCAGATTAGGAGGTGTGACATGATTCTGTATAATACAGATGATCTACAGAAAACTGGGGTATCAGAACCGTAAACACGCAAGTTTGACTATAGGTTCCCCTTCCTCTGTAGTAACTAGACCACAGCTATTAAAGTTGAACGGCCTTTTGAGTAATCTTTTCCACAGCCATGTTTTTGAATGAGAACGGTCAAAGATCAAAGGATATTTAGAGCAACTAAACAGAACCATTGATTGAAGCTTTCTTCTTTTCCTCAGGTAAACAAAGAACCAGGAACAGCAGCTTTAAACTCTGCACCTTATCTGCTTTACATACGTATCATAAATAAACCTTTTACAATAGAACATTCCTGCTGGCTGAGAGTTTAGGACCTGGCCAGTAATTCTCTTGCTATTGTATATCAAGATTACAGACATTGTTTCACCAAAAACATTGTGGCGGTTATTTTAAATAGTGATTTAGTACTGTATATTATTTTATGTTTACTGTGACTAGTAGTGGTAAATAGTTATTATTGAGAGCTCTGCAGTATTTGATATGTATTGTGAGAAGCCTTTTCCAGTCCAAAATGGAGCATTGCGGAAACAGGACAAACTACAGAGGAAGGCAGTGTAAGAAACTGTACTGACCTGAAGGAGCAGCCTGTCTCCTAAAGGGTGCATCAACTTTAGTGAGTGATGGCTTAAAACTGCTTGGCAGGATGACTGGCACACAACATGAAGAAACTAACACCTACTTCATGTGCAAGTGATTGTGTTACCTACGGCAAAGCAGCATACAATTCACAACATTCAAATGGACATGGAACATCTAAGGGACTACCGTACTTGCACTGCTCTTGCAATGGCTCATGGTGACAGAATCCCTACAGTGCAGAAAGAGGGCATTTGGCCCATCAAGTCTGCAGCGAACCTTCGAAGAGCATCCCACCCAGAGTGAACCTCCCACTCTATCCCTGTAACGCCACATTTCCCATGGCTCATCCACCTAATCTCCACATCCCTGGACACCATGGGGCAATTTAACAGGGCCAATCTACCTGCCCTCCACATCTTTGGACTGCAGGAGGAAACCGGAGTGTGGGAGGAAACCACAGCACCCAGAGGAAACCCATGCAGATATGGGTAGAACATGCAAACTCTACATGCTCCTTTACTTCTGGCTTCTTACATATTGCCAGTCATAACTGTTTCCCACCATAGCTGACCATCAGTTAACCAGGCCCCTCGATTTAGAATTTCCTCCCTACACTTCTTCACCCCACTTTTCTCTTCAGAGGCTCTCTTCAAAACTCACCTCTTCAATCAGGCTTCTGGCTACTACTTCCTTATGCGGCTCAATGTCATGCTTTGGTACATTTGCCCAGATTTTCAGGTCTGCACATTGTCAGATTAACCATTTGAAATGATAGCAAATGAACACTTAATATGTTGCAAAACATCCAATTTCATGAATCAACACCTTTCAAGCCCACAATCATAACCAAATAGAAGGACAAGAGCAGCAAATACAGGAGAATACCACTGCCTGCAAGTTCTCATCCAAGCCACAGTGTTACTGGATAAAAATTTTGCAATGTCCTCCTACATCCTCTCAATCATTCTAAATGTTTCAATTAGATCATCCCTCAATCATGCCAATGTCCTAAGTCTGGTATCACTCTGATGAATTTGAGCTGCACCATCTCCATGGCCCTTTAGGAGATGGGTCTGAACCCTTAAAGTATGGTTTCTCCTAGTTCTCAAGACTCAATATTGCATTAATTTTATTATTATATCTTTTTAATGAATTATTTTGCATTCCCACAGTTTCTAGTTTCTTGCTATCAACAGAATACACTGTATTCAAATTTGTTCTCCTTGGATTTAAATTGGATGATTTTCCTTGATTGAGTTCACTGCCAGTCTTGGCCATTTAAAACTGACTATTTTTTCTGAATTTGTTCAATGCTCAAACTCAACGTTTCTTAGGAATACATCTTTGGCTAGGTTAGATGAAATTAGACTACATTGTAAATAGTCTTTTATACCAAGTACACCTAATAAGAACATGCTAAATTTCCAGGTCTCAAAAGGTCATTACCTCATGCATTCACTCACCTTTTTTCTTAGTACTGATAGATTGCTGTCAATTTCTTGCTTTAACCCAAAACATTTCTTGTGTTCAACAGTTTGTTTTTTGAATATATAATTACAGATAATTACAGTCATTCCACTGAATAGATTTTACAGCACCTTTTGCAACAGTCTCCATTTGCTTGTCATTAAAATGACACACTCTTAGCAAACCAAGAGCTTATGTTCTCTACAGTCACAACAAAACACCGCCTGCAGTTTTATGATAGCTGTTTGATTGCAGTTTACAATGACTCCACAGGTCACAGATTTTAAGTCATCCATGTGCAACAATATGGATTGATTTCCTTGAAACACAGTTCAGTAGCATTTGTAATGTAGATAATTGTATTGATATCAATTGTCTGTAAATTATCTGCAGGAATCATTAAATAATGATTTTTTTTAAAAAAAGAGATTTGCAAAGCACAAAAGTATTTTATTCACAGAAATTAACCACAAACTTCACAGCAAATATTGGCATTCTCTAAAAAATTGAATTCAACAATATTCATTTAACAATAAGATTAAAATTAACAGCGACAATTGAAATGCATCAAAAGTAAACTGCACTATATTTTTGGGACATACCTGAACATCCTTTGGCAGTGGCTTTTTTTTCTTTATTCCTATCTGAATATAGCTGAAAAGAAGACATGTCATTACTTGATTTTCTTCAGATCCTTGACGAAGATTAATTTTAAAATGAAAAAAACACAGTAAAATCATTGTAAAAATTAAGAGTCACATTTGTAATTCTCCCATTTGTGATGCTAACTTTGGACCATAGGCTGACTGAAAAGAAATCTGTCAAGAAATAAGCAGAAAAGAACAAAAAGTCAAAGACCCAAAAAGATCCTTAATGAACTTTTGCATTTATAATAGCATCTTTACCATAGATAGATATTTCATGGTTCTTCACTGAGGCAGAGGCGATATCTTAGAAATGGACACCTTGGCAAAGGAAGAAGCATCTAGGACAGGTGAACAAAATGCTTGGTCAATGAACTGTCTTTTAAGGAGAGCCTTAAGAGAATTTCAAAGTCTGGGGTTAAGGAGGAAGAAGATGCAGTAAACAATAGCAGGGTAGAGGGAGCAGAAATGATCAGAGGCACAGAAATCTGGGAGTTGTTGAGCTGCAGGACAGACATTATAAAATAAGCAAATTTTAAGTTGAAGAAGGATGCAGTGGGGTGAATGGTGTGGGAGATGATGGGAAACAGCAGAGGCCTCCAAACAATCTTGATCAGAATAAGGGAGCATCAAGAAGCTCCTTGTATTGGTTCTCAAAGCAATTATCACTTTGAAAGTGCAATTGTAAACAACTTGGCAGCAGATGTAGAAATAAATGAGGATGAATAGAAATGAAGAATATGGGTGGTCAGGAATAGAAGACATTGTCAGAAATGATCACATCTTGAATCAGGACCATTGTCATAAATTGGACACTATATGGCAAAGTTAAGGAGAATCTTATGAATACGTCAATCCTTTACAGGTCTATTTATTCTATTCTGCTTTGAAAATGCGGGAAGACTCTGCACATTCAGATTGAGGTTTTCACTTTGTGGCAAGACAAAAAAATTTATTAATGCCTTTTCTATTTTAAAAATACATTGAGAAGTGATCATAAAGTGTGATTATTCTTTGCTATGAAATTAGGTCAAATACAGAGTTAGCCACACTGCCAGTATAGTTACATTTTCTTAATGTAACATGAATGAGTACAATGAAAAATTTTCACCATTCAAGAATGTTCCGCCATGTAGAAAAAAAATCAAGAAGTAAATCAGTAAATGTAATGATAAACATTACAGCAGTCTGTTTTCTGATTCAAAGTTAATTTTGTGCCAAATAAACCAAAGTAAACAGAACAGCAAAGTGGAAACTTAGTATTTGAAGAATTACCTTATCAGATAATGATTCAAATTATGTGAGAAGGACTAGGTCTCACACTGTACAGGAGGAAAGCTATAACAGACAACCTCTGGATGGGGTTGGCAGGGTGGCAGAGATCGTCAAGAGAAGTGGAACACTTCAAGGCACTAGAAAAGAAGTTTAGGTACAAGGACAGTCGGGGAGAGGCTAAGATTGGTCTGATGTGAGGGACTCACCATCATACTGGCTGCGTGGATAAGGCAGGCGGTGGACTGTATCACCAAGCTGGAAGGCTCAAATAACAGGAAAAGTATGGCAATAAGAACAGAAAGCGCTGGTAAAACAGCAGGTGTGGCAGTGGCTGTGGACAGCAAAACAGAATAAACATTTGGAGTCCAGCATGACTCTTAAGAACTGAAGAATTGAAATCCGTGAGCTGAGTTTCAAAGCTAAGAGGTCAAGCATTCTGTCACAATAGAACATGAGATAGACAGGGTCCTGCCTATGAGTGGAAGAGCTTTCTGGAAGGAAACGTTAAGAGGGAAGTGATTGTTGTTCAACTCAGCAAAACCAAGAGGGCAGGGATGGGTAGGATAGAACAGAAGTTAGAGTGATTAGTCTTCAACAAGTACAGTGGGCAAGAAGGTCAGTGAGTTATTTTTTCCCTTGTTCCCTGTTACTTTGATCCATCCAAGCGCTTTGCCATACTGAAGGTACCACTCTGAGATCATAGGTATACTACAGCTTTACCTTACTTGCCAACCAAAGAAAATATGCATGTATTTCCTTATATGAACCAATTTCCATACAATGGTATCAAAATACAAATTAATGAGAAGAGGGACACTATTTTATTTACATTAAGACTAAATATTAATTCTATAAAATTTGTAAGGCGAGTTCCATGGCACTTCAAAAATGCTTCTCACCTGTTGCACTATATTTGTGACGGAAAGAGTACAGAACCACGTACTTCGATTGGTTCACACCCAAATTACACTACACAGTTTACATTGATGCAATACTGAAACTAATTTACATCATTGCTTTCTAACTGACCAATAGAGAACTGGTTCTGAGCCTTAAATAGTCCTGAAGAAAAAAATTATCTTAGGGTGTTTCATTTGAAATATTTCCAGGGAAAGAAAAATGCATCATTAGTTAATTAATTTTGAAATACAAAGGATAGACAACACGTTTATCATCCTGTTAACAATCGTCTTCGCTGGATTTTTTTTCTGTGGGGTAGATTATACTGAAAAATGAAACATTTAATTGTTTTCATTCATTTTACAATTAAGAAAAAAAATCAACTTTTCTTGCCAGTGAGGTTGAATCTGTATTTGATTAAATTTTGTAGCAACGGATAATTTATTCATAATGGACGTTAATAGACAGTGAGACGAAATGCCTTTCTGTAACATGCCGTGGAGTGGGAGCCTTGATTTTGATATAGCCGTGTATATTCTCCGCACACCTATCAAAGTAGGATACTGTAACCTAACATCTGGAAAGGATGAATGTTACACTTGCCCTGAGTTCGTAACTTTTAAGAGTCTTTGTAACAATGGCGTCTTCATTAAATATTACTTTAATACGACGTACACATTGTATTCATGGAAGAAAACGTGGACAGCTCTTCATAACAGTGCATTTTCTGAAAATTCAAAATTCATTTTGCTCTGAAAACAGTACAGCAAAGTCGAAGTTTAGTGTTTTATGCTTTAACTGATCAGATGATTTGAATCCAGCAACTGAGACAACATAGATTACTGTTTTAAAATAAATTAATTCTTAAAACTAGTTTTCTCTATTTGTACGATTTAAAATTACCTTTAATTCTAATAGCGGTATCTAATTAACTGATAACGAAAGGACGAATAGAGTTCATCATTTTATGTTGTTCTTGATGCGACTTTATACCTTGAAAAAACACAACTTTAACAGATCTTTTTCTGCATGCACCTGGAATTCGATAAATCAGCCTGTACTTCTGAAAACTTGCCATATAAACTCATGCTGTGTAACTGCACATAAAACAGGTTGTTAAAAATTATTTTCAAAGCAGTGCGGTCACCGAAGACTGTATAACTATCTAAACATACACGTTCCACCTATAGTTTTGCTTATTTGCAGTCATAATTAAATAGCATTAGCAATAATAATAATAATATTACTGATGCTCACTCACTCGAGTTTTTTGAACCTTTCCTTGCCTCCTGCCACGTATTGCTTGCCGGTGTCCAACTCCTCCAGCTGGAAGACACGGTGGCCTTGCTGCGGGGTATAAATGTTGCGGACGGCCCCGAATGGTGCCTCCAAACCGTTGGTAACCTCCTTCAAGAAAGCTTCAAAGGTTGAGATCTGGCGCTCGTTGATCACGAACTTTCTACCGGCGTAAAAGGGGTCCCCGTTGCGGTAAACCCGCACGCACTTCACCGCTGGCTGCGCCAGGAAAGTCGGCTTAGTCGTTGCCATGACACGGGAGAAATGCAGTAAAACGAATTGTTTAAATTTAAATAAAATCAACTTTTACATTTGGGATGGAGCACCCCGCCTCCAAATTCCTCAGGGTAGTCTTGAGTCAACACACCGTTGGACGGCAACTGTAGCCACTGCTGGTAGTGGCTTTGAACTGTAACATGCTGTCGTTTCCCGGGAAACTCTGTATGCGTTCCATTGTTTCCAAGGCGACTGTAGGATAGGCGGGGCAGGAGCCAGGCGCACGTGTGTTTGAGAACGGACCCCGCCCCTCACACCAGACACGCCCTATATCTGGGGCCCCGCCTTAACATTTGGTCCCGCCGCTGCCCCGCCCCTTTCAGGCCCGCCTCCAGCCGTATGACTTAGATAATATCTGCGTATTGTATGTGAGGGCTCATCTGGGTGTAGAGGTCGTGTCCCTTTTTCATGTCTAGTAGCCCCCCCCTCCCCCGGCTTCGAGCCCCACCTGCTCCAAAGATGTGTTAATAACATCGCTGAACAGGTTGATTAGGGAAATGTTTGCTTGTATCTTGCATTCTAAAATCATCCGGCTTAAGTATTTCAAATAGGAAACAGAGATAACAAGGTGTAGAGCTAGATGAACACAGCAGGCGAAACAGCTATCAGAGGAGCTGGAAGGCTGACGTTTCGGGCCGAAACCCTTCTTCAGAAAATGTTATATAGGATAACAAGCATGGGGCTGGATGAACACAGCAGGTCAAGCAGCATCATAGGAGCAGGAAAACTCGACGTTTCGGGCCTAAACCCTTCTTCAGAAATGGGGGAGGGGGAGAGGGGGGAGGCGGATAGAAGATGGATAGAGGAGAGGATAGGTGGAGAGGAGGCAGACAAGTCGAAGAGGCGGGGATGGAGCCAGTAAAGGTGAGTGTAGGTAGGGGGGTAGGGAGGAGATAGGTCAGTCCAGGGAGGACGGACAGGTCAAGGGGGCGGGATGGTGTTAGTAGATAGGAGATGGGGGTGTGGCTTGGGGTGAGAGGAAAAACCGGTTCGGGAGGTGGAGATGAGCTGGGCTGGTTAATGTTATCTCAGATTCTCCAGCATCTGCAGTTCCGACTATCTCTGAAATAGGAAACAGCCTGCTAATACGGTTGGTCCACATGGTGCAGTGTCACAACCACTTTAAGGCTCCTCTGCTCATCATTTAAAACATCAACAACTATCTCGCTGTTCAAGGTTTGGGTCTATTCAAGGGCGTGTGGTCCTCCCATGGATTTCCATGTGACTAATCAGACCCATTTTTCAGCCACAGATCTTTGAGCACAAGACTAAATGCAGGATGTCCCACCCAGTAGAGGGATCCTGAGATGCGGATTTGCTTCTTTTTCTTTCCTCCTCTGCGACCACTCTGCTTCATCATGATGGTATTTGGATGCAAAGCATGATATAACTTGATAGATGATTGTTGACATTTTGAACAATTGATAGCAAGTGGCTCCCAATCATTAATGTCAATGCTGCCACGCTCTAAAGAGAGATTCAAAGTATCTTTGAAATGTATATTTTTGTCTTCCCTGGAACACTGGCTATTTGGAAGTTGAGGAAATGAGATCTGGTGAAGAAGATGCTTTCCAACATTTAAGACACAGTGTTCATTCCAGACTATCGTAATTGATTTTGTTTTTCGTCTGAATGGTTGCGGAGCAGACTTCAAAAATGATAACATCCTTTTCATAAAGTGCAGCAGAGGCATTATGGACAGAATTTTTGAGCAAATTTATGTGTTACCAATGAACAGACCAGGTCTCAATGTGTACAAGTATGTGGTGATGACACACTAGGACTTTTGTTGAGTTAGTTGGCAAACACCACAATAGTTTTTGGAAGGCTAAGCTAGTGTAACTGATCCAGTGTTGGATCTCCTTATCCATGGTGTCCTTTTGAAAGAGTTGCCTACCAAGGAATAGAAACTATTCAATATATTCCAGAATCTCCTCTTTGACATGGATGCAAGATGGAATGGTTGACTAGGTCTGGGTGATATGTGGTGCAGAACGGGCATTGGTATTGCATTCATCCAGAAAATGGATTATGTATTTAAATAAGAACTCCATAGAAGAACATCTGGGGCTTTAGTGCAGGATTTGTATCTTACTAAATGAGTATTTTGCATCAGAGTTTACTGTGGAGAAGGGTATGGGAAACATAGAACATGAGGAAGTAAGTATTTTGCATCAGTTTCTACTGTGGAGAAGAATATAGACAATGTAGAACACAGGGAAATAAATAGCAATGTCTTTAAAAATGTCCATATTACAGAGGAGGAGATGAGGAATGGCTTAAAATGCATAAAGGTGGATAAATCCCCACCTGAACTCTATGGGAAGCTAGGGAAGTGATTGCTAGCCCCTTGTTAAGATACTTGTATCATTAATAGCCACAGGTGAGGCCCTGGAAGATTGGAGGTTGGCTAACGTGGTGCCACTATTTAAGAAAGGCAGTAAGGAAAAGTCAGGAAACTATAGACCAATGAGCCTGACATCGGTGGTGGGCAAGTTGTTAGAAGGAATCCTGAGGGACAGGATTTACATGTATTTGGAAAGGCAAGGACTGATTAGGGATAGTCAACATGGCTTTGTGTGTGGGAAATCATGTCTTACTAATTTGATTGAGTTTTTTGAAGAAGTAACAAAGAGGATTGATGGAGGCAGAGCGGTGGATGTGATCTATATGGACTTCATTAAGTCGTTCAACAAGGTTCCTCATAGCAGACTGATTACCAAGGTTAGAACACATGGATTACAGGGAGAAGTAGCTATTTGGATACAGAACTGACTGAAAGGTAGAGGACAAAGAGTGGTGGAGGGTTGCTTTTCAGACTGGAGGCCTGTGACCAGTGGTGTGCCACAGGGATCAGTGCTGGGCCCACTGCTTTTCATCATTTATATAAATGACCTGGATGTGAACATAAGAGGTATGGTTAGTAAGTTTGCAGATGACATCAAAATTGGAGGTGTAGTGGACAACAAAGAAGGTTATCTCAGAGTACAATGGGATCTAGATCAGATGGGCCAATTGGCCGAGGAGTGGCAGATGGAGTTTAATTTTAGATAAATTTGAAGTTCTGCCTTTTGGAAAGGCAAATCAATCAGCACAGAACTTATATATTTAATGGTAAGATCCTGGGGAGACAAAGAGACCTTGGAGTGCTGGTTCATAGTTCCTTGAAAGTGGAGTCGCAGGTAGATAGGATAGTGAAGAAGGCATTTGGTACGCTTGCCTTTATTGTTCAGTGCACTGTGTATAGGAGTGGGAGGTCATGTTGTGGCTGTACAAGACATTGGTTAGGCCACTATTGAAACACTGCATGCAATTCTGGTCTCTCTGCTACAGGAAGGATGTTGTGAAACTTGGAAAAGTTCAGAAAAGATTAACAAAGATGTTGCCATGGTTGGATTGTTTGAGCTATAGGTAATGGCTGAATAGGCTGGGGCTATATTCCCTGGAGTGTCAGAGGCTAAGGGGTTACCTTAGAAAAGTTTATAAAATCATGAGACATGGATAGGGTAAATAGACAAGGTCTTCTCCCCAGGGTGGGGGAGTCCAAAACTAGGGTGCATAGGTTTAAGATGAGAGGGAAAAGATTTAAAAGAGACTTAAGGGTAACTTTTTCACGTAGAGAATGGTGCATGCATAGAATGAGCTGCCAGAGGAAGTGGTAGATGCTGATACAATTACAACATTTAAAAGGCATCTGGATGGGTATATGAATAGGAAGCATTTAGAGGGATATGGGCCAAATGCTGGCAAATAGGACTGGCTGAATTTAGAATATCTGGTCAGCATGGACAAGTTGGACCCAAGGGTCTGTTTCCATGCTGTACATCTCTGTGACTCTATGATTCTAATTAATCATGCCCAAGCTGCATGTAGTACAAACTAACAGGCACTTGAGATGAAGGGGAGTAAGCTGCTATAATGGAGGGACCTGTCTAATTACATCCAAATCCTGGAAATCAGGCTCTCATGCCGTGGATCACACTGTAGAGTGCCAGTCATGACAAAATCCCAAGGAAAGCGTGGTTAATGACTTTGTCAATTGATCCATCTCAAACGCCTCTTCAGTCATTACTTGGGCTTAAGGCTAATGTAGTTAACCCATCAAACTCTTTTCATTGCAGCAACTTTGGCGGTTGCCATTGTAAACTTGAATTTGAGTATTTCAGTAGGGTCTGACAACTGAACTGTCTGTTATGTGGGTCTGCTATGGAATGGTTGAATCATAGAATCAAAGGTAGAAGTTGACTGTTAACGTATTGTGCCTCTGCTGTTTCTTGCAAAGAGCTTTAATTTTAGTCCCACACCCTTGCTCATTTCCATAACACTGCACCTTATTTCCTTTTTAAGTGGAAATACTAATGAATCTGCTGAACTGGAAATCCAAGGCTAAGCCCAGAAACCAATCAAAAAAAAGTGATCTCAGGAACAAGGAAACAGGTTCAGAGATAATTTATAATCAAATCCATAGTAAGTATAATTCTAAGCTTTGGCCAAATTTTACTCCAAAGAATAGTGATACTTTATATGCAATATCCTTGCTAAGAGTTCGAAATGTTAATCATCAACAGAGGGTATATTGTTCAACACCCTGATTTAAGAGTAGGCAATAATTGGTGGCTTTCCCAGCAAGCACACATTCCAGGATCAAGTAAACAATCTCATTATTCATGCCTTCTTCCCAACTAGCGCATGCAGAATATATTGCTAGCTGAAGAAAGACCACTTAACCAAATAATTCCTAGTGCCTAAGACTCTAAGGCATTATGTATCCCACCAAGCCACTTCACTTGAGTGAGTCTTGATGTGGTAGATACTGGACAGATCAGGTGGCTACTATGACATTAGATTGACGTCAGTTATTGAAAGACAATAACAGCTTCAATCTCGGGGGTACAAAATAGATATAATCACCTGAATTTGAATTGCCATAATCGTAGCAGTCTACAGTACAGAAAGAAGTGCCATCAACTCATTAAATCTGTGCTGGTCAATATCAAACACCCAGCCATCTAATCCCATTTTCCAGCACTTGGCCCATAGCCTTGTATGCCTTAGCATCACAAGTGCACTTCTTAAAGTTTATGAGGGTTTCTGCCTCTACCACCCTTACAAGCAGTGAGTTCCAGGTTCTCACCGCCTTCTGGCTCAAAATATCTTTCTTCATATCCCCCCTAAACCTCCTGTATCTTCCCTTAAACCTATGTCCCCTAGTCATTGAACTCTCCATCAAGAGGAAATGTTCCTTCCTGTCTACGCAACCTATGCCCCTCCTAATTTTACACATATGAGAAGGCATTGCCTAGTGGAGTTATCACTAGGCTATTAATTCAGCAACCCAGGTAATGTTCTGGGACCTGGGTTCAAATCCCACCATGGAAGATGGTGAAGTTTGAATTCAAAAATTTTTGGAATTAAGAATTTAATGATGACCAGAAGACAGTGTCAATTGTTAGGAAAAACCCATCTGGTTCAATAATGTCATTTAGAGAAGGAAACTGCTGTCCTTACCTGGTCTGGTCTACATGTGACTCCAGACTCACAGCAATGTGGTTGACTCTTAACTGCCCTCTGGGCAATTAGGGATGGGCAATAAATGCTGGCCTGGCCATTGATGAATAAAAAAATCTCTGTAGTGTCCCTACTCTGTCTCCACTACTGGGATGAAAACAGGGGGTTGCAATGGCCTAACAGTATAATCACTGAACTATTAAACCAGAGATCCTGGTAATGATCAGGGGACCCCGGTTCAAATAAATGCTGGCCCACATCCTGTGAATGAATTTAAAAAACCCAATCTATCTGATCTGTCGTCATAAATAGAACTCCCCAGCCCAGGCACTGTACTGGTAAATCTCCTCTACACCCTCTCTCGTCCAATCACGTCCCTCCTATCATGTGGATTTCAGAAGTGTATACAATATTCTAGCTGTGGCCGAACCACCAATTTATAAAGTTCCAGCATAATCTCCCCACTCTTAAACTCTATGCTTCACCTAATAAAGGCACATACCCATTTACCTTCTTAGCCACTTTATCTGGCTTAACAAACTGATGGACTCTCTCTTTCTTCTTTCTCCCTCTCTCTCTTTCTCCTTTCTCTCTCTCTTTCCTCTTTCTCCTTCTATTCCTCTTCTTTCTCCCTCTCTTTCTTCTTTCTCCCTCTCTCTTTCTTGTTTCATTCTCTCTCTCTCTTCTTTCTCTCCCTTGTTCTTTTTTCTCTGTTTTCTCTCCTTTCTCTCTCCCTTTCTCTTTCTTCTTTCTTTCTTTCTTTCCTCTTTTTCCCTCTCTTCCTCTTTCTTCTTTCTCCCTGTCTCTTTCTTTCTCTCTCTCTCGTACTTCTTTCTCTCTCTCTCTCCCTATCTCTTTCTTCTTTCTCTCCTTTCTCTCTCTCTGTTCTTTCTCTTTCTACCTTTCTTCTTTCTCTCTCCGTCTCTCTTTCTTCTTTCTCTCTCTTTCTTCTTTCTCTCTCTTTCTTCTTTCTCTCTCACACTTTCTCTTCTTCTCTCTCTCTCTTCTTTCTCACAAGATCCCTGTGATCCTCAATGCTTCTCAGAGTTCTACTATTCATCACATATTCCCTTGCCTTGTTTGTCCTGCCCACACACATCACCTCACACTTAGAGATAAAAGGTACTGCAGATGCTGGAGAATCCGAGATAACAAGCATGGGGCTGGATGAACACAGCAGGCCAAGCAGCATCATAGGAGCAGGAAAACTTGACGTTTCGGGCCTAAACCCTTCCTCAGAAATGACACCTCCTCCTACCGCCCCCTGGATCATGACCCCACCCCCGAGCACCAAACCATCATCTCCCAAACCATCCACAACCTCATCACCTCAGGTGACCTCCCACCCACCGCCTCCAACCTCATCGTTCCCCAACCCCGCACCACCCGCTTCTATCTCCTCCCCAAAATCCACAAACCTGAATGCCCTGGTCGACCCATTGTCTCCGCCTGCTCCTGCCCCACTGAACTCATCTCCACCTACCTAGACTCCATTTTCACCCCCTTGGTCCAGGAACTCCCTACCTACGTCCGTGACACCACCCACGCCCTCCACCTCCTCCAGAACTTCCAATTCCCAGGTCCCCAACACCTCATTTTTACTATGGACGTCCAGTCCCTATATACCTGTATTCCCCATGCTGATGGCCTAAAGGCCCTCCGCTTCTTCCTGTCCCGCAGAACGGACCAATCCCCCTCCACCAACACCCTCATCCACCTAGCCGAACTCGTCCTCACCCTCAACAACTTTTCTTTCAATTCCTCCCACTTCCTACA
>JAHRHZ010000029.1:8064555-8082787 GCA_024137785.1 Ginglymostoma cirratum
GGATGAACATTTCCCATCAACCACCACCCTCTGTCTTCTTACAGCTCCCCAATTTCTGATCCAAACCGCTAAATCACCCTCAATCCCATGCCTCCGTATTTTCTGCAATAGCCTACCGTGGGGAACCTTATCAAACGCTTTACTAAATCCATATACACCTCATCAACCACTTTACCCTCATCCACCAGTTTGGTCACCTTCTCAAAGAACTCAATAAGGTTTGTGAGGCACGACCTACCCTTCGCAAAACTGTGTTGACTATCCCTAATCAAATTATTCCTTTCTCGATAATCCTTTCCAACACTTTATCCACAACCGAAGTAAGGCTCACTGGTCTATAATTACCAGGGTTGTCTCTACTCCCCTTCTTGAACAAGGGGACAACATTTGCTATCCTCCAGTCTTCTGGCACTATATCTGTAAACAATGACGACATAAAGATCAAAGCCAAAGGCTCTGCAATCTCATCCCTCGCTTCCCAGAGAATCTTAGGATAAATCCCATCCGGCCCAGGGGACTTATCTATTTTCGAACTTTCCAGAATTGCTAACACCTCCTCCTTATGAACCTCAATCCCGTCTAGCCTAATATCCTATATCTCAGTATTCTCCTCGACAACATTGTCTTTTTCCTGCGTGAACACTGACGAAAAATATTCATTTAGCGCCTCTCCTCTCTCTTCGGACTCCACGCACAATACGTGGAACAGTCTCTCTTCCGCTGTTACACTGGCACCATCCCTCACCTTTCCCTCCTCTACATTGATGACTGTATTGGCACTGCCTCATACTTCCATGAGGAGCTTGAACAATTCACCACTTTTAATTTCACCTCAACCTCAAATTCATTTGAACCGCCTCCGATACCTCCCTCTCCTTCCTAGACCTTGCCGTCTCCATCTCCAGTAACCGTCTCAGCACCGACATCTATTTCAAACCCACCAACTCCTTTGACTCCACCTCCTCTCACCCACCCTTACTCACAATTCCTCTGCCTCTGCCGCATCTGCTTCCAACATGGAGCGTTCCACTCACAGACATCTTAGATTTCCACCTACTTCATGGATCACAACATTGTGATCACAACAACTCTGTTGATCGAAAATGCCTTCAAGCACATCTCTTGCATTTCCCACACTTCTGAGCTCACACACCCTCCCCCCAACAAAAATAAAGATAGAATCCCCCTGGTCCTCACATACCACCCCACCAACCTCCACATCCAGCGCATCATTCTCCACCACTTCCGCCAGCTGCAATACAACCCCACGACAAAAGAGATATTTCCCTCCCCACCCCTATCTGCCTTTTGTAGGGACCATTCACTCCGTGACTCCCTCGTCCGCTCCACACACCCCACCAAACCCCACCACACTGGGCACCTGTCCCTGCAAGTGCAGGAGGTGCTATACCTACCCCTACACCTACAACTCCACTCTCACCTCCGTCCAAGGCCCCAGATGCTCTTTCCAAATCCAACAGGGATTCACCTACACATCCTCCAACCTGGTCTACTGTATCCGTTGCTTGCGATGTGGCCTCCTCTACATCAATGAAATCAAGCGCAGACTCAGTGACAGATTCGTAGTGCATCTGAGCTCTGTACACTATAAGCCACAACACCTTCCAGTTGCCAACCTTTCTAACTCCCCCTCCCACTCCCTTAGTGACATGTCCATCCTGGGCCTCCTCCAGTGTCACAATGCTCCCACACACAAACTGGGGGAACAACACCTCATTAGAGATAACAAGCATGGGGCTGGATGAACACAGCAGGTCAAGCAGCATCATAGGAGCAGGAAAACTTGACGTTTTGGGCCTAAACCCTTCATCAGAACAACACCTCATATTCCAGTTCGGGAGCCTACAGCCCGATCGCCTCAACTTAGAATTCACCAGTTTCAAAATCTCCCCACCCTTGGCCACATCCCACATCCAACCCTCCCTCTCATCCCTGCCTCCTTGACCTGACACTACCTGTCCATCTTCTTTCCCACCTATCTGCCATTCCCTTCCCACTGACCAACCTCCACTACTCCCTACCTGCATCCACCTATCACCATCCCACCTACCTTCCCACAGCCCCACCCATCTTCCCCTATTTTCCAGTTCTCTTCCCTCTCCCCAGTCCTGGTGAAGGGTTTAAACCCAAAATGTTGACTCTCCTGCTCCTCTGATGCTGCCTGACTTGCTGTGTTCCTCCACCTCCATATTGACTCTGACTCCAGCACCTGCAGTTCTTGCTATCTCAGAATAAAGGTGTGTCTAACTGCTAGACTTGAAAGAGCAGACAGTCCCACTGAGGTGGCAATGCAACAAATAAAGCTAAAAGGAAGAAATGGGAGCTGGTTCACAATTTGAAGGCGTGGAATTCAATATTAAGTCCAGGAGGTTGTAAAGTGCCTAGTCAGAAGATGAGATGTTGTTCCTCCAGTTTGCGCTGTGATTCACTGTAACATACTCAGGACAGACAAGTGGGCCCATCTTCCGCGTTTGTTGTTTTCAGTACAGATTCCATCGTCTGCAGTAATTTGCTCCTTTATTCTGCCAAGATAATACAACTCTGGGCATGCGGATACCACCCGGCCGGACCGCGCTTGCGCACATTGAAATATGTCAGTTTCCGGGGTTGGATCCCTGAGACAGAATTGTCACTCTGTTACTAAAGGATACATTCTAATTTCGAATTCTGCCTGGATTTTTCGAACCTCGCGCAGTTCGTTGCTTTGTATATTCCGTGATGTAGTAATGACAATCTTCTGGACAGCCGGTCTTTATTCGTATTTGCGAAAGTTACTTTAGGAGGTCGCTTTCAATTTAGACACTTTACGACTGTTGCAGTTTTCTTCCGGGAGAGAACTTCATGCCCTTCATCGCTGAAGCGATCATTTATTGGGTCTCAGTTATTCTTTGGCTGTGAAGGAAGTTCCAACAAGAATTGAATGGAGATCTACGGAATATCCAGGTGTTTGCTACGTTCTTTCAAGGAGCGGGCCATTCTTAAAGCCGGTCTCGTTAATTTTTCATCTTTTAAATACGGTTCCATGTGTAAGATTTCAAAGTGTGTGTATGAAACAAGAACATCCGCACCGGATGCATGCGGATTGGAAATTCATCCCCAACATATCTTCCAGTTCAGGTCAAGCAGGCAGTGTGAGTATGCATTTAGGATGCACAAATTTATTGAAGCTGTATTTCCCTATAATTCGTCATGGCAGTAAATGCAGAAAAGTGGAATACGTGCAGTTTTTCTAGACTAATAATTAGTGGGTCTTGGAAGCGAAGACACTTCCTATTGATGATGAGAGATAAAAGGTACTGCAGATGCTGGAGAATCCGAGATAACAAGCATGGGGCTGGATGAACACAGCAGGTCAAGCAGCAGCATAGGAGCAGGAAAACTTGACGTTTCGGGCCTAAACCCTTCATCAGAAAATCTAATAATATCTACATGGAGAACATTGAGACCCTCCAGAAAATATCTACATGGAGAACATTGAGACCCTCCAGAAAATATCTACATGGAGAACATTGAGACCCTCCAGAAGATTTTCTGATGAAGGGTTTAGGCCCGAAACGTCAAGTTTTCCTGCTCCTATGCTGCTGCTTGACCTGCTGTGTTCATCCAGCCCCATGCTTGTTATCTCACACTTCCTATTGAGATCTATTGTGGTCAGAGAGAGAGAGGGAAGAAAAGGAACAAGCGAGCATATAAGAGAGAAGTTCAAGCCAGAACAATATTATAGGGATAGAAAGGGAAAGAGAACAACTGAAAAGGTGTAGATATGGAAAATATATCAGTAATTAGTCAGTCCTTGCTAGATGAGAGGTTGCATGTCTTCTAGAACTTTCTTGTTTCTCCATCTTTGGCCTTCATCGTCCACCTTGCTTCAAACCCAGCTACACCTTCAGAACACAGAGCTCACCGTTGTGGGTAATCCACTGCACACTTCCCAGCTGATGAGGTCAAAGCCAACTTTCTCCAAGTGGCTTTCAGGATATCTTTGAGAAGTTTCCATTGGCTGCCTTGTGATGTTTGACTGTTGGTGAATTGGGAGAAGACTTTGCACTTTGTAATGCAAGTATTCGGTACGCTGATGTAGCAGCTGACCCTGTCCAGTTGCTGCATGAGTGTACCACCCTTGACCTTATAAAAGAAACATCAAGGTTTAGAGTTGGACCTAAATGTTGAAAAGGCGAATGTCCTCTGATAACCAAAACTGGCCTCTGTCAAAATTTCCAAGCTTATTGGGCTGTAGGTTTCCTCCTGGAGGCAGTTGATCATTTTGTAACCAGGTGTCCCAGTCAGGAATCATAGATTTGAAGATCCTACACAGGATTCAGTGAATCTTAACTAGCCATCACCTGCAGGCATGCACAAAGGTTGCAGTCGACCAGGTAGCTGGCCTCCTGATACGCGCTCCTGCGAAACATGGTGACATATCACTGACATGTCAGAAAGCCCAAGACTTACCATTGGCACTACACATCGAGAATCCAACATGTTGCCACCAAACTAACACAAGCATCCTCCAGGAGATGACCACAAACTGGATACCATGATGGTGTGTTTTGTCCTTGTTACTGTTTTGACAAAAAGCATTGTTTTATAATAATCAATAATAAATCCAATCATCTTGGAATGATTGACATAGAATACAGCAGCACAGAACAAGACTATTTGGTGCTATGAAAACGTGTCATAATTTGGCCTACTCCTCTTTCTTCCCCACAGCCTTGAAATTTTTCCTATTTCAAATTTCCAGCCAATTTCATGTAGTTTTTAATTTACCAGTGGGACGTGGGCATTGTTGGCTAGCCTGCATTTATTGCCCATCCCTAGCTGCCCTTGAAGTTGATGATAACCTGCCTCCTTGAACCACTGCAGTCCACATGCTTCAGGTTGACCCTCAATGCCCTGAAGGAGGGAAATCCAGGATTTTGACCCAACAGTGAAGGAACAGCAATATATTTCCAAGTCAGTGTGGTGAGTGGCTTGGAGGGGAACTTGAAGGTGATGGTGTTCCCATATATCTGCTGCCCTTGTCCTTCTAGATGGAAATGGTCTTGGGTTTGGAAGGTGCTTTTTAAAGGATCTTTGGTGAATTTCTGCAGTACATTTTGTAGATAGTACACACTGCTGCTGCTACTGAGCATCAGTGTGGAGTGAGTGGATGTTGGAGGATGTGGTGCCAGTAAAGCAAGCTGCTTTGGCCTGGATGGTGTCAAGCTTCTTGAGTGTAGTTGGAGCTGCGCCCATCCAGGCAAGTGGGGTTTATTCCACCACTCTCCTGACTCATGTCTTGTAAATGGTGGACAGTCTTTGGGCAGTCAAGAGGTGAGTTACTCGCCGCAGTATTTCTAGCATCTGACCTGCTGTTGTGGCCACTGTTTATATGGCAAGTCCAATTGAGTTCCTGGTGAATGGCAATCCCCTCTCAGGCTGTTGATAATGGAGGTTTCAGTGATGGTAACACCATTGAATGTCAAAAGGTGGTGATTCGATTGTCTCTTATCGAAGATAGCCATTGTATGGCATTTGTGTGGCACAAATATCACTTGCCTCTTGTTAGCCCAAGCCTAGATATTGTCCAGATCTTGTTGCATTTGAACATGGGCTGCATCAGTATCTGAAGTGTCATGAATAGTGCTGAATATTGTGCACTCACCTGTAAACATCCCCACTTCTGACCTTTTGATGGAGGGAATGTCATTGATGAAGCAGCTAAGGATGGTTAGGCCTAGGCCACTGCCCTGAGGAACTCCAGCACAGATGGCATGGAGCTAAGAGACTGATCTTTGCAACCGCAACCGTCTTCTTATGTGCCAGGTATGACTCCATCCACCTGAGAGTTTGCCCCCTGATACCCTTTGATTCCAGTTTTGTTCAGGCTCCTTGACACCAACCTGGTTGAATGCAGCCTTGATATCAAGAGCTATCACTGTTGCCTCACCTCTGGAATTCAGCTCTTTTGTCCATGTTTGAATCAAGGCTATAATGAGGTCAGGGGCTGAGTGTCCCTGGTGGAACCCAACCTGGGCATCACTAAGCAAGTGCTGCTTGATAGCACTGTTGATTACACCTTCAATCACTTTACTGATGTTCGAGAGTACACTGGTGGGGCAGCAATTTTCTGTGTTAGATTTATCCTGCTTTTTGTGTACAGGACATACCTGGGCAATTTTCCATATTGTTGGATAGGTGCCAGTGTTGTAACTGTACTGGTCACTTGGCTAGGGAAGCAACAAGTTCTGCAGGTCAGGTCTTCAGTACCATTGCTAGAATGTTGTCAGGGCACAAAGCCTTTGCAGCATCCAGGTTGTTTCTATTGAATCCACTGCTTCCATGCTTCCAGGCAATGCTTTCCATAATGTATTATTTCCAAGGATAAACCATGGCCAAAAGGAACATCCTTTGCACCTATTATTAGCACATGGATTGTATACCAATCTCCCCCGTACTACTATTAGCGCTCCCATTGGCTTGGCATTGGTGCATCCTCATCATCTGTTTCTCTTGTTCCTCCTCCCCCTTTGCCAATAGGATAAAAGAGATCATTTTCTAGTCTTCTCCTGTTCTAAGGAAGAGTTCTTGGACTCTAAACGTTAACTCTGTTTCTCCCTCAACACACAGCATCAGACCTGTTGAGTTTTTCCAGCACTTTGTTTTTATTGCAGCATCCTACTATTTCAGCATGGCATCTTCTGTAAGAAAGCCTATTTAAGCATAAGAAGCAAAACATCTATTTTGTCAACTCCAAACTACCTTTTAGAAGAAAAGGAAATTGGAATTATTGAAGATCGATGTTGACTTCATTGCAACAACTGGTACTTTCCAAGCCTAGAATTAAATAAAAATGAAAAGTTATTTCATGTAAAGACTAGACCAGGGAGTGTAAAAATTAGGAGATGCCGGAAGAGGAAGGCTTTGATAACTCTTGGGTGCTGGTATTGGATGAAGTAATAAGTCAAGTAGACTTAAAGAAGAAATTTTAGGTTATTATCTAGATGACACACAGTCACAGCATTGAGGTGAAACAATAACTTGCGTTTCATTATTGGCACATTGAACTGAAAAAATAAGCATGATTGAATTTAGGAACGGGAATAGACCATTCCCCCTTCTGCCATTCAGTTAGATCATGACTGAAATGGTAGTGTGTCCCTCTTACTCATCAAATATGACAGCTCCATTGCAAATATTGAATCAAGCTAGAGTAATTTATCCTAGTGTTAGTTTATTGGGGTAGTTTATCTATGAGCCATTCACTACACAAGTTTTCAGTAACTTATGCTCCATCTGATGTCATCTCCATGTATATGGTGTGTAATTGTCTGAATTATTGTAAGGCTGCATTCAGCATCACCTGCCATGCTAAAATGGATTTAATTTAACATTGGACAAAGAAATGAATAATTGGCTTTTTTGCACTTTTGTGACATTAGCGTTTCAAAACATTTCACAATGCATGAAGTACAGTTTTCAAATACAGTCTATACTGGGAATGTGAAATGATATGGTATGCATTTTGCACACCATCAGATTAGGTGAACAAGTAAATTTTTTTAGCGATGCTGAAAACCAATGGGATTATGCTAGGAAGTCTGAACCTTTGTTTCAGTACTGAACAGCCCTAGGTCTCTCAGTCCAAGAATCCAACTTAATCTCTCCCCTCAGAGATCCCAGTCTTGCTGTTCCTATTTTCTGTGCTAAATCTTTATCATATTTAATGACTTGTAGGTAATGTTGTCTGAGCCTCATCTGTGCTAAATAATTTTTCGATTCTATATTTAGTAGCAAACCAACATACAAGTTTACTTGTTTGTGTGGAAAGCAAGTCTTTAATATTTACATCTTTTCACTTTCTTCAGTAATTGGTTGGCGATATCGCAGTACAGACTCCTCACAAACGACACTTGTCAGTGTGATTCCAGTATTTTCTGTGGTAAGTACAATCTGTATTTTTTAAATTCACAGAAAATATGCAAGTACCACATTAAGAATATTTATTTTACAGATGAGATATGACAGTGCTGGGAATGTAAGCTTCTTTGGTAAGTTTTCCTTCAACTATCTTATATTTTCCAAATGTATTCATTGTCAGGAGAAATTCTTTTTGTATCAATTCGTAGTCTTAAAGCCTTAAATCAAGTCTTAATCTCAATCTCCTTGTGGTTCCAATCCCTCACTACATAGTCATCTTCTTAATTGCTTATCCTATGTGTATCTTCAGTGGCCCAATAAAAGAAACAAACAGGTAGTTCTCATTTAATTTTAAATCCTTCTGTCATTTTAGATTGGGCATGCAATCAGGTCTGTTTCATCAATAACTTGCATTTATATAAACACTTATTTAATGCAGAACAAGGCCCCTTGCTGCTCCACAGATGCATAATTAAGCATGAAACCAATAAAACTTAATATTATAGATAGTAAGAACTGCAGATGCTGGAGTCAGAGATAACACGGTATGGAGCTGGAGGAGCACAGCAGGCCAGGCAGCATCAGTGGAGCAGGCAAATTGACGTTTCGGATCGGGACCCTTTTTCAGAAGAAGGCTCCTGACCCGAAACGTCAACTTTCCTGCTCCACTAAACTTAATATTGGGTTGAGGTTGGAAAATCTAAACTTTAGATGGATTTTAAGGGAGAGAGAGTGGAGGGATTTATAGAGCATTCCCAAAACAGGGCATTTCACTGCTGTAAAGTTGACTGCCTCCTGTTGAGCTATGCTTTGAATTTCTTAAAGTCAGTCAATTTAATTTTCATCAACAACAGGCATTGGGCAAACAGTGGTGACTGGTCATGGCACCTCACTGCCCTTTGCAAGAGACCAAAGCCATTTTACGAATTCTGTCCCCTTACATCTGATTAGATGTTAGCATTCCATGGTTTTGCAGGGCTGATTCCATAGACAGCTGATCATAGACAGCTGTTGAGGCATGCGTGCAAAGAGTGGGCACTAAGTCAATGTAACATGATGAAATTCATATTAATGCTGCTGAGTGTTTATTTTAATGTGTGGTTTAAGTGGCAGAATGCGTCTGCTTATACTTAAATTCAGTGGCACCATCTCTGGTGTATTTGTTTTTCTTAAGTTGTGAGAGGTGGTAAACATTCCCAATTTATTGCGCAAACTGATTCAATGATAGTGATTCTTTTCATCATAGAACGAAAGAAGACGGAACTGTACCAGGAACTTGGCCTTCAGGCTCGAGATTTACGATTTCAACAGTTAACAAGCATTAATACGAGGAATAATTGCATCATCCTAAGAATGGAGGTAAGAAGGCTCTTCGGGTTAATTCAGTGTTGAAAATCTCTCTCTTTCATTGCATTCATGGGGTAAGCATAACAGAAACATGACTGGCATCTAGAACCCATTCCTAGTTGCTCTTGAAGTGAACATTTTTACTTGAACTGTTGTAGTAGTACCTATAATGAAGGCACTCGGACTATGCTGTTAGGGAATTCCATGATTCTGGGGCAGGGAAAATGAAAGAATAGCAATGTATGTCCAAATCAGGGTGATACATGACACGGAGGTCATGGTGTTCCCATTTGTCTCTGTCCCTCAAAGAGGGAGAGACCCATTGGAACTGGGAGGAGAGTGCATCAGGTCAGTTTCATTGTGCAACTGACTGGAAGAATAGAAACAAACACAGAGAATGCTGGAGAAACTCAGGTTTAGCAGTATCACTGAAGGAAAAAATAGAGTTAATGTTTTGGAAATGGGTTAGCTTTGTTTTTAAAGGAAAGTATGTGTGATGGTGAGTAATGACATAAGTGCAAGAGATCATGATGTGGAATCAATTTAGTGGAAATGAGGAATATCAACAGGAAAATGTCCCAGGTGAGAGTTGCCTATCGGCCTGCAAAGAGTTGCTTCACTGTAGGACAAAGTATAAATCTAATAATAATGGAGATGTGTAAGAAGGATGCTACAATAGCCATGTGGGAGATTTTAATCTGCATATTGACTGGACAAATCAAGTGGGCAAAGGTAACATGGAAAACAAATTTCTAGAGACCATCAAGGATTGCTTCTTAATAATAAAGGTTAATAAGGGGAAATGGTAGATGTAATGTATTTGTATTTCCAGAAGGCATTTGATCAGATGTTACGTATAAGACACAGGATAGGAGGTCACAGTATTAGGGGTAATGTATTAACTTGGATTGATTAACACCCAAGACAGAAAGTGGAGACTGACAAGACTGTTTTAGGTTGGAAAGTTGTGACTAGTAGAGTGCTGCAAGGATCTGTCCTCGGGCTTCAATTGTTTACTATCTTTATTAATGGTTTGGGACTAGTAGGAACAGAATAATTTATCCATGTTTGCTGATAATACAAAAATTTGTAGGAGGCATTTTGTAATCAGGGCATAACATATCTGCAAGAGGATATAGATATGTTTATTGAGTGGGCAAAAACTTGGCAAATGGAGTTTGAGGTAGGAAATTGTGAGGTCATGCACTTTGATAGCAAGCCTGTTAATTAAATTAAAAGCCTGTTAAATTTTTGAGAGACTCCAAAAAAGTGCAACAGGGTGTTTTTGTTCATGAAACACAAAATGTTCACATGCACATACAACAAGTAATTAAAAAGGCAAATGGTGTTATAGCCTTTATTGCAAAGGGGTTGGAATTTAAAAATTGGGAAATCTTGTTCGAATTGTGCAGGGTGTTGGTGCCAGATATGTGCACAGACGTACAGTACATTATTGTAGCCAGAGCTGTCCAGAACCAACTGCAATACAAGAAGGGGAACTAAGGACATTGACCTTGTTCTTGGTACCCTTCGCCTCAGGACGATTGATTGGTACTGACAACCATCCATAGGGAAGAGGAGCCAGTTCAAGGATTCCAGAATGTTCCTTTCCAGACACTTCAGAAGTGCCCACCCCATCCACCACCTCCCAGCCTGTGATCCACAAAACTAAAGCAGTTCAAGCCAAGGCAGGTGAGCCTGCAACTGGGCAGGAGGTTCTCAGAAGACCAGGGTCCACTAGGCCCAAACAGCCCCTGGGACCACCATCCACATCATCCAGGCCAATAGAGCAAAGAGTAGGCTCCCTCCACTCCAGTTTCAGAGGCCAGGACTGCACGTAGATATAGTGAGAGGAAGACAAAAAGTCTTACTAAGGGCATGTAAGTGGCAAAGACACAACTGTAAATAATTTTGCACGTTTATAGACAAGCATCCATTTGCTCGTGAATGTCTGATCTCTTGTCTTTGTCACTGTCAGACCTGGTTAAGTCAGCTCTATTTGAGAGATGAGCAGCCTCTTCAGATATCCTAAGGTTGAAAGAAGTTGTGATGGCCATCTATTACTCATCTCTCAAACTGCCGACTCCTTTCCCACAGATAGCCTCAGACACCGAGTATAGAATTGTAGAACCTTGTTGATGAGTGCAGCCAAGACCTTGCACTTTAATATGGATAAGACTGAGATTAAGTGCAATGCATAGAGATTGTTCTAGGGCCTGTCCCACCCACGTCTTACACCCATTTTATGAGTGAAAGTGCAAGATCAGTGATGCTTCTGTAGAGAGAGAGGTTCATTCTACCTATCAGCTTTTCAAGGGAGCACATTGCTAGTCAATAATGGGGAATGTACAATGGGTACCTGACATGTCCATTCTCTCTCATAGCACACTGGCCTTTCATAAAAGCTGCACTGAGCACTGCTTATTGCACGTTCGATACATTTCAGCACAAGTCCAAGCATGCTCTGAAACAGTGAAGGCTAATTGTTGACTGATGCATTAAAAGGAGATGCCTCAGGATTCCACTGAACTTACAGCCTAATGTGAGAAGTTTTTATTTGGAACACTTAAATATCATATGCTGACTGAAGCTTGAAGAGCTACCTAACCTTCGCACTAAATGATGGTGGTTGGCTGTCTCACTGCTTGCGGCCTTTTCCTGGCGGTCAGTTGCATCTGTAATGTGTAGTTTCTTGAAAGATACTTAACCGTACAATCAAGTAGTTAATGACACCGTTATTCGGCAACAGAATGCATCAATTGTGAAAACAGCAATGCTCAAAAGTTGTTTGCACTAAGCAGGGGCTTGCCATATAATTGATAGAATGTTAAACAATGAAGGGAAGTCTAAACCCAGTTCATTCATCTTGGAAACAGGTTTCAATTAGAATCTCTGATTTTTCCACTCAGTAGGGCACGGTTTGTCACAATGATGCTTTATTGCAAGGCCTCAGCAGAACAGCCCAAGTTTCAAATATCATCTTATGAAGGCCTATGGTCTTAGAATTAGAATTAGAATCCCTACAGTGTGGAAACAGGCCCTTCGGCCCAACAAGTCCACACCGAACCATCCCCCTATATCCCACACACCCCTGAACACTATGGGCAATTTAGCATGGCCAATCCACCTAGCTTGCAGATCTTTGGACTGTGGAAGGAAACCGGAGCACCCGGAGAAAACCCATGTCTGTTCACTATGGCTCTTGTGAAAACATGGCTGGCCCTGTATCTCCATTTGATGTTAGTCTGAGGGTTTAACCGGGGTTTCATCGACCATGCTTGAAGGGGTGGCTCTTTGCTTTTAGCAGGCATCCCTGTACTGCCCAAGAAAATAGAAACCTACAAATTCCCCAGTATGTATGAATCCTGACAGCTCCCAAGGTATCTACCTCAGACCTCCACAGTCTGGCATCACTAGTCACATATAATTTGAACATTGAGGGAGCGTGGGCCATTTCAGTTGATGAATCCTGCAGACTGGTGATACACCACTCTGAAAGCAACGTGGGTGCAGTCTGTAGAGCCGTGTACCTTGGAGAATCTCACTGCCTGGTCTGTCTGACTCTCACCATGGGGGAAAGGTTTGAACCGCTATGATTTGGAGAAATTGGCACCAGTTATGTCCCGTTATTTTTTGGATTGAGGATTCAGTGATGCCAGACTGATCCCCAGTTGATTGGTGTGCACTAGGGCCTCGTTTCAAGAATCGGGATAACTGTGACCTTGGTACCCATCAGTTCTTCCAAGCACAAGTCCTCCTTCAACAATTATGACAGTTAGGTCCAGGACAGAGTTGGAGAAAATAACAGCGAGGCCTAAGTTCTGAGTTGCATCATTCTCTTTCACCTCATGGGGAAACTTCACTTGCTGATTTCCCCCTCTCGAGGCCATGTAACAATTTGTGGAAGTTCCAGTTCTTGCTGGCTTCTGTTCATAACTTTGCGATTGCTTTCCCCTTGAATGTTATATCGCATTTTGAAGCATCACCATAAGGTCACCAGCCAGTGATGTTCATGTCAGATGCATGAGCAGATAATCTGTGGGGATTGCCAGAACAAGTAAACCATATACCGAATAAACCATATACTCCTGAGTCCTCCTATCTATCACACTCAAGCCTCCTGGCACTGTGTGACATGGAGGCTCTGTAAGGAGGCCAATGTCAGGTCTCATTAAAGAGCTCTGAGGTATGTAAACTTATCAAAATGTAGATTGCACAACCAAAGTGTCCATACAGTCAATGCTACATTGATGGAATGGAATACTGCCACTGTGATAGGCGTCACCCCCTCAAAAAATGGCAACCTTTCACATCACAGGATATGTCCTTGCATACCGAAGGTTCAGTGTGCAAATAAAACTGCCCCAAATTGCTGCCTTCCACTGATAGCTATGAATGAATTTCAGTAATGTCATGCCCAGGTGACACTTTTAGGCTAGCATCTTGTTATATTTGCTTAACTGACATGACAAGGAGACAGTTCTGTGAACATTGGAAGAGGCCATAATTGGTAAAGTGTGTTCTTGGACAATAAATGACCTGCCAATTAATCACAATTAGATTGCAGATGGGTGGAGTGGATGCATGATTAATCCAGTGCATTTAGCAGGAACATAAAAGTCATTTCCCTCTGACCCCCAAAAAAGGGGGCCCTCTGGGCAATTAGGGATGGGCAATGAACATTGGCCTAGCCAGCAATTTCTCTCGTCCTGTGAATGAATTTAAAAGAAAGGTAACTTACTCTGCCAACTCTATGTGAGGTTACAGCCTTTTGTTTTTTAAGTATTCTGCAGTTGACTTTGCATCGAAGATAGCAGCATTTCAATTTTGTGCCCTTGTCAGGAACTTGCAGAATCTGCCTGAGTCTCAGGATGACTCTCCCTGCCACCTCCCATTCCCACCCAAAAATATCTCTCATGTTCCCTTTTGTGGTGTTGTCCCCAGTGACATTCCAGCTTCCTTTGTCCCACCTCCCCGCTCCTTCCAAAGTCCCGGAGCTCCTGTCCTCTCCTATGCTCTATGCTCCCTCCCTTCTGTCTTGAATTGCCCCTTTCGCTGCAATCGTTCCCTCAGTGACCCAGACACACGCTGGCAGCTCCAATTAAGCACAGTGTGAGTGACGGCTAAGAAATGAAGCCAAGAGCAATAAGATGCACCCTGTTTAGATACGTTAGATGTGTGTTTGCTCCATACACAAACCATCCTGGCAAAAGCATGTCTGTCTTAGGTGTCCCTGAGCTCCAGGTTCAAGTCCTGAAGGGCTGAAGTCATGTGAGAGATGGACTGAGAGCAAGCAGGTTGATATGATGAGACTGGTGTTATGCTGATTTCAACTTGCATAGGTGATGGGAGGGAGATGGATAGTATCATTGGAATATTCCCAGATGTTATGGTGAGGGCAGAGTTGAATGGAGGCAGGGACTAACAATTGGCATGTTGCAGTCACTGCATATCCACTCTGATTTTCATGTTGGGAGTTGGTGCTGTTTATTTTCTCAGGAAAGGAGAGGCAAATTGATTATGGTATATAAATGAGGCAAGTTGGGGTGACAATGAAATGCAAATGTGTGGAAGTAAGGTAGTTGCTGCTTTGGAGCAAGATTCTTGCTTGAGGGGAAAATTGGAAAAAAATTCTCAACATCTAGATTCAATTTTATTTTTCCATTTTGACTGTATTTTTCCAACTTTCTCACCAACCACTTATTTAGTACAAACAAAAATGTTTTTACGACAATTAAAGTATAAATCTCTCTGGATTAACCCAACCGAGACAAAATGTTGTGTTTTCTTCAGATTTTCAAGAAACCCAATGCACTACCAGTTGTCACGGAGACAAAAGGCTCTAGATAATCATGGAAAGTAAAGATTTAGTCTAGCCCTACATAATGCCTTTCATGATCTCTGGACAGTCCAAAGTGTTTACAACTAATAAAAACCTTTGTAGTTTCTACAAAAAATGCAGCAGCCTATATGCACACAGCAAGGTCCCACGAACTGTATTGTCATAACAACCAGATCATCTGTTCTGGTGATATTGACTGATTTTTAAATACTGCCCAGGATGCTGCAAAAATCTAATTTGCTCTTTCAAAGATCCCTTGGAACGTTTCATATCCACAAGAGAGTTAGTTTAATGCCTCATGCAAAAGATGGGAATAAATTTTGAAATGGTTTTTGACACAAATAAAATGAAGAGGTATTAAAAATTGGAACTTTTAGATTTGCTCACATGCGCATGCTTAGTTAGTGTTTATCCTTGCCGACAATTTCAAAGTAATAATTGTGCATTTTGTTCTTTTTTTGACAGATAACAAAGGCTGTAATTACTCCAGAGCATCTTCTTATCCTGGATTATCGACAATCAAATCAGGAGCAGTGGCTTTTGAAGGATCTGGCATTGCAATTAACTGGAGAAGGTCATCTGGTCACATACTCTTTGCCTTTTGAATTCAGAGCCATAGAAGCAATACTTCAACACAGGGTTAGTGAAATGAGAATTATTTATGTTGGAAATGCATCAAAGTTAATGCATTTCAAATTTCTTTTTGAAATTTGTGTTCCTAAAAATGGAAACTTGTGTAATTGGCCAAATGAAATGTTTTAGAAAATGGTATGTTTCACTACATTATCTATCTTTGTGCAAAGTTTTGACCAACCACATAGTTAAATTTTCTGCAATGAATCATTTGCCTCCCTCAGCTTTGCAATAAAGTTTTTTTGTTCCTGATGGGTGTACTCCATTCGATTATGGTATCATGGCCGTAATTGAAATAGTAGTTACAATTTCTTCTTGCAGGTCAGCTACTGAATGCAATATATGATGTTTTTATATGGACGTTTGTTGATGGTTATATGAACATAAGTGACCTCCTTTTGCCATTCTTTCCAATCAAGCTTTAGGTTTTCAACCCAAACATTACAGTTTACCACATCCTTAAAGTCACTGTTGGCAAAGCCACAGGAGATTTGTTAGTAGGGGTATTAAGACCATGCAACTAGTCTGAGGTGTTTACCCCACACTGATTAATGTAAATACCTGCTTCTCTTTTTAAAAAAAAAAAATTGCCCCACCTCAAATCAAATTCTTTCCACTTGATTATTTGTTAACTTATTACTTTAGATTCAAATTTATGGAAAGATCATAAATAAGTTATTAAGAAGAGTAATTAAAAAGAATGGAAACAGAAGTTGCTGGAAAAGCTCAGTAGGTCTGGCAGCATCTGTGAAGAAAATATCAGAGTTAACATTTCAGGTCCGGTGACCCTTCCTCAGAACTGATGGTAGCTGGGAAAATGTCAATTTATATGCAGAAAATAGGGAGAGGGGTGGAGTAGGGAGTAAACGATAGAGCCTAAAGACAGTTGGACAGACAAAGGAGTTGATAACGATCTGGCTAGGAGGATGGATAGTTGGTAATGGGGACTGTTAGTGACTAACAACAGGTAGTGTGTAATGGCAGGCTATGTGATAACAAGGCCTGGTGTGTGGGATAGGGGGCTGGGACATGGGAGAGTTTAGGCCCCCTAAAATGATTGAACTTAATATTGAATAGTTTTCTCAGCTACCATCAGTTCTGAGGAAGGGTCGTCGAACCCGAAATATTAACTCTGATTATTTTCTTCACAGATGCTGCCAGACCTGCTGATCTTTTCCAGCAACTTCTGTTTTTGTCACTGATTTACAGCATCCACAGCTCTTTTGGTTTTTATTAAGAAGAATGTTTACCTCCTGCTGTGCCAAATTTTGTTAGAATTCCAGAACGGCTATTCTCTACAGACAGATAACAATCATTGTCTTCAATTCTGATTAATAGAGTGGTTATTTGTCTTCCCTAATGTTATAACATGATTTCCAAGCTACTAGTTCCATAAAACTAAATATAATCAAATTCTGAAAGCTTTCTAAGTACAAGATTCCAAAATGTTAAAGGCTAATTACAGGCAACTTTACCTAAGATCTTTGTTGGTCTCAAAATATATCTTGAAGTAGCCACATGGAAATGACAAAAAAAAATTCAAATATTTGAGTGAAAATCTTCCAAATGAAAGTTATTACAGCCAGTTGCCAAAGTGCTGCCAAATGGGAGGATTCATACTTATGTTCTATCTATACCATGGGTATCATCCCTTGACATGCTGCTCAATGACAGGCTTTTGGCTTCATTCTGTGTATCCTACGCTGGCAGGAATAAAAAAGCCAACAGAGAAAATCAAAAGTCAATTTGTATAACAGAATTTGTGGCCTTGAACAAACGAGGTATTTTAAACATATCTTCACCTCCATGAGCATGTATGCTCCTGTCCTTGTGGAATGTATGACTGTTTATAGTAAATTCAATGTCACGTTATCTACCAAAACCGTGGTATATGGAGTATATTTCACTTTTTTTGTCTATCCTACCAAATATTACCAAAACTTGATGTCACTGTTCAAGAAGAAATATAAATCATTAAATAAAGTTAATTGCAGTGAGCTAAAATTACTTCCAACTCAGATCTGTAGCATTGATAGGTATTTAAACACTGGATTAATATACTTAGTGTTTACTTTGCAGTAGTTAGACCTTATGTCCTGAAAGGGCTTGGTTTTATTTGAGTAAAATTATACATGGCATGTTTTCTTCCTTATAAATAGCACACTGTTGAACTTACCACGAGCAGGAGCACGAAGGATTCAATAAGATTAACTTCAACTTTAATTCTGGCTCTCCCTTAATACCATTCAAGTATGAATGTTTTCTTTTCATGCGCCAGAAGTCACCTTTCTGACTTAATTCACTGCTTGTGATTGATTACCTTAATGCTGTGAACCCACATATACCAAGATGACTCTGGATATACTGATTCTATTTGGCACACTTGGAACTGTCAAACTAAGGACAATTGTGTTCCATCATTCTGTGTTCTAATTCAGTTTTACAACAATCCAGCTTTACCTCCATTAACATTTTTGAGGTCCATGT
>JAHRHZ010000029.1:8082797-8118632 GCA_024137785.1 Ginglymostoma cirratum
TTACAACAATCCAGCTTTACCTCCATTAACATTTTTGAGGTCCATGTATTCTTAAGATTTTTTGTATTGTTTTAAATCTGCACTCAATAGAAACTCTTTGCATAGAGTGCGCCCACATTTCTGAAAGATTACCTCTTTTTGTCTGCAGATTAACTTCCTACAATCAAAACTAAATGAGTTACAGCCTCAGATATTAGAGACTTTAGAAGCCCTTGTGGATCACAAACAACTTTCAGTTGATCGAAGCAAGCTACATGTGTTACTTCAAGCCAGTAAAAAGTAAGACTAAACTAATAATTATCCAGATAGCTAACTGATGCGTTACAATTTGAGCACTTTCCAAACACACTTCTTCACACTTGGAACTAAATAGCAGTTTCCATGTGTTCCCTATGGCCTAAAACTTACAAATACAGCGCACAAAGTTTGTGGTCAGCTTGTTACAAGATTAACAATTCATCTTTGACTGAATTGTTCTACGCTAAATGGGCTTCAACCATTTTCTTATTACCTGTAAATGAATGTCTGGTTCTAGATTTATGCAAGTCTCACCCAGATCTAGCTCATTGCTGCCACTTACAAGACCTCTGTCTTTGATTTGTAACTCTACATTTCCAATATTCAGTACTGACTGAACAGAAGTATTTTCCAACTAAATGTTGACAAGACAAAGCTTTTGGTTTCTACCCCAGCTGCAAATGCCATATACCAAACCATCTACTATCCCTTTCTTGGCAACTGTCTGAGAGTTAACTTTTTGTAGTATTTGACTGTGGAATAAGCTTTCACTCCATCACCAATATTAAATTCTCATTCTTATTGTCAAACCCTTTCATAGCCTCCCGTCTTCCAATAGTGTCAGTCCGGCAGTTATGAAGCAGTTGCAAAATCACTATCCAGCACTCCCACTCGAAACAAAGGAGCAGCTATTCCTTAAAACTCTTCCAGCCGTACAACGCTTCAGCAGTCTCTAATTGTCGTCCAGTTCTGGTCTCATGCACATAAAAGCAACTCAAGTGATTATGCTTTCAACTCCCTAGGCCCTCCATTTCTTTTAAGACACTCCAAGTCCATCTCTTTGAGCAAGCGTTTGGTCATCTGTCCTCAATCTCCTTAAGTGATTCATTGTCAATTTTTTGTTTGCTAATGTTTCTGTGAAAAGTCAGCTTTGTATGTTTTGCTACATTAACGACACAATATAAATACAAGTTGTTCTTGTTAGAAGTACCATTGATTCTATATTTCAGGGTAAAAGAACAAATTAATTTTATGGGAATAAATTAATATCCAAAAAGCAACGTAAATACAATAAACAGTTCCATGTTATTTGAAATACATAAAAATTCACCACATTTTCTGAATCCAAGCAATCGTATATTAAACTTCAGAGTCTTTTAACTGAATCTTGGATGAATGTAGCGCAGCATTTTAGCATTTGGAATTCCCATTCTCTGCTATGATGTGAAAATATTGTTGTCTAAGTGAACTAGATAGATGGCTAAGGGCTTCTTTTTATCTCCAATTGAAAGTCCCTTCAATCAAACATGATTAGAGATACAATCTCCTGCCTTAAATATGGCACCATTGGATTACTGAAAGCACCTTATATAGACCTTGCAAACCCAACTAATCGCACAGTGAAGCATAACTCAACTGGTTTAGCAACAACCCATTCACTCTGTCAGGCTTGCTCGTCAAAGCACCTGATCCATTGTTAGCCAAATAGTGTCCTTGTTTGATCTTAGTGTGGTGAAACTTTACCTCTGCTCCCTTTGCTCTCTCTGCAGAAGCTGCCTGAGTTGATGAATTTTCCCAGCATTTTCTGCTTTTATTTCAGATATTGCTTCAATAATACTTGTTTTCTGATGATCTGGCCTGCAAGTTGCATTGTCTGTTGTCCACAAGCAACCATTGACTGGGAAAGGATTCACAATTTGATTGACAACATTCAAAATATACTGGAGGGTTAGAACAGAAGATTTAGCTACATGTTTCAGACTACAAACTTTGGCCATGCGTTTGATGATGAAGAAAGTTAGCCTGTAGGAAGACCATTAATGGACTGGTCAGGAAGACAGAAAAGTCACAATTGGAGTTAAATCCAGAAGTGTGTGATGTAATTTATTTGGGGAAGGCTAACAAAGCCTTATGGGAAATACATAATAAGTGGTAGAATGCTGACAACTGTATGGACAGAGAAGAATTGAGAGTGTATATACATAAATTCTGAAGGTAGCTGGACTGGTAGATAAGGGAGTTATGAAGACATAGAGGATGCTTTCTTAGCCAAGTAATCAAAGTTGGTAGCAGGGTAAAGGTAAAGTTGCCATAGTCCTAGCAGACAATAGAGCTGCTCTATCTTAGAGAGATGACTTGTGATGAATTTAGGGCAAGGGGAGAGGTTGAATAGTCAAGTTCTTCATGATAACCTCCTCTAGAGCAAGAATTGAACCCCTACGTTTGGCATCACTTTGCATCATAAACTAGCAATCCAGCCAACTGAGCTAACTGATTCCCTCAGAGCAAGAAGGCTATGCTGGAGCTATGCAAAATACTATTTGGGCCACAGTCTTATGTGTGAGTTCTGGTCATTGCACTATAGGAAAGATGTGATTATACTAAAGAGGGTATAGAGAATATTTACAAGGATGTTGCTTTCACGAGAGAATTTTAATTATGAGGGAAGAGCGGATAGGCTAGGATTATTTTCTATGGAACTAAGGAGGCTGAGTGGAGACCTAACTGAAGGGCGTAAAATCAGGACACGTCTAGATAGTGGTTAGAAATGTCCCATTTAGTTGAAGGATCCAAAATAAAGCATCTATATTTATAGTAAGAGCAAAGATGCTCAGAAGGGATTTCAGGAGAATTGTTTTAATCTGAAGGTGGTAGGAATCTGGAGTTCACTGTCTGAAAGGGTGGTAGAGTCACTTGGACACTTGGTGTGGTGACCTACAGAATTATGGACCAAAAGTGGGAACTGGGATTCCGCTGGAAGGTTTCTTGTCAACCACAATGGAGATGAAAGGCTGAATGGCCTCCATCTGTGCTGCATGTTCGTTTGGCATTTTTCTATCTTGAGGAACCCCTACAGTAATATCCTAGGACTGAAATGATTTGCTTGTAACAAATGTAATTATTTTGCTTGTACCAACCAGCAGAATTTTCCCGTTCCCATTGACTTAAATGTCACTTAGACCCCTTGCTGCCACCCTCAGTAAAATGCTGCATTCATGTCAAGGGCAATCATTTACACCTCATCTCTTGATCGTAGCTGATTTGCCCATACTTAGACCAAGGCTGTAACAAGGTCTGGAGCTGAGTGGCTCTAGTGGAACATTTAGATGGGGTTTGTTTTTTTTTGTTGTGTGGTATGACTCCATTGTGGCACAATATTCCACAATAGAAGAGTAAAAAGGCAGGACTTGGAATTTAGGATGGAGTGAGTGCAGTAACTGTATTTGCATCGTGCATGTAGATTGCTTAAATATTTATCTTTGTATCCGTCAATTGCTTTTGTCTGTACCTCTGTGCAATCTAATAAGTAGCACTAGCAACTCCACTGGCAGCAGGGTGCATCTGCAGCATGATGCTTACATGAGCAGTTCCCTTTGTCAAGTCCCGTGTTGATACTTGAATGAAAGGCTGCCATGAGGTAGAATATAGGAACAACAATAGGCCATTTGGCCCTTAAGGCTTCTCTGTTATTCAATATCAACACTACTTACCTGAGCTGTCGCCATATCCCTTGATGTCATTAGTATTTACAAATCTATCGATCCCTGTCCTACTGTACTCAAACTCCTAGTGTTTATAAATGGAACACTTTTAATACGAGATGTGTTAAATGTTTATTTAATATGTAAAATGCAACATAATTAAATGCAAACATTTGCATTTATTTTATTTCATAGTTTATCTGAGTTGGAGACGGATATAAAGGTCTTCAAGGAGACACTGCTAGAGATTCTAGATGAAGAGAAACAGATAGAAGAGCTTTGTCTCAGCAAGTGGAATGAGCAACATGTTTGGTATGTGTACACTTTTACCTATTTTTACTGGTGTTAATAGCCTGAAGTACCCCATGTTGGTTGAAACCATCAATACACTTTCTTGCGCTGAATACAATCTGAATTCAAGAAAATAGAACTGAATAGTTGGCAAATGATGCAAATGTGATTGTCATCAGATGTGTTCTTGCATATGGTATTTCCCCATAGAACCAATCCCTAACATACAGTAAATCAGGAGAGAAATAATGTACAGCTGCTCATGTTATGAAGAAACATAGAAAGTAGGAGTAGCCCAAAAAAAAAGAAATTGCTGGAAAAGGTCTGGCACCATCTCTGGAGAGAAATCAGAGTTAACGTTTTGGATCGATTGACCCTTGCTCTGAACTTCTAAGGGGTCACTCGACCTGAAACGTTAACTTTGATTTCACTCTACAGATGCTGCCAGACCTCCCGAGCTGCTCCAACAATTTGTTTTTGTTTCTGATTTACAGCATCCATAGTTCTTTTGGTCTTTATTTAGTAGGAATAGGCCCTTCTGCTCTTGAAGCCTACTACACCATTCAGAATGATCATAGCTGATTCTCTATCTCAGTGCCATTTCCCCACTTCCCTATATCCCTTGATACTTCTTAAAATCTTCTTAAAATCTTCTTAAAATCTTCTTAAAATATATTCAGTGACTTGGCCACCACAGCCTTCTGTGTTCGAAAATTCCACAGGTTCACTATCCTTTGAGTGAAGATGTAATTCCTCATCTCAGGCCTAAATGGTTTGCTATGTATCCTGAGACTCTGTCCCTTCATTCTAGAATCCCCAAACCCGGAAAAAGTTCCGTCCTGAACTAGTCTGTCTGGCCCTGTTAGAGTTTCTTTACGTTGCAATCAAATCTCCCCTCATCCTCTAAACTCAAGCCTGTACAGGCCCTGTCGAACCAAGCTCTCCTAATTGGACAGTCCTGCCACTCTCAGTATCAACCTAGTGAACCTTTGCTGCGCTCCCTCAATGGCAGCTGTATCTTTTCATAGGTTGGGAGACCAAAATTGAACACAATTTTCGAGATGTGGTCTCACCAAGGCCAAGTATTACTGCAGTAGGACTTCCCTATTTCTGAACTCAAATCCTCTTGCAATGAAGACCAATATACCATTTGTCTTCCTAATTGCTTGCTGCAGTGCCTCTCTAAACTCACTGACTAACAAGAATACCCAGATTCCTTTTCTACATCCACTGTCTCCAATATATTACTATTTAAATAATACCCTTTTTGTTCACACTGAAGCGTATGACTTCAGATTTGGCCATGATGTATGGCATCTGTCATGCGTTTGCCCGCTCACTCAACTTGTTACCTTGAAGCCTCCTTGCATTCTTCTCACATCTTGCACCCCAACCTAATGTTATGTCATCAGCAAACTTTAAAATGTTGCATTTGGTTCCCTCATCCAGGTTATTTATAGTGAATAGCTAGGATGCAAACACTGATATCTGCAGTACACCACTAGATCCAGCTGCCACCCAAATAAAGACCCATTTTTTTCCATTCTATTTCTTGTCTGTCAACCAATTTTTGATTCATCACAATCCTTTCCCATGTGCTTTAACTTTGCCCACTTACCTCTTACAAGAGATCGTATCAAAAGCCTTCTGAAAACTACATTCACTGGTCCTCCCTTATCTATTCTAGTTCCATCCTCAAATATTCCAGTAGACTTAATAAGCATGATTTGCCTGTTTATAAACCCATGCCGGTTGTGTCAAATCCCATGAATGCTTTCCAAGTATTCTGTTAACATGTCTGTAGCATTTTCGCTACTACTGATGTTAGGCTAATTGGTCTGTAATTCAGATTTTTTTTCTCTCTCTTTTTTAAATAGTGGGCTACATTTGCCATTCTCCTGCTGTAGGAACTACTCTGGAGTCTTTAGAATTTTAGAAGACCACCATGGATCCAATATTTTGAGGGTCACTTCCTTTAGTGCTCTTGGGTTTAGGTTATTAGATCCTGGTGATTTGTCAATCTTTAACCCCATTAATTTCCATGGCACCAGTTTCTTACTGATACTGATTTCCTTCAATTCCACCATCTCACTAGACCCTTGGTTCCCTAACATTTCTGGGAGATTATTGGCACCGTCTTTTATTGCTCCTAACAGTAATAAGACCATTAGGAATAGGAACAGGAGTAGGCCATTTGGCCCCTTGAGTCTGCTCTGATATTCAATAAGATCTTGGTTGATCTGACATTACTCACAGCTACTTTTCTGCCCTTTCCCCTTAATTCCTAATTCCCTTACTGATCAAGAATCTATCTCTCTCTTCCTTAAATATACACAAGAACACTCTCCCAAAGCTCTTTGTGGCAAAGAGTTCCAACGACACTCGATCTTCTGAGCAAATAAATTCCTTCACATCTCAGTCTTAAATCTGTGCTCCTTAAATCTGAGACTGTACCCTTTAGTCCTAGACTATCTCAAGAGGAGAAACATCTTCTCAGCCTTTGCCCTATCAAGCCTCGTAAGAATCATATATGTTTCAATGAGATCACCTCTTATTTTTCTAAACTCCAGTGAGTAGAGTCCCAATTTGTTTAGCCTTTGCTCATAAGACAATTCCTCCTTCCCAGGGATCATGGGCCTACATTTGTCTTTTTCTCTTTAGATATTTATAGAAGCTTTTTGTGGACAGTTTCTATGTTCTCTGCAATTTTGCTTTATTACTCTCTTTTCCTGGTCTTGAACAAATGTTTTGCCCCCTCTTCCTGGATTCAGAAATGTTCCCGGTCCTCAGGCTTGCTGCTTTTTTCTGACAATTTTATATGTCTCTCCATTGGATATGACACTATCCCTAATTTCTTTTTTAAACCATGGCTAAGCCACTTTTCCGCATTTATTTTGTGTCAGGCAGAAATGAATTATTGTTGTAATCCATGCATACCTTCTTTAAATATGAACCATTACCTATCCAACATATCAAGCCTTCACCAAGGTTCCCTAATCCATCCGTGGCGAGCCTTATACCCTTATAGTTCCCTTTATTTAGATTTCTGATCCTAGTTTCAGAATCAACTAATTCACTCTCCACCTTAATGAAGAATTCTATCATATTCTGGTCACTCTCCCCCGAGGAACCTCACTTAACAAGATTGTTGATTAATTCTTTATCATTACATAGTACCCAGTCTAAAATAGCCTGTTCTCTAGTTGGTTGTTCAATGTATCAGTTTAAAAAAAAAACACATGTATTCTGTAGGAAATCCTCCTCCACAATGCCATTGCTATTCAGGTTTGTCCAATCTATATGTAAATTTAAGTCATCCATGATTGCAGTTGTACCATTATTGTATACGTCTCTGATTTCTTCTTTAATGCCTTCCTTTACATTTCTATAACTATTTGGGACCTATAGGAAACCCATTGGTGATTCTTCTCTACGCCCATAGAGATTCCACAAAGAGCTCCTTTTGTGTGTTATGAAATGAATAAATTCTGAATTGGATATATTTGAAAATAATAATGTTTATTGACCTGTCTTAAAATTGTAGTTGCTTGAGACCTGTCTCAAAGACAACTGATCATAGAAATGTTGTGGTATTTGAATTCAGGAACTTGTGCTGTTTGTTGGGAATTGTTGGTACATGCTTTTGTTTTGCAGTGACCAGAGTAATACGGGAATTAATCCTGCAGAAGAGATGGAATTGCTTCTTGAAAGCTATTACCGACAAGCTGAAGATTTGGCCAATTCAGCACGAGAGTTGAAAGTGTTAATAGATGATTCTGAAAGCATCATATTTATCAACTTAGACAGGTTTGTTAGTATTACCAATCCTCCTATAACACCATGATTATGAATGAAGCAGGATACTGTTGTTTATTTTACTCATTATCTTCATTTATAGATCTTTTAATCAGTGCAGTTCAGTAAGTCCATACTTAAAATTATGGTTGCATTTCTGAAAATCACAACATTTTAATGAAATAATTTTAAGTGGAAGATAGTTCCCATTGAGGTACTGTTAAAAATAGAGGTAAGTTCCATAGGACTTTTTATTCCCCAGAAAAGTCATTATGTCCTGTAAGTTGAAATACTTTATTGCTGCTTTCCTACATTAGTAAATAAAGCAATGTAATTTTATAACTATAAAAGTAAAGTGTAATTTTCTAGTCGCAGTATATTCTATGCACCACTAATCTTGCTTTCCACTCCCTGGTCCTTCCGGTTGCTACAGATTGTTCCCTTTCTGGCTTGTGACCTGTAACCCTTCCCTGAGACTCTGCCGCTCAAGGCCTAAAGCAAGGAGCCTTTGCTCATCAAACCTTTGTTTGTTCCCTGCCAAGTTGTAGCTGTTACCTGGTAGCATCTTCTTGAAAGGCTCTGCCACCTCTGATTGTTGTCTGCCACCATTTCCAGGATCCACTCAAACCTTGATGGAATTGATCCTATTGGCTGGCTTCAGGACCTTGGCCTCCCTGCCTCTCCGCCTCGCTGTTAAGATGTTAGGCACAGTGATGAGAAGTGGACCTTGTAGGTGGTGGCAACCATTAGCCTCTTTTCTTAACAAAATAGGTATCAGGTGCCACCTATGGTCTGGCACAAGCAATGGCTCAAGCAAGTGGTTGGGAGTCTGATTGATGAGCTCTGTAAAGTCTCCCTGACACAGATGTCAGGCTGCAGTCTCAGGGGTGGCCAGCAGATCAGGAAACTAGGCATAAGGAGTGGTCTCAAGTCAGAGAGAGGGAGAGGCCGTGCCAAAATGGCACCAATCATGTCAAATAAACAATGTTAAAAATAAATCTCCCAATGCTTGACAAGATTGTGGGTGCAAATGATGCAATGACATTAAAGCAAATCATCTTTAAATGGAGCTGCATAGTACAAGGATTGGCTACAAGACTTCTATTAACACTGTATTTTCCTAGAGATTTTGGTTCTAAACTGACACTTTAATTTGTTACAGACCACAATGAGAACTGTCCAATGCACCAAATTCGTCAGTGGGAAATTAAAATTTGAAAAACGCGCCATTTCAAAAAAGTTTGGATGACACTTTTAATTCAGCCTTAAACAAGTTTAAGTCTTTGACACAATTTACAATATTTTGTATTTCCTTCATTTTGGCTAAAATCTTGGAAGTTGTTTGCGTTTGAACATAAAATGCAGCACCCAGTTAGGAAATGGGTGGCTCGCAATCTGTTTGCCTCCTTAAGTGAGATGGGTTCAAAGAATTAAATGATGCCACGTTAGTTTTTTAGATACCACTTTAGGCAGCTATTAGACATGGAAATGAGACAAGTGTCAAAAGATAGTGAAAACTATTATTTTATGCCATTAATTGAGATTGGAGTAATCATTTTCCATAGTATGGTGAGTGGTTAGTAATATGCTTGTATTTTCATTTGGACATGAAAGGGAAACATCTGCCAATTAATGAAGAAAGGATAAGAGAGTAAGACTAATTGGATAGCTCTTTCAAATTGCTGGCACTAGCTCAATAGACCAAGTAGGCTTTTTTGTGATATGATTGTACTAAGCTAGTCCTTTCATCACTGTATTCTATAAGAAGCCAAATTTAATTATTATTGACCATCTTTGAAAGTAAAAAACAATCCTATGCAATTGGACTAGATGATTCTTTCGTAGAAATACGCCAAGTTTTCACTTGGAAATTTTAGTCTGTTTGTTGTGTGAAAAAGTCTTTTGTATCCATTTGTGCTATGTAAGCCAGCAAGCTTGTGGAAATTGTCACATAGCACAAGCTGTTCCACCACTAGTTACATTTGATTCTGCCCAGGTACAAGGGTCGGTCCCTTTTGGAATAATTTAATAGATCATACAAAACAGTTTGAGGGTAACTGAATAGCAGTTCATCAGTTACTTTTAATAAGAGAGGCAATCAGAAGAGTTGATTCCAATATACTAAAGTGCCATTATTAGCTGGTTCCAAGCAGTTAGGACAAGGGAAAGCCTGTGGGAAATAGGGTCCTGCTCAGAGCTGTTCGATAGATGGAATTGTGCGAGTCATTAGATGCTAGGGTACAGCCTGGTGAAGCCCATTAGGATGTAATCTCAGGAGAAGAGATCTGGGAGGTGAGCAATTATTGCTGACACTGGGTGTGGAGCTGGGACATGGCTGTATTTAGATGTTGAAGTATATCCTTGGCAAAAGAGTGGAGTGCTGTCTCAGAAATAAGTCAGCTCGGCTGGAATGGAGAACTAAAAAGACGGGGTCTGGCAAATTCAATGGCTGAGTGAAGCTAGCTGTGTGTAAAAGAGATGAAATTAATATGCCATGAGTAGTGCTGGAGTGCAGCTTCGAGAATCTGGGGAGCACTATTCCAGGAAGAGATTGAACCACCATGAGGTAAGAAGACTCTGAGGTAGTCCAACTCAAAGTGACTTCTGAGGAAGTTCAGATTGATACCTTCAAAAGTGAAAATTTTATGTTCCTTATCAAGGAGACCCTGTTTGAATGTGATTTAATCTCTGGGTGGATTACTGAGAAATCCATGACATCAGTCTTACTGCATTTGCTATTTGATGTGTTCTGTGAGAAGTTCAACTGTAGTTTACCTGTTAACCCATAATTGCCTTATGTTAATTCTGAGTATAAGTTGTGTATATGAACTGTGGCTTTATCTCTTATAAGTACCTGCAATTTCAAACATTGTTTACAGATGTAATTAGTCCCGAAACAGATCAAAACACAAATTTGGTGGTTTTGTCTAAGTTTGTAACAATTCTTTACATCTTAAATTGTGTAGAAAATGTATTCCGATAAATGGTTGGAATAACCTGATGATTTTGTTGCAAAGAAGGTATTTTGGGGAATCCAGAAATCCATGTTTTACTGCTCATTTAAGATTGTTTGCTCTGTTGTTTGAGGGAGCCTAAATGGTGTAAATTTCAAAATATTGCATGTTAAATTGAAAATTTAAAATTGAAAAGAGCTGCTATAGACTTGATACCATTGTGTTGTTCTACTGTAGAACATGGGAATGCACCTTATGGGAATCAATATGTGTTCACTAATTGCTATTGATTTTCTACAGCCATCGTAATGTGATGATGCGTTTGAATCTTCAGTTGACAATGGGAACATTTTCAGTTTCCCTCTTTGGAATTCTGGGAGTTGCCTTTGGTATGAATTTGGAATCTTCCTTTGAAGAGGTGAGAACGATTTAATGTAGAGGCTTGTCAGCTGACAACACCAAATAGAAAGGGGCTCCTGATGCCATTATATTGCCAGTCTGCTTTTCCTTGATAAAAACTGAAAGAACTGCAGATGCTGTAAATCGGGAGCAAAAACAGGAGTTGCTGGAAAAGCTCAGCAGGTCTGGCAGCATCTGTGAAGAAAAAAATCAGAGTTGACATTTCGGGTCTGGTGGCTGAGGAAGTGTGGCTGGACCCGAAATGTCAACTCTGATTATTTTCTTCACAGATGCTGCCAGACCTGCTGAGCTTTTCCAGCAACTCCTGTTTTTGTTCCCGATTTTTCTTAGCCTTGGAAATGATAATTGGCAGACTTTGCCATCTGTTGCTCAAGGTCCCTCCTGTTTCTGCACTGTCACTTGGTTACCAATGAGAAATTAGAAGTGGATTAGATTGGAAAGGATGGAGCTGGAGGTTGAGTACGGGTTTAGGTTGGGTGACTGCCAAGTGTGAAGTGCTGGATGGCACTGTTTCTCAGTTGTTAGCACTGCTGCCTCTCAGCACCAGGGACCCAGGTTCGAATCCACTCTTGGGCGACAGTCTGTGCGGAGTTTTCGTGTTCTCCCTGTGTCTGCGCGACTTTCCTCTGGGTGCTCAAGTTTCCACCCCTCAATCCACAAAACGTGCAGATTAGGTGGATTGACCATGCTAAGTTGCCCATATTGTCCAGGGATGTTTAGGTTAGGTGGATTAGCCATGGGAATTGCAAATTTACAGGGAGAAGGATGGGTCTCGGGATGCTGCTCAGAGAGTCAGTGTGGACTCGATGGGCCGAATGGCCTGCTTCTGCACTATGATATGACACTGCTGGCTATAACCGTGATGGATACTGTGTAGAATGTTGCGAGCTACCCAATGATTTTAATACTCATTAAATGTTTTGCCTCTGCAACTCCTGTGTTATCTCAGTTTCCCTCATTGAATTCTTACTGTGACCCTTGGTAGGAAAGAAATCCTAATTGTGGAGACAATTCAAAGTGATTGGTTGAGAAAAGACAAGACTTGTTAAAAGTGCTAATACTGCAAAGGACACCAGATAGAATGATTTGTGCTTCGGGTATTGATAATTGAAAATTCAGCCGCTTGTCCTTCTCCATCATCTGAAGAATCATAGAATCTTACAGCACAGAATAAGACCGTTTGACCTTTCCTTCCCTTCTTTGCTTCTTGGAGATGAAAGAGTTGGAAAGTGCCAGCGGTGGGCACAAGAATATGTGGCCCACAGTCCTCAGCAATTCATTTCACATGTCTGCCACCGATCTCAGTGTGTATGTCTTGCTTCTTCGCTCATCTATCCCTTTACATCGCGTATCCCTTCAGCTTGCCGCTAACTAATTCCTGCCAACTCTTACAGTTCTAGTACAATGCCTTTGTACTATGTATGGGGAGCTCCCTTTGCCCTTTCTTGCTTCTTTGTTGCTTCCTGTTTTATTTACTCCTTTATCCATGCACTACTGTCTCCCATTTCATTTAACTCATTATTTTCACCACAGCCCTTTTTTTACACCTCAGCACCTCCCTCCTCCGTAGCTAGATCTACTTCTGTATCCTGTTGCTAGGCATCTCCCTTAACCTATGCAAAGCATAAAACATCCTGAACAGACAAGCTCTTTGTTTTTGCACTCTTCCTTAAGTTTTGAGCCTGGTTTGGATACTTTAGAGGTGAGATCTGTTGATTAACAGCTTGTGTTTAGTCCCACTCCTACTATATAATCGCGCAGTGATGACCGCGTCTCTCTCCGTTGTGTATGCATCACTCACCCGAAAGCCTTCACATCCTTTTGTAAAATGTGGTCTCCTGAGTTGGACACAGTAAACCAGATAAGCCTGATCCTGTGCTTTAAAACATTCATCGTTTCCTTGCTTTTGCATTCAATGCCATTACGTGTAAAATCTGCCTGTTTAACCACTTCCTCATCCTGTCCTGACACCGTCAACAAGTTAGATTATAGCAGAAGCAGGCCATTCTGCCCATTGAGTCTACTCCGCCATTCAGTGGGATCATGGCCCTTGCTGATTAAAAATATGTCCACCCCAGCCTTGAACATAGCTAATGATCCAGCCCGTGTCTTTCTTCTACATATCCTCACAATTGATCCATGGATTCACAGGTATAGCATTCTTTTCTAATAGCTGGGCACTGCTTTGGTCTGTGAGGCTTCCCTGTTCCACAGCAAAAACACTGGTTCTTAGTATCTGCTGTCTGGCCTACTCTTTGTGTCATGCATATCTTTAGGGTTTTTATATCTTACAAACTGGATTTTTTTTTGTGCTGACCTGTGATAACACCCTTCTCTCTGCATTTCTCTGTGATTCTGCCTGGCTTCTGCTTCTAGCACAATTTAAATAGCTTTCTCCAAAGTTAAATTTTCTTTTGGTTGTAGTAAATCTGGCAAAGATTCATTGGGGTAATTCCAACATCAGTCCTGTTTCTTATAAATTCTGATGTCAAGGCTCCGTAGTCACAGTTTTCCATGAATCCTTGGAAACCATTAATTAACATATCTATGAATTTCCTGGAAGCTGAAGTCTTCTGATAAACCTTTTCTCTTTCAAGAACTTTGTTTCTTCTCAGATTAAACTAATTGTCAAAAGCTTGTAGATTTCATTGAAAGTATATGTGCTTTCCTTTATGTTATGAGCTATAATATCAGCCGCAGATCGTTTGCAGTTTGTTTTTTTAAATTCAGCTCATGGGTTTAGTGTTTAGCTTGGAAGCAATCCTGTATCTTAAGAATGGGTTCTGAAGAGGGCTCACTGGTCCTTTTTTAAACCTCCATTGAAGAAAAGCATGATGGATTTTTTTTTTCTGGTAACAGTGGATTAAGGAGGTTTAAACGTTAACTCCGCTGTAACTTCTCAGAATTGCTGAGTTTTTCCAGAAATTTATGTTTTTGTTTCAGCCGATATCTTATTGAATGATGGAGCAGGCTCAAGGGCCCAAAAGACCAATTAATGCTAAGTCATATTTCATTTCTTGTCTTCAGGGTGCTTCACTGTTCAACATGTTCAGCTACTGACTGGCTGTAGATGTAATTCTTAAAGCCGTTAGGTTTTTAAAGCTATAAATATAACTTTATTCTTTGTTCATTGGAAATCATTCTGTACATCAAAATGAAATTCTAGTCCTCTCTGCTGATCACCTCGTTGTATTTAGTTTTGTGCTGCCAACTACTGGCACCATGTGATTAGGTTACTTACATGTCACCAACAGTCTTCAATAAGAAGAGATTGTCTTAAATATGATATAGTTTCTGGTATGATAGCAATCAGATATGACTTACATTAGTAAGATAAACATTATTTCTCTGGCTACAGAGTAGTGGACATGCCTTCACTCCACTGGATTCTAGGAAATTGTACCTTATCCTCACCCAAATATTACACTATCATATCGGGTGGCCTTTCACAACCATTACCTCATATAACGACGTAAATACCAATTCCTAAGCACTCCATGATATAGCTATGTGTTATTTGAAAAGCAATCATTCACTGCTACTCTCTGTTCTCTGTTAGTCAACCAACTTCACATCTTTTCTGCGATAGTGTCTTTTTGTTCACGAGCTTCTACTTTGCAGACTAGCCTTCTATGTGGCACTTTATCAAATGTCTTGTGAAAGTCTATGTACACTTCCTCTACCACATTACTTTCATCAGTTCTTCCTGTTAACTCATCAAAAAATTCAATCAAGTTAATATGATCTTCCTCTGACAAATCTGTGATTGCTTTCCCCGATTGATTCACACTTGCCCAAGTAATTGTTAATTATTTCTGAAAGGTTTCCTGTCACTAAGGTTAAAGTGACCAACTTGTAATTAGTGCACTTACCCTAAAACCATTTTGTGAACAAAGTGTACCATTCCTAATTTTCTAGTCCTCTGGCACTACTGTTGTAAGCAAGAAGGATGGAAAGATTATGGAATTTAAAAAAAAGAATAGCAGATGCTGGAAATCGGAAACAAAAACAGAACTTGCTGGAAAATCTCAGCAGGACTGGCTGCATCTGTGAAGAGGAATCGTTAACATTTTTGAGTCCAGTGACCCTTCTTCAGAATTGATGGTAGCTAGGAAAAACTTGGTTTTGATGCAGAAGATAGGGTGGGGGAAAGTAGGTAAGGAGTAAATGATAGGTGGAGATAGAGCCCAAAGAGAGAGGAGAACAGTTGGACAGACAAATGAGCAGATAATGGTCATCCTAGGAGAATTAATACCCACTAATGGGTTCTATTAGTGGCTAACAATACGTAGTGTGTTATTAGCAGACAATGTGATAACAAGGCCTGGTGTAGGGGGCTGGGATAAGGACATGAAGAAGGTCTTTCCAGTCCTAAAATTGTTGAAATTGATATTGAGTCCAGAAGGCTGTCGAGTTCCCAAGCAGAAAATGAGATGCTGTTCTTACAGTTTACACTGAGCTTCACCGGAGCACTGCAGCAAACCTGAGACAGATGTTGGCCAGGTAACAAAGTGATGTGTTGAAGTGACAGGCAACTGGAAGAGCAGGGTCTTTATCTGCAGATAAGTGTTCTTCAAAGCGGTCACCCACTCTATGTTTGGAAAATTATGGATGTTTCCTCCACAATGCTATCTCTTATTTCCCTCGACTTCCTCATATGCATCCCATCCTGTCCTAATGACGTACCTGTTTTATGTATGCTGGGATAGTTAATGACCTAATCTAAACTATGGGTTAGCCTCTGTCACACTAAATATAAAATAAGAAGATCATAACAGTGACTCCTGCCTTCTTAAACTTCTTAGTAACTTTTATTCCATCCAGCAACTAAGAGATGCCCTTTCCAGAGCAACCAACCCTCCCTTTCTTTATCTTTCTTCAAAGGTCACATCACTGTTATTCCACTGTTTTCACACTCTGGGATTTTTCTTCCTTAATACTCTCATGCATAACGACTGATTTTCTTTTATTAGTTCATCAGACATGTAAAGTGCTCTTCAGGCTGAAATGTTTTTGGTCTCTTAAGGATGTGGGAAGTGGGTGTGAAAGTGGAGTTAAGTCACAGAACAGCCGTAATTGTATTCAATGGTGGAGCAGGCTACACACAGGCCATTGGTCTAATATGTCTTATTTATATACTATGAGAGGGTGGTGGTGAGTTGCTTTCTTGAGCTGCTGTGGGCCATGTAGTGAAATACACCTATGTTGCTGTTCAGGAGGATTTTTTGGTAATTATTATTCATTCATGGATGTGAGATTCACTGGCTGGGATAGCGTTTATTATCCATTTCTTCCTACAATGGTGAGCTGTGTTGTTGAAACACCACAGTCCATTTGGACAGGATTTTGACTCAAATGCTGAAGGGACAGTGTTATATTTCCATGCCAGGATGGTGTGTGGCTCAGAAGGGAACTCTCTGACAATGCTCCCATGTATCTGCTGCCCTTGTCCTTCCAGATGGTAGTGATTGTTGATTTGGAAGGTGCTGTCTGAGGAATATTGTTGAATTTCTAGAGTGCATTCTGTAAATGCCACACCATGTTGTTACTATGCATTGGTGCTGTTTGTGGATGTGGTGCTAGTCAAGTAGGTTACTTTGTCCTGGATGATACTAAGTTTCTTGAGTCGAACTCAACCAGGCAAGTATGGGTATTTTGTCATATTCCTGAGTTGTGTCTTATAGATGGTGGACTTGCCTCAAGGAATCAGGAGATAAGTCAATCACTGAAAGGTTGCTAATCCTTGACCTGATCTTGCACCCACTGTAATTGTAAGACTAGTCCAGTTCAGTTTTAGGTCACTGGTAGCCCCAGGATGTTGATAGCTGGGAATTACCAATAGAAGTGGCATTCAGTGTTGAGGATCAATGCTTAGATTCTCTTTTGTTGGAGCTGGTCATTGCCTGGCATCTGTGCTGCACAAAAACGTTATTTGCCACTTGTCAGCCCAAGCCAGGTCTTGTTGCATTTGGACATGGACTTTTTCAGTATCTGAGGAGTTGTGAATGGTGCTGATCACTTGTGTGATAATCGATGGATATATTCACCCCTGACCTCATGATGGAGGGAAGGTCATTGATGAAGCAGCTGAAGATCTTTGCGCCTAGGACACAACCCTGAGGAACCCTTGCAGAGATGTCCTGGAGCTGAGATGACTGACCTCCAACAATTATAACCATCTTCCTATATGCCGGGTCTAATTCAAATCAGTAGAGAGTTCTTCCCCTCTCCCTGATTGCCGTTGACTACAGTTTTGCTCAGGCTCTATGATGCTACATTCGGTCAAATGCAGATTTGGTGTCAAGGGCAGCACTCTCCCCTTCTGTCTGAAGTTTGAACCAAGGCCATAGTGAGGTCTGGATTGGAGTGGCCTTGCCGGAACCCAAATTCAGTGTAAGTGAACAGATCACTATGAAGCAAGTACCGCTTGATGACGTTGGTGATGACAACCGTCACTTTACTGATGACAAGTAGAATGGAGCAACGGCTGGTTTGGATTTGTGCTCTCTCTTTGCACAGAATGTGTAGTTTTCTAATTGTCAGGTAGATGTCGCTGTTGTGGCCGTACTGGAACAGTTTGGCGAGGGGTATAGCAACTTCTGGAGCACATGTGCTCTGTATTGTTGCCAAAATGTCAGGGTCCATAACCTTTGTTGTGTCCAGTACCTTCAGCTTTTTCTTGAACTTGTGTGGACTGAATTAAATTGGCTAAAGACTGGAGCTGAGGAGAATATTCTAGAGGACTGCAGAATGCTTATAGTGATCCATACAGAACAAAGATTGATGTATTTAATAGAAGAATTCCTATGAGAAGTTAGACGTAAACTGACTGCATACCATACATAGTTATAAGTCATATTGTTAATAGCACTTATTTTGTTGAAGTCTTTTATGTTCAAACAAGTTCTTTTTAAGAAGAAAACTGAAATCATGTAGTACAGTCCAATTGTTTAAAACAAGGTGTTTGGATTTCTATTTTAACGTTAATGGCCCAACAAGATCATAATACAATCCTGCTTGGTTGGGCGGAGTCCTCTTAACTCTTTCTTGCATTGATGACTGTATCAGTGTTGTGTTCTGCTGTCACTCTGGGTTGGAAAGTTTCAATAAGTCTGTACTAATTTCACTCAGTTTCAGTATCTAATCCTTCCCTCCTTTGACTCCTCTGTCTCCATTTCTGATGATAGGCTTTTCCACAGCTACACTTCCTCAAGCCATGCACCCTGGAAGACTTCTGTTCTGAAGATACAACAATCTATAACAATGTTCCTGAGATGTTCCCCATCTCCCTGACATGGTTGATGGTGCTGTCAATGGTTTCAGTATTCCCTTGCCTCCCAGAACACTTTCCATCCCATTAGCCTCTGCGTTCATTGAATAGTTTTCTGCCATTGAGTCTGCACTGACCCTCCAAAGAGCATCCCACCCAAGCACAGCCCCCGACCCAATCTTTGTAACCCTGCGTTTAGCTTGGCTAATCCACTGAGCCTGCACGTCTCAGGACACTATGAGACAATTTAGCATGACCACTCCACATAACCTGCATATCATTGGACTGTGAGACGAAACCGGAGCACCCAGCGGAAACCCACGCAGACGCAGGGAGAACGTGCAAACTCCATACAGACAGCCCTCACAAGGCTGGAATTGAACCCGGGCTACTGGTGTTGCGAGGCAGCAGTGCTGACCACTGACCCGCTGTGTTGCCACTTGAACCACCTATAAACGGACACCAACTAATACAACAATGGTAAAATGGTTACAAGCACAGGGGGCATTCAGCCCAATGAGCCCAAATGGGCTGCTATCTGTAAATTCTGGTGCAGCATGAAACCTGAAAATTTTACAATACTTTGAGGAAACTACATCTATTAATGTACACGCTTTGCAAACAGCAATAACATGTACAATAGTATGTTTTCAACCCAAAATAGATTGGGGCATTGCCTTGATTTATTACAGTCAAACCAAAAATTAAACAAACCTTGGCTGTTAACTGTCAGTCATCATGTGACTGGTGCATTCACGGTGGCTATGCTTCTACTAATCAGAGTCCAATTGCCAATCAATCAGAACTGTCCTTTCATATAATGTAAATTGTTTTCCCTTTACATTAGAATTTTGGTGAATGCATGTTTCCACAGAGCAAATAGTTTGGTTCTGGATTGCACTGCTTGGAAGTGTGGTGGAGGAATATTCAATTGAGACATTCAAGAGGATATTAGGTGATTATTTTGGATATAAATACTGTGCAAGGAAAATTGGCATGATTGTTTGAAGTGCTGGTGCAGACCCAATGGGCCAAATGGCTTCCTTCTGTGCCAAAATATTTCTATGATGAATAGCTTCGATTAAATGCTATGGTTTTGGGCCCCACTCAAATTCTGTCTCATTAAACAGTGTATATTTGCAGGTCAGCAATGTTAACCCTGATCAATTAGATGTTAAGGCATTGAGCTAAAAATGAGGTAGAGAGTTAATACTGAATATACCACAGCAACGTCAATAAAGATTACATACTTCATTATTACTTCCAGATCTAAACATTATTTAATGAAGGAATGTAGTCAATGGAGAACATCAACAAGGAACTAATTTACCCTTTCTTTGTTTCCAGGACCCCCGTCTCTTCTGGTTGATAACTGGAATAATGTTTCTAGGGAGTGGACTAATGTGGCGACGTTTACTATCGTTTCTGGGCAGACATCTCGAGCCTTCAGCACCCCCTCCAGTAGGTTTTACCTCTAGTTTTATAATCTGACAGCACAGAACGGCTCCATCTGTGAGCTGTTTGAAAGACGTTTCCAATTAATCACAGGCCTCTGCCTCTCCTTCAGCGCCCGGAGTAGGAGAGAGGGGGTCACCTTTGTCTGGAACATTAGTGGGAGGTGAGGATGGGGCTTTTGCCAAAGTCAAGATGTGACTGACATTTGCTGAGGATAAGATTCTTTCTAATTTTTTATAGTCCTGTGAGGTCCATGAACAGCAGTGACCTTGGGAAGTAGAAGCTAATGCGTCAGCACACAACTCGACATGCACAGAACATCTCTGTTCAACTGCACAGCTTTCAGGGAACATTGGTTATAGAGTCATAGAATCCCTGTCGCGCAGAAAGAGACCCTTCAGCCCATCGAGTCTGCACTGACCCTCCGAAGTGCATCCCACCCAGACCCATTCCAGACCCATAACCCCACATTTACGATAGATAAACCATATAGTCTGCACATCTCTGGACACTACAGGGAAATTTAAAAGGTCAATTCAACTGCATGTCTTTGGACTGTGGGAGGAAACCGGACCACCCAGCAGAAATCCACACCAACATAGGGAGAACTATTCAAACTCCACACCGTCACCCAAGGTGGAATCAAACATGGGTCCCTGGCATTGTGAGGCAGCAGCGCTACCACTGTGAGGATACTATGGCTTTAAGAGGTGTATCTTGTCTTTCCTTTTATAAAGGAACGTTGAGATGGAGATATTGAGCAGTCTGCTCAAAGCCAATAACGTAAACAGTTTGGGGTTATTTTTAAAAGTTGGAACAAAAGAAGCCTGAATGGATGGGGTGAAGCTCCCACAGAGCCAGGCTTGTTAGCTTTAGCTTTCTGCAGTTGCTGGGATCTTGAAGCTGGATGTAGAAGCTCTTATTCATCTCTCTGTTATAGCTAAAAGCTAGGGTTCTCTTTTTGCTACTAGTATTTTATGTGAGACAGTCTATTTTACTGATTTTGCCTTTGTCAAGGGTGTGTTTATGGGATGTTACTATATTGGAACAGTTCATTAGTGGTAGTAGTTAATATTTATATTATTTTGTTAAGCATTTCGATGGTTACAGTTAAGCCAATTCTTTAATTTTTATTCTGTCTGTATTTTAACTGTAGTGTAAAAGTAAGGTGTGTTTTGCTTAAAGTCAAGTAGTTTGACTAATCGAATCGCATCTGGGATGGCCTTATATTTAAATAAGAAAAAGTTTAGGGTCTAGGCTATCTTCTTAATATGGTGCAGTTCATAACAAATTGGGAGCTCTTGTCGGGATAAAAATCTTTAATTCCAGGTTGGATTTAGGATTATTGGACTCAAAAGCAGTGAGTGGTGAATGCTGGTGTTTTTTATCTCAGGTGTTGCATTCGGTTGGTTTAAAAAGGGTGTACCTTGTGTAATAGTGACCCTTTCAGTCACTAAGAGTTTCCTGGGGATGGAAGAAGTCACTTTGGGAGTTTTACAGAAAGTGAGCAAGGCAGAGCTTTTGGAATTGCCAGACAAGCTGGAGTTGGCATTGTCTTTGTCTGTGCGAAAAGGGGAGGTAACTACTGCAGTAGCTCGACATTTACAGTTGCCAGAAATGCTGTTGGAAATGGCTAAAATTCAATTGTAGATGAATTAGCTTGAACATGAAAAGGAAATGAAACAGTTTGAGTTAAAATTGAAAGCAGAAACAGAGAATAGCTGTAGCAGAGGAAAAAGGAAGGGAAAGAATATCCCTGGCAGAACAAAAAGAAAAGGAGGGCCCTGGCAGAAGAAAGGGAGAAGGAGAGAGTTTTTGGACTTCAGAGGTTGTATCTGAAAACTCAAAGGTATTAACTGTCTGGTTAAAATGTTCCAGTGTTTTGCATTTGTAGTTGAAATTCATTAGCAGTGACCTCACCTGGCGATAAAGGTGAGTTAGGGCAATAGATTTTTGTGTACTGTTCTTGTAAGTCAATTATTTCGAGAAGATCTGTTGATAACTTGAGTCTGTTGATTTGTGCCAATTTAAATATTGTGTTGCCTAGGAACATAATGATTTCCATAGGTTTTAACAGAGGGTTGATTACGAATAAGGATATTAATGAAATGCTCTCATTTTGTTTCCATGAGAGTCTAAATACCCCTCACGTCAACACAGAAATAGAAAGCATTATTACTACATGAATGCATCACCTCATAAATAAGTTAGACCATAAGACATAGGAGTGGAAGTAAGGCCATTCGGCCCATCGAGTCCACTCCGCCATTTAATCATGGCTGATGGGCATTTCAACTCCACTTACTCGCACTCTCCCTGTAGCCCTTGATTCCTTGTGAGATCAAGAATTTATCAATCTCTGCCTTGAAGACATTCAACGTCCCGGCCTCCACTGCGCTCCGTGGCAATGAATTCCACAGGCCCACCACTCTCTGGCTGAAAAAATGTCTCCTCATTTCCGTTCTAAATTGACCCCCTCTAATTCTAAGGCTGTGCCCACGGGTCCTAGTATCCCCACCTAACGGAAACAACTTCCCAGTGTCCACCCTTTCTAAGCCATGCATTATCTTGTAAGTTTCTATTAGATCTCCCCTCAACCTTCTAAACTCTAATGAATACAATCCCAGGATCCTCAGCCATTCATCGTATGTTAGGCCTACCATTCCAGGGATCATCCGTGTGAATCTCCGCTGGACACGCTCCAGTGCCAGTATGTCCTTCCTGAGGTGTGGGGCCCAAAATTGGACACAGTATTCTAAATGGGTTAATGAGAATGAAAGGGAACCTGAAAACTAAAAGTAGCTCTCAAGAAGAGCCCTTGAAATAAACATTATTGAAATGAACCTCAACTTTGTAGGTCTAATTCAGTTTTGAAAATTTTCTGATCTGATTTAGCTTTGTAAACTAAAATACAAGTACTAATTCTTGGAGTGGATTATAAAATCACATGCTTTGTTTTATTAACATGAAACAATCTAACTGCACTAAAATTTTGTTGATAACTCTCTACTAAGTTTTATTGTCATACATTCTTGAGATACAGGCGTTGATAGCAAGGCAATCTTCAGTTGCCCTTGAGAATCTAGTGATGACTCACCTTAAACTGCTGCAGTTCCTTTGATGCAATGATTGTATTGTGTTTTGAGTGCTTGCTTCATATGATGAGATTTAAGCAATGCTACTTTAATTAAATATCTCAGGTTTCCTTTTTGGAAAATTACTTTGATTAGATTCATCAGTGTGAGTGCTATAATGTAGAAGATTTGTGTCAACATTAAATATTTCTGGTTATTTGCATCATTAATTAAATCCAAAATTTCATTTGCAAGTTCCCAGTGATGTGCCTTGAGCCTATCCCAACCTCAGAAAAATGTGCTACAGTGATTTTAACCAATCTCAGTAATTCTTGAGGACTCCATTCTGCACAATAAGTCCTGAATTCTGAGCAGCTAAGTATTGTGGAGTTGTCTTCTATGAATTGTATTGAGTACTTATCAAATTTCCAGTGGTATTGAGAGCTTTTATTCTTTTCAATATATTGTGGCAACATTGATGACAGTTGATGGCCAGCATAGGCTTGTGCATTGGAAGCAAATTAATTTGAATAAGATTTAAACCATCTGATTTGTGAATTAATTAGAAACTTCTTTGTCTTGTTTTTGATTGCCCTAGATGCCATCTCTCCTGAAAAAATCACAGTTGATTGGAGGAAGAATTGACCAGAGACATAGTTCCAAATGATGAACTTTAAGTTTTACCGGAATGTTCTTAACCATCTGTGCACAGTGCTGGAAATATAGTTCGTGCACAATACTGGCAACATCATCCACAAGAGTTAATTAGATTTATAAAGCAAAACTTGTGCATTGTGGATCAAAGGGCCAATGCTCCGAGGATTCTTATAAGTCCATAGTAGGTGCAGTCACCCTCAACTGCTTTTTTGGCATCGGAGTTTAAAGCCTACAATGACAGAAGCCATGAGACGGCAGAAGAAAATTACTTTCACAGCACAATAATAATGTATTGTCACATTTGAAGTTAGTTGTCCAAGAGGTTAATATTTCGTGTCAACTGTTCCTGGTATTAGAAATAATAATGAAGTATACACCTTATTTATTTTATTATAATTTATCGTAAATGATCCAACACTGAAATGCATTAGTGGTAGAATGTGATATTTGACACCTCGTATCATCTTTCTTTACCTGGGATTTCTGGATGGATGATTTATGCTCCTGTTTTTGCCTGTTCTGCTGTTAACCAGCTGCTAAACAATTCACAGTTGGCTTTGGGAGATATGAGCCATTCTGCGAATCCCCTTCCTTGACTAGTGTCCTTCATCTTGTCCCCACTCGTGAGAACCAATAGGTTTTGGTACTTGATGCATGAGACTAGTTACACAGCCTGTGTATGTATTGCAATATCCTGGGCTGTTGAAGAATAGCTAATGTTACTTATTTTAAAAAAGACCTTTGTACAGTGTGAATAAAATTGAAAATTGAGAATATTTTTTCATATAACCTATGCTAAATGTACTCGTTCAGTAACTTTATATATACAGGTCTTAATTATATATATATGGGCTATTTCCAAAAGTATGACACTTTAGTCAAGACTAGTGACTAATGCACCACCCTGTGAATTTACCCAGTGAGTGAGTATTTTGATACTAATGTAGTTCCGTGCACTAGTGCCGTACAGAAGGATGCCATTTGGCCCATTATCCAATTACCTGCCTTTTTAAATTGATTCCACGTCATTTATTTTGATTCTCATTTTTCCTTCCAAATTGTATCACTTCACAGATCTCAGGAGTAAATTTTATCTGCTACTTTTTTATTCATTTATGGAATGTGGGCATCACTGGCTGGGCCAGCATTTATTGCTCATCCCTAATTACCGAGGAGAGAGTTGTGGTGAGCAGCTGCCTTAAAACCACTGCAGTCCTCACGACAATACTGGTAGTCAGAGGGTTTAGGATTTTGACCCAGCAAAATTAAAGCCTATCACCAGTCCGTGTCCTCTTGAAATCTGCTGCTATCCTTCTCAGTCAATTTCCAAGTCTCAAGTCACTTCCAAACTTTTAATTTATGACCTGCGCACACAAGGCTGGATCATTTAACAAATAGCAATTCCGACTGGACGCTGCTATACACTTCCTTCCAGTCTGAGAAATGGTAACTCACCACTACTCTGCTCCCTCTCATACAGTTAAGTTTATTTCCACATTGCCATTGCCCCCCTAATCCTGTGGGCTTTATTTTTTTTTAAACAGGTCTGTTACGCCTTTGAAAAATTCACACACACAACATCAATTGCACAACCCTCAGAAGATGCCTCTGTTACTTCATTAAATAATTCAATTAAGTTTGTCAAATACAATTTCACTTTAATAAATTCAGGCTAACTATAAATGATTAACACATTTTTCCAAGAGACAATTTTTTCCTTGATTATTGGGTCAAGAAGTTTCTCTTCATCAGTTTAAGGCTGTCTGGTCTTTAGTTACCTTTTTTTACAACAGGGATGTAACATTTCTACACTACCATCTCTGGCACACTGCAATATCTAGGGAGGATTGGAAGATCATTGTCATGGCTTCTGTTTTTTCCATGATTGATGCTCTCAGTAATCTGAGATATATCCTATCTGAATTAGGAGCCTTTCTACTTTGAATGCTGTCAACTTTTTAAGTGCTTCATTTCAAATTATCCAATCTCTCTCATAATTCTTTTATGATTAAAGTTTATTTTTATGCATATGCATTATTTCTTGGAATTTTCTTGTTTCAGTTTCTGACTTTTTGTTTATATATTATAACAAAATTCATCAGCAAACTGAACTTAAGAACAACTTACCAATTAATGGAGAGCTTTAAACAAATGAAATTGATGCTGGATTCCTCTTGGTTGAACTGACCTTTCCAAGCCTGATATAGTGACACTTTTTCAGAAGTACTGAAATACTTCAGAATTAATGTCACTTTTTTGAAAAATACTTATGTATTTTAATAAAAAAAATCCAAAGATTCTAATATTATTCTTATTTCTTCAATGATTCACTACGTGTATGAACGTACATTGACATTGATTTTGGGTGACCTCGGTGAGGAGCTGAATTTTGAAAGCTATTTAACATTTTTTTAAAAAAGCTAGCAAAATGTGTTAGTTAGCTCTGCTAAGGAAGTAGAGTCAGCAAAGTGATTAGAGAGGCTGAGTTGTCAAACATTTGGCAGGTGGACTAGAATATGGGAAGATGTGAATTTGTCCACTTTGGCAGTCTGAGATACAGAGGGCTCAGAGTTTGCTTACACTGAATCCCAAATGTTACTGTATACATAGGTACAGCAAGTTATTAGGATGGTAATTAAATTTTTGGCAGTTATTGCATGGACATTGGAATATAAATGTTGGGAAGTTTTGCTGGAGCTGTACAGGGTCTTGGAGACACTACATTTAGGGTACAGTGTGCACTTTTGATCTCTTATTGGACAAATAATGTAATTGTGTTAAATAAAGGTCACTTGACTGATTCATGGAGTGAGGACATTATCCTATGGAGAAAGGTTGGACTTTAATGTACTAAGGGAAAGATGCGGAAAAGGGAAGGCCAGGACGGCATAAACGGAAACGGGGTGGTGGAGTTTAGTGGGAAGCCAGAGGATTGGAAAGCCTTTGTAAAAAAAAAAAGAGGACAAGCTAAAAAGCAACAAGGGGGTAGAAAATGAAATATGAGGGTAAACTAGCCAGTAATACAAAAGAAGATTGCAAGAGGTTTTTTTTTAAGACATATAAAACATAAGAGAGAGGCAAGAGCAGGTATTGGACTACTGGAAAATGAAGCTGGAGATATAGTAATGAAGAACAAAGAAACATCAGAGGAACTGAATAGGTACTTTGCATCAGACTTCACAGTGGAAGATACCAAAAGCATATTAGAACTTTCAGAGTCAGAGGGCACAAGTGAGCATAGTGGCCAATACCAAGGAGAAACTGGGTAAATTACCCAGACCAGATGGACTACAAACCAGAATTCTGAAGGAAATAGCTGAGGAGATTGTAGAGGCATTGGTGCTGACTTTTCAGCAATCACTGGAGTCAGGGAGCATCCCAGAGGTATGGGAAATGGCTATAGTAACACCCCTGTTTAAGAAGGGAGAGACGCAGAAAACAAGAAATTATAGGCCATTTATCCTGACCTTGGTCATTGATAAGATTTTAGAATCCATTATTAACAATAAGGTTGCAGTGTACTTGGAAGTTCATGTTATAATAAGGATTCTAAAATAGAATTCTTTGAGGAAACAATGAGCAAGTTAGTTAAGGGAGAGCCAGTAGATGTGATCCATTTGGATTTCCAGAAGGTCTTTGACAAAATGCAGCACAGGAGGCTGCTAAATAAGAAGAGCTCATGGTGTTAGGGGCAAGGTATCAACATGGATAGTGGATCGGCTTACTAGCAGAAAGTAGAGAGTAGGGTAAAGAGGTCTTTCAGAATGGCAGCCGATGGCTGGTGGAGTTCCATAAGAGTCTGTGTTGGGACCACAACTATTAATGCTATACATGAATGATCTGGACAAAGGAATTGAGGGCATTGTTGCTATGTTTGCAAATAACACAGAGACAGGTGGAGGGACAGGTAGTGTTGAGGTGACAGGGAGATTGCAGAAGAACTTGGACAGGCGAGGAGAGTGGGCAAAGTAGTGACAGATGGAATACAATGTGTGAAAGTGAGAGGTTATGGATTTTGGTGGGAAGAATATAGGGCATAGACTATTTTCTAAATGGGAGAAAGCTTTGAAAATCTGAAGCACAAAGGGACCTGCGAGTCCTAGTTCAGGATTCTCTTAAGGTTAACATGCAGGTTCAGTTGATGGTTAGGAAGACCAATGCAACATTATCATTCATTTAAAGAGGGCTGGAATACAAGAACAGGAACGTAATGCTGAAGCTGCATAAGGCTCTGGTCAGACCGCATTTGGAATATTGTGAGTAGTATTGGGCCCTGTATCTGATGAAGGATGTGCTGGCTTTGAAGGGGTTCCAGAGGAAGTTTACAAGAATGATTCAGGGGATGAAAGGCTTGTCATGTGAGGAGTGATTGAGGAATCTGAGTCGGTACACTGAGTTTAGAAGGATGAGCGTTGATCAAATTGAAACTTACAGAATACTGAGATGCCTGGATAGAGTGGATGTAGAGAAGAAGTTTCCACTGGTATGAGAGACTAGAACCTGAGGGCACTGCCTGAGAGTGAAAGGACAACCTTGATCACTGACATGAGGAATTTCTTCAGCCAGAGCGCAGTGAATCTGTGGAACTCATTGGCACAGAAGGCTGTGGAGGGCAAGTCTTTGAGTGTATTTAGACAGAGATAAATAGGTTCTTGATTAGTAGTGGGATCAAAGGTTACAGGGAAAAGGCAGGAGAATAGGGTTGAGAAGCATAGCAACCATGATCAAATGATGGAGCAGACTTGATTAATGATATGGTGAAATTCTGCTCCTATATCTTATGGTCTTCCAAGAATGCAAGGTGATCTTATAGAAGTATCTAATATATTGAAAAGACATGATAGGCTGAGTACTGAGGGGGAAGGAGGCTATTTCTTGTGGCGCAAGCTAGAATTATCAACCACAGTTTGAGAATAAAAGGCTCCCCTTTTAAGATGGAGGTGAGAATTTTTTTCTTTCAGAAGATGCTAGTAGATGTCTCTTCCCCAGAAAATGGTGGTGGTTGTGTCATAGACTTTATTCAAGGCACAGTTTGATAAGATATTTAACACGGGACCCAATGCATCTAGGTACAGGAAAGTGAGGATAAAACCACAAAGTGATGCCCAGGAGGCACAAAGAGAAAGATCCTAAACTGTTTTATTTTAACTGATCACATGTTGGCAGTTGATCTCAATTTCAGATCAGCAGTAACCAAAGAGCAGAAACCCACGTGATCTTCCTGGGACAATACAGGGTGGAGCTGGAGGAACACAGCAGGCCAGGAGCATCAGAGGAGCAGGAAAGTTGACATTTTGGGTTGGGACCCTTCTTCAGAAAATAACAACTTTCCTGCTCCTCTGATGCTGCCTGGCCTGCTGTGTTCTTCCAGCTCCACACTGTGTTTTCTCTGATTCCAGTGTCTGCAGTTTTTGCTATCTCTGAATGATCTTCCTTGCCATTGTATGAACATTTTAGTCAAGCCAACACAAAGGATTCATAGACGAGATTTTGACCTCAGCTAGCTCTGAACAAAGGAAAGCATGGAAACATATTGCTGTTTGACCTGGTGCAAATCAATCCAGAGTCAATCTGCTTCAAAACACAATGGTTTCTAATGAAGGAATATCAAAACCATTTCATTAGCTAAGTGTCTCCACCCAAATCCCTCGTCACATAACTGAAATGATTTGTTTTCTTGAATCTCCCTTAACTGCATAAATTTGACTTGTGTTCATCCATCAACTTTTAACACCAAAATAGTAAGCAGCTCCAGGCTTAGCTCACCCCTACTCTGAAAAATATACAAAAACAATACACAGGAAAAGATCAGCTGAACAATTGAGGCTGCCCCAAACTGAGGAGGAGCAGGGGGTATCCCTTTAAAACTACATAGAAAAAGACTTGCCTTCCTCTGGTCCTTTCATGACATCAAAGTGCCTCAAAGTGCTTTACAACTAATGAAATACTTCTTTAAAGTAGTTATTGTTATAATGTAGGAAATATGGTTGTCAATTTGCAAGCTCCCACAGTAATACAATCATGAACAAATGATCTGAGTTTAATGCCATTTACTGAGGAATAAATAATTTTAAAGAAATGGAATAGAATGCATGTTCGATGGATCTTCTCTGGAATGCACATCTGGTTGCTTTGCTGAGTATTGGCTGTCTGTATCATGCCTTCAAAACGGGACTGGGCCTGTTCTTGGTAGGACAAAGATCATTATCAAACAGAATCTATGTTATTTCACAGATAATATAAAAAGTAGTTGAAATAGAAAAAGAAGGCATATATTAAAATTACAGCAAAAATGCTGAGGAATTATATCAGGAAGTGTGTTCTTACAAAGAGTAGTAGACAAGGTTGTGCACGCTAAGTTGAATGGAACTTTCAAGTCAAAATACTACAGCCACAATAATAATGAAATGTTGAATATGAGCATTATAAAAAGCATTTCAAGAATAAATGACTTTAAAATTCTACCTTCATTCTTCGTAATGCTTGTATCACATTTTTTAATTAATTTGTCTAAATTCTCAATTCATGGAGGTGACGGCTTAGTGGTAATATTGCTGGAATGTTAATCCAGAGACCCAGATCATGTTCTGGGGACCTGGATTCGAATCCCACCGTGACAGATGGTGGAATTTGAATTCAATAAATATCTGGAATTAAGAGTCTAATGATGACCACGAATCCATTGTTGATTGTTGGAAAAACCCATCTGGTTCACTGGTGTCCTTTAGGGAAGGAAACTGCCATCCTTACCTGGTCTGTCCTACATGTGACTCCAGACCCACGGCAATGTGGTTGACTCTTAACTGCCCTCTGGGCAAATAGGAATTGGCAATAAATGCTGCCTGGCCAGCGACACCCTCACCTGTGAATGCATGAAGAAAAAAAAATTAAAAATTACAGATTCTAACTCTGTCAGATGGCATAAATATGCTGGAGTTGTTTGCTTGAGCTGTTGTAAGCTTTAGAACCAAATGCAATCGACTTGTCTTCCTGTACTAGATATACTCTGAGGCTTTTCTGGGATGCAACTGCTTCCACTGTGGTAAGCTTTGGAGGATAATAATATTGAATAGACTTGATATTGCAGTCTGAAATTTTTGTCTTAGTATGGACGTTTGTTATCTCTTGGGCCTGATGAAATATAGTTCCGTGCACGCTGCTGGATCAATACAGTCCTGTTACTAGAGCGTCACATGTTGTGATGTCACCATAAGAAAGTATGTAGCAGCTTTCTGTTATGATCATTCTCAAAGGTCTCCATCTTTAAACTATGAGTTCTAGTTCTAAGTTCACCTACTACCAAATTCATTTAGATATCTAGTCTATTTCTAAATTCACAAGTGCCATCCATTCTGCTGTTTCAGTGTCTGTCTTGTAACGTAAAAAAGTTTTCCAACTACATTTTTCCTACTTTAGAACGGCACAGTGGCTCAGTGGTTAGCACTGCTGCCTCACAGCACCAGGGACCTGGGTTCAATTCCACCCATGGGCGACTGTCTGTGTGGAGTTTGCATATTCTGCCTATGTCTGTGTGGGTTTCCTCTGGGAGCTCTGATTTCCTCCCACAGTCCAAAGATGTGCACGCAAGGTGGATTGGCCATGCTAAATCGCCCGTAGTGTTCAGGATGTGTATATTAGGTGGGTTATAGGGGGATGGGTCTGGGTGGGATGCTCTGAGGGTCGGTGTGGACTTGTTTGGCCGAAGGGCCTGTTTCCACACTGTAGGGATTCTGTAAAATGAAAACTTTTCGGTGCCTGGTTCCACCTGTTCTAGAAAAAGCACACAAATTTTCCCTATGCAATCCATGTGAATATTAAGAAGCAGTCAGACTAATTTAGTTCACATAGATTCACCTTTTTCATGAAACATAACATAAGCTTAGACATTACTGGTTTTATTAGTGCTAATTTTTAATTTGAACACAACATGTTCGTGTGATATTCTTCATACTACTTTAAACAATGATTGATTGCTTTTTAAACAAAACTATACTAGATCAATATAATTAGTGATAAAGATATGAGATTTGTTCAGATTATCCTGGGACCAAAAGCAAACATTGGGCTAGAAGAGAGACATTTTGATATGTCTTAAGTGAAGGGTATGACAAGGCTGGAAACTGTCACCAAAATTATTCAATTTGTACACAGAACAAGTATTTAGAGAATGTACTTTCAGGGGTAGAAATTGGAGGTAACAGCATAAAATTGTGACACACTGAGGACACAGCTGTCCCTGCCAATTTAGAACAGCTTTACAAAATATTGTAGATCAAGTCAAATCTAAAACTTTTGAATATGGATTGAGAATGAATGTTAAAAAGACAAAAACAATGTCACTTAGAAGGAATTAATGAGAAGATGCTAGAATGAAAATTGAAGTAGGCAGTGTCATACTGGAACAAGCAGGTAAGTTATTTAGGACACATGAATACAGAGATAATGAATACAATGTACAAGTTAGAAAATCAGAGATTGCCAGAGTAATTTTGTGAAGGTGAAAGAGGTTTTGTGCTTTTATTTAAGAAAGACTACAAAGAGAAAGCTGGGAACTATAGATCGGTAACCCTGACATCAGTGGTGGGTAAGTTGTTGGAGGTGATTCTAAAAGATAGGATTTACATGCATTTGGAGAGGCAAGGACAGATTAGGGAGAGTCAGCGTGGCTTTGTGCAAGGGAAATCATGTCTCACAAGCTTGATTTAGAGTTTTTTGAGGAAGTAATCAAAAAGATTGATGAGTGCAGAGTGGTAGAAGTTTACATGGACTTTAATAAAGCCTTTGACAAGGTTCCACATGGTAGACTAATTAGTATCACATGGGATTCAGGGTGAGCTTGCCAATAGGATACAAAATTGGCTTAACGGTAGGAAATAGAGGGTGATGGTGTAGGGTTTTTCCGACTGGAGGCCTTCGACCAGCAGTGTTCCACTGGGATCAGTACTGGATCCACTTTTGTTTGTCATTTACATAAATGATTTGGATGAGGATATAGGAGGCATGTTTACAAAAACACCAAAATTTGTGGTATCAGAGATAGTAAGAACTGCCGATGCTGGAGTCAGAGATAACACAGTGTGGAGCTGGAGGAACACAGCAGGCCAAGCAGCATCAGGGGAGCAGGAAAGTTGATGTTTTGGGTCAGGACCCTTCTTCAGAAATGGGGCTGTGGAAATTTGTGGTATAGTGGATAGTGAAGAAGGTTATCAAAGATTATAAAGAAATCTTGATCAATTGAGTCGATGGGCTGAAGAGTGGCAGATGGAGTTTAACTTGGATGAATGCAAGGTATTGTATTTTGGTAAAACAAACAAGGGAAAGACATATAGAATTAATGGTAGGGCCCTGGGTGATGTTACAGAACAGAGAGGTCCGGGGATTCAGGTACATAATTCTTTGAAATTTGTGTCACAGCTAGACATGGGTAAGAAGGTGTTTAGCACGCTTGCCTTCATTGCTCAGACCTTTGAGTATTGGAATTGGGACATCATGTTGAGGTTGTACAGGACGTTGGCGAGGCCTCTTCTGGAATACTGTGTGCAGTTCTAGTCGGCCTGTTATAGGAGGATATTATTAATTGGAGATTGTTCAGAAAAGATTTACCAGAATGTTGCCAGGAATAGAGGGTTTGAATTGTAAAAATAGGCTGGGACTCTTTTCATTGGAGCGTAGAAGGTTGAGGGGTGACCTTATGGAGGTTTATAAAATCATGAGGGGCATAGATAAAGTGAATATCAAGGGTCGTTTCTCTAGGGTAGGGGAGTTCAAAACTAGAGGGCATATTTTTAAGATGAGAGCAGAAGGTTTTAAAAAGGACATGAGGAGCAACATTTTCACACAGAACATGGTTCATGGATGTAGGTACAGTTACAACATTTAAAAGACATTTGGATAAGCACCTGAATAGGAAAGGTTTGGAGGAATATGGGCCAAATACAGAAAGTGAGACTAGTTTAGTTTGGAAACATGGTCAGTTTAGACTGGTTGGACTGATTGGTCTTGTTTCTTGCTGTATGAATCTATGACTACATCACAGTAATTGTTGGGTTTAAAACAATTTCAAGCATTTAAAAGAATAACTAAAGTTAAATTGGTAGATAATCTTTTATTCACTGCATATCTTTTCTTTCAAAAATCCCACTGTTTACAGCATTGTTTAGTTTTGAGGGGGCAACAACTGATATTCGCCATTAACCAATTAGTTGTTAACAGATACAGGAAAATCACAGCAGGTTGAATTGCCAGATGCATGTTCATGTTCAGCAGTTTTGAGATACCTGAGGAACCCCCGATGTAACTGATTTGCTTATAGCTGCTCTACATCAAGAAGAGAATGAAAACATAGAGAAGTAGCAAAATGTGAGAAATGTCTTTATCTTTCAATTTATTCACTTAATATGGCCTAACCTTGTACATAAAAGGCACGGAAAAATGTCAGGAGATACTGCTGGCAAAATTCAGTAATTTTTGTCTACTTAGTGTGTTTGCTTCAATAGTTTGCCATATTGTCAATGTAGTCAAACATGCTTCCATATTTCTGTACTGCAGTGTGAAAGCCCAGAGCATCTCCATGGCCTATGTGGCTTCATCCAGGGAAACCAGGAGGTCAGCAGGTGGGCATTCAGTGGACTCCTGATTTGAACGTACTGCATTTACAATAATCTTATCTGTCAGTGCTATTGTGCAGAAGACGTCCACCTCAGCTTAGTTATCTCCACTAGAATTTCCATGCCAAGCCCTTTTCAAGTGAGCATTGGATATTGTTATTGGATTAGGTGACTTCACTCTTCTCCTCTAAGCACCTTGTGCAATTGTAGCTTGTTTGAACATAGCATGGTGGAAGTGTTTTGCAATTGTAGCTTCTGCTACCATTTTCCACAGCTCCTTCATCCTGAACATCGCACACAGAACAATTAGGTAATAATACTACACAATGTCAATGGCCTTGATAACTTGAGAGATAAGCTTCCAGCGAGAGATGATTTTTAAGTTCCTAATCAGCACCTGATCCATTGGCTGGATCTTGGCTCTGACATTGAATGTCAGTTTGACATTTGAGGCCAGTGTTGCCGGCCTTCTGTCAGGGCAACAACTCCTTCCTGTAGGATTGGATCAGAGATGGGCATGCTCTCTGCTTGAGTTGCATTGAATGGCGTTTACAGTGCTGCTTCAATGTTGGGAAAGGCAGCCATTCTCATCCTCTTCTTTACAGGAGTGTCTCCTTACCAAAGTGTACCAAGGTGTTTACCTTGTGTTTCAGAATAGTTGACAAACTTGTTGGTGGAATCTCTCGCCCCTTGGCGAGGTCTGATTTTCGCTTTGTGCCACAGTATTCCACTTCTTTCCTGTGGCGGGGAAAGCACTTTAAATTTCCATGTGGGTTTAGCCAGCGAGTTTAGAACTTATTCTTTCGCAGAGAGCTCTTGATGTTGAACAATGGCTGGCTTGTGATTCCACATGCTTACATGGCCTTACAGGGTGGTGCAAATGAATGACCAAGGTGTGTGTATTTGTCTGATCCAGGGATGCCAGTCTGGACATCCTATTTTATCATGGGCATCTTTCTGCTGGGATTTGTATTCTGCTACTGGGAAAGAGTAACAATTAGTTGCTTGGCCACTAACTGGAGTTTGGTGTTTTTCCAATTACGACTCATCACAAATTGTGTCACTGCTTGGGTACTTATAGTACCTTGATGCTGTAACATTGAGGAAACATTGTCAGAAATTAATAGTGAATGAATGGTGAAGGGAAATGACTCGGTTGCTGGTGTTTGGTGAACATTAACATGTTTTGAAGTTTACTGCACTGGAGTCTCTCACTTCATTTTTTCACTTTCGCTGCTTGGAGACGATGCTGCGGCGCCTCAGGCTCCGCGCGCTGGGGACCGCAGGCGACTCCCTCTTCTCCTCGGGCCGGCGATTTCTCTCCAGCTGCTCGGGCTCCGGCCTAATCCACTCCGAGGCTTACATCGGCGGCCGCTGGCTGCAGGCCGATGGAGAAGCGCGGTTCCCGGTGCAGGATCCGGCCACCGGGCGGCTGCTGGCGGAGGTGGCGGACTGTGGGCCCCGGGAGGCCCGGGAGGCGGTGAGGGCGGCCCATAGCAGCTTAGCGTCTTGGAGAGGGGCAACCAGCAAGGTGAGGTGGGGGGGAGAGAGGGGCAACCAGCAAGGTGAGGTGGGGGGGAGAGAGGGGCAACC
>JAHRHZ010000029.1:8128632-8266012 GCA_024137785.1 Ginglymostoma cirratum
GACCCGAAACGTTAACTCTGATTTTTCCTTACTGAATAAGATGTTTGGTGGGTTCAAGTCCTAATTTAAAGACTTGAGCACCAAATTGGCTCCCACAGTAATGATGAAGGGCCACGTCAACATGAGTGCAGTCATCTTGACAAGAGCTCAAACAAAGCTGCTTCTGCCACGATTTTTCAAAGAAAAGCAGGCAATATTAAATGAAAAGCAAACATTTTAAATTGTAGGCGTTTAGCTAGGGAAAGTGTTGGATCTATTGAATGTAACAATGGGAAATTTTCATGCAGATGGAGAGGACATAGCTAAAGCATTAAGTTAATGCTTTGGAGAGAGATAATAGGTATTGCAGATGCTGGAGAATCCGAGATAACAAGGTGTGGAGCTGGATGAACACAGCAGGCCAAGCAGCATCATAGGAGCAGGAAAGCTTGACGTTTCAGGCCTAGACCCTTCGTCAGAAATGGGGGAGGGGAAGAGGGTTCTGAAATAAATAGGGAGAGAGGGGAGGCGGTTAGAGGATGGATAGAGGAGAAGATAGGTGGAGAGGAGACAGACAAGTCAAAGAGGTGGGGATGGAGCCGGTAAAGGTGAGTGTAGGTGGGGAGGTAGGGAGGAGATAGGTCAGTCCAGGGAGGACGGACAGGTCAAGGGGGTGGGATGAGGTTAGTAAATAGGAGATGGCGGTGCGGCTTGAGGTGGGAGGAGGGGATAGGTGAGAAGAACAGGTTAGGGAGGCGGGGACAAGCTGGGCTGGTTTTGGGATGCGGTTGCGGGAGGGGAGATTTTGAAGCTTGTGAAATCCACATTGATACCATTGGGCTGCAGGGTTCCCAAGCTGAATATGATTTGCAGTTCCTGCAGCCTTCGGGTGGCATCATTGTGGCACTTCAGGAGGCCCAGGATGGACATGTCGTCTGAGCACTGGGAGGGGGAGTTGAAATGGTTCGCGACTGGGAGGTGCAATTGTTTGTTGTGAACTGAGCGCAGGTGTTCTGCAAAGCGGTCCCCAAGCCTCCGCGTGGTTTCCCCGATGTAGAGGAGGCCACAACGGGTACAGCAGATGCGGTATACCACATTGGCAGATGTGCAGGTGAGCATCTGCTTGATGTGGAAAGTCTTCTTGGGGCCTGGGATTGGGGTGAGGGAGGAGGTGTGGGGGCAGGTGTAGCACTTCCTGCGGTTGCAGGGAAAAGTGCCGGGTGTGGTGGGGCTAGGGAGGAGTGTGGAGTGGACAAGGGAGTCACAGAAAGAGTGGTCCCTCCGGAAAGCAGACAATGGTGGGGAGGGAAAAATGTCTTTGGTGGTGGGGTCGGATTGCAGATGGCGGAAGTGTCAGAGGATGATGTGTTGGATCCGGAGGTTAGTGGGCTGGTACGTGAGGACGAGGGGGATTCTTTTTTGGTTGTTATTGCGGGGAAGGAGTGTGAGGGATGAGTTGTGGGAAATGCGGGAGACACGGTCGAGGGCGTTCTCGACGACTGCGGGGGGGAAGTTGCAGTCCTTGAAGAATGAGAACATCTGAGATGTACAGGAGTGGAATGCCTCATCCTGGGAGCAGATGCGGCGGAGGCGAAGGAATTGGGAATAGGGGATGGCATTTTTGCAGGAAGGTGGGTGGGAGGAGGTGTATTCTAGGTAGCTGTGGGAGTCAGTGGGCTTGGAACATCTGCACATCTGCCAATGTGGTATACTGCATCCGCTGTACCCGTTGTGGCCTCCTCTACATCGGGGAAACCAAGCGGAGGCTTGGGGACCGCTTTGCAGAACACCTGTGCTCAGTTCGCAACAAACAATTGCACCTCCCAGTCGCGAACCATTTCAACTCCCCCTCCCATTCCTCAGATGACATGTCCATCCTGGGCCTCCTCCAGTGCCACAATGATGCCACCCGAAGGCTGCAGGAACAGCAAATCATATTCAGCCTGGGAACCCTGCAGCCCAATGGTATCGATGTGGATTTCACAAGCTTCAAAATCTCCCCTCCCCCAACCGCATCCCAAGACCAGCCCAGCTTGTCCCCGCCTCCCTAACCTGTTCTTCCTCTCTCCTATCCCCTCCTCCCACCTCAAGCCCCACCCCCATCTCCTATCTACTAACCTCATCCCACCCCCTTGACCTGTCCGTCCTCCCTGGACTGACCTATCTCCTCCCTACCTCCCCACCTACACTCACCTTTACTGGCTCCATCCCCGCCTCTTTGACTTGTCTGTCTCCTTTCCACCTATCCTCTCCTCTATCCATCTTCTATCCGCCTCCCCCTCTCTCCCTATTTATTTCAGAACCCTCTTCCCCTCCCCCATTTCTGATGAAGGGTCTGGGCCCAAAACGTCAAGCCTTCCTGCTTCTCTGATGCTGCTTGGCCTGCTGTGTTCATCCAGCTCCACACCTTGTTATCTAAGTTATTGCTTTGCATCTGTTGTTACAAAGGAAGTGGAAAATGCACAGTTGCTGTCTAGAAGAGAAAAATGTCAGACAGTATAGTAATAGAGAAGTTGTACTGAAGCATTTCATCTGGTCTAATGGTATGAATCTTTGGTTTTCTGAAGAATCAGAGTAGAAATAATAGATGCATGTACTACATCTTTCAATTCTCATTGAATATAACAGTAGGACTTTGAGGAATGAAAGGATTCTAATCCTGTACCATTGCTCAAGAAGGGACAAGAGGGATACATCACAAAACTTCAGACCAGCTTACCAAACACTGGTATTGGGAAAGTTATTAAATATAAATATTATGGCCAAAATAAACTGTAGTTTAGAAAAATACAGGCTTAACAAGGAAAGGCAGCGCACATTTGTTGCAGGCAAATCATGTATGAGTGGCTTGACTTAATCATTTGAGACAATAATGTTGATCAAAGTATTTTTGAGATTGTTTCTATAGATTTTCACAATGGTTTTAGCAAATTGACCCACGGAAGGCTATTTTTTGAAAAAGACTGAGGCCTTTGGAATTAAGGAATCAGTGCTGATTTGTTCCTGGAAATGGCTCAGTGATGGGAAGTAGAGGATGTTGGTAGATGGCTACATGGCATGATACTCCTCCCCCTCCCCCTCCTCCTCCTCCCCCACCTCAAGGCAATTACTACCCATGTGACTGCATCACGGACATCAATCTTAATTTCAAATATAACAACTGACAATAGCACTAACTGGAAAAGCACAGCAGGCTAAAAGATGGGAGCAGAGTAGGACACTCCGTTCGGAGCTCCTCTGCTCACCAGTCCCTTTACCATTTTTCCCTCCTTTTCTTTCCTCCTCTGTGTGGTTTTCCCTACACACCCATCCACCCATTAAGAGTGTAGTTGTGGAAGGAGCACGAGCCGAGTCCCGTGGGGGATGGGAGAGAGAGAGCATGGAGCCGAGTCCTGTGGGGGATGGGAGAGAGAGAGCACGGGGCCGAGTCCCGCGGGGGACAGAGAGAGAGTGAGCACAGGCCCGAATCCTGCAGGGGACAGAGAGAGAGAGAGAGCGAGAGAGTACGGGATCAAGTCCCGCGGGGCATGCGAGAGAGAGCATGGGGCCGAGTCCCACGGGGGATGAGAGAGAGAGAGCATGAGGCGGAGTCCCGCAGCGGAACCAGCATGGGCAGCGTGGCCTTGTGCTCTGGGTCCTGCAGGCAGAACACCGTGAGCAGTGAGCCCCGGGGCAGTGCGTGGGCCGTGAGCCCAGGGCAGCGCATGGGCAGCAAGTCTGGACAGAGACCGGTGTGAAGGGATAATCCTTACCATAGAACGTACCTTAGAGTACTGTAATGTTAACCCCTTAATATTTTCCTATTTTTAACTTATTTTGAACTCTGTAATTAGGCAACTACTTTTATTCCTCTGCTGTATTCAAGAATTGTACCTAGGTACTTATGCCTAAGATGTCGCCATGCGAGGACAGACATTGTAAAAGTTGCTCACTGTAATCCTACAATAGAGTACACATGACAATAAAAGGATATTGTAAATTGTGAATAGGTCAGGCACCATCCGAGGAGCAGGTAAGTCAATGTTTTGGGCTGAAACCCTTCTTCAGGGCTAGGGAGGGGGTGGGGAGTCCAGAAATAGGGGCTGGGGGAAGGGTAGGAGAGATGGTGATATGTGGGTGCATATGGGGGTTATTGTGATTGGATTGTGGGAAGGGTGGAACAGATAGGTGAGTAGGAAAATGGCTAGGTTAGGTTAGGTCGGTGGGGGGTGGTGGCGATGGGGTGCTGGACATGGGATAAGGCTGGGGGTGGAGGGATTTTGACTTCACCAGCTCAATGCTAAGGCCATTGGGCTGTAAGCTCCCAAGGCGAAATATCAGATGTTGTTCTTGTAGTTCACATTTGGCCTCACTCTGACAGTAGAGGAGGCCAAAGATGGACCTGTCACCAGGAAAATGGGAGGGGGAATTAAAGTCAGTGGCAATTGGAAGTTCAGGTTGGTTGGTGCATGCAGAGTGCAGGTGCTCTGTAAACCAGGCCCCGAGTCTGCGTCCGCCTACCACCATCTCTCCTACCCTTCCCCCAGCTGTAACTCCCTCCCTCTATTTATTTCTGGGCTTCCCTCCCTCTCCCCAGTTCTGACTAAGGGTTTTGGCCCGAAACGTTGCCTTACCTGCTCCTCGGATGCTGTCTGACCTGCTGTGCTTTTCCAGCCTCTCACCTGTACGCTCTGGCTTCCAGCATCTGCAGTCCTTATTGTCTCCAATAGCATGGAGTCCTTACTTCTGCTTAGCTGAACATTCCTTCAACATGTTTAAAACTGTTGTTTCTACTTTATGGCCTCTGTCTCCCACTACCTTGAAGCCTACATTCCTCCCTGCCCCCACCTTGCGACCTTCGACTCCCTCCCGTTCCTCCTTTGCAGCCTCCCTGACTCTTTCCCAACACCTTGTATCCTCCTTCTATTCTGCAAAACCCCATCCTGGTGCCAGCAGATGGCTGCCTAGACAGAAGGCTCCTGGCTTCGACAAAATGGTGACTAGCTGCTGGGCCCAGTGGAAAGGCATCTGGCTCCCAGCCTGGCCTCAGGAAATAGGTGACTCCCTATCTCCCTGGACAACTTCTCTACCAAGTTTGCTGATGGAGTAGGTTCACTGTTAGCAGCAAATCTATAGGAGAATCAGCCTATTGTTGGATGAGCAACACTTCCTGGTTTATCCTTCCATTTTATCTAATTAGTTGTTCTGTGAGTTAATTTTCTCACACAACTTGGACCTTTCAGAAGTGGATTCACTTCCCACCCCATTGTATTTTGAGTGGGTGATTCCCATTTGGGAGATGGGGAACACTTCTGCAAGCCAAGTGTCAGTTTTGAGTCAATTACCTTTCAGTTTTGAAAGCACTGTTAGACCATAAAAGATAGGAGCAAAATTAGGCCATTCGGCTGATCAAGTCTGCTCTGCCATTCAGTCATGGCTGATACATTTCTTAAACCCATTCTCCTGCCTTCTCCACATAATTTTTGATCACCTTATTAATTGAGAACCAATCTATCTCTCTCTTAAATATTCTCAATAACTTGGTCCTTCAGACTCCTGTGGCAATGAGTTTCACAGACTCAACATCCCCTGGCTAAAGAAATTCCTCTTCATCTCAGTTCTAAAGGGTCGTCCCTTCACTCTGAGGCTGTGCCTTGGTTCCTAGCCTCTCTTATTAGTGGAAACATCTTCTCCACATCCATTCTATCTGGGCCTGTCTATATTCTGCAAGTTTAAATGAACTCCCCCCTCGTCCTTGCTTAATGGAGTTTAGACACACTCAGAGTCCTGAAACACTCGTCATATGACAAGCCCTTCCTCCCGTAAACATCCTCTGGACATTCCCCCCACCTCCAACATCCATCCTTTGTTATGGGCCCAACACTGCTCACAATACTCCAAAAGTGGCCCAACCAGAGCCTTGTACAGCCTCAGTAGTACATGCCTGCTCTTGCATTCTAGCCCTTTCAAAATGAATGCTAACATTGCACTTGCCTTCCTAACTGCCAACGGAACCTGCATGTTAACCTTCAGAGAATCTGAACTAGGAGTCATTCGTCTCTTTGTGCTTTAGATTTCCGAAGCCTTTCCCCATTTAGAAAATACTACATTTCGATTTTGAGTCCATTACTTTTTTTCCATGTTTTTTATTAATAACCTAGTCTCTGGTGGAGGAAGCTTTATTATAATTTTTGTAGATGATATGAAAATGTCAGCATTGTAGATGATAGTAAGGATAAATATAGAGTTAAAGGTGACATAGGATGGTGAAATTGGATGAAGCATCACAGTAGAGAGAAGTCATACTTTCTACATCAGTGTATTTCATGTATCTTATGGCACAGAAAAATCCTATCAGACTCAAAACATAAATGTTGTTTCTCACTCCACAGAAGCTGACAGATCTGCTGAGTTTCTCCAGTGTCTTCTGTTTTTAGCTTTGGATTGTCAGCATCCATAGAGCTTCGCTTTTATTTTTTTGCTCACATCCCAGGAGCTGCCTGTTAACCCACAGCAACATGACTCAAAGGCAGGAGTGCAGCAGACATCTTAATGTTGAAACATATAACACACCTCCATTTAGGAGATTGCAATCAGGAAATGGGGAAATTTGCCAAACTGTTACGTTGTTTTGCCATGATACCCTTGTTCATGTTTTAGAGTACTTAAGAAAACTTAACTTTCAACTTCTATTATTGACTGTGAAACTGTCTAACTTTTACTGTTCTATTTACAGTGGAATTTTCCTAGTGCCATGCTGACACGAAAGGTTGGGGCAGCTTTGGCAGTAGGCTGCACTGTGGTTGTGAAACCAGCTGAAGATACTCCTCTGTCTGCACTGGCACTGGCAGAGGTGAGCTCCACTGAATACACATAGCAACAAAACAGAAATTATTTGAGACCTTGGATTTTTTGTGTTAGGGAAGAGATAAAACTGAAATGAACGTACATAGTGACTAATGCTTCAGTTAATTGCATTTCCATTTAGCATCCCTCCCATCAGCTACCTGCTGGGAGATGCATAACTTAAGACACCAATTTAGGAACACTATGAAAAGTCCTTTCTGATCCTTTGTGCACAGCCACACCACCCCAGTAGGCTTCAAAGACATTCATTCCTCACCATATGGTGTGATGAGCATGTTGTTCTGGAATCTACCAACCTTACTCTTGCAAACCTGTTCCTCCATTCATATGGATGGCTTTTATTTCTATGAAGCCCCCTGAACTCATCTGCTTGTATTTTGTTTACTCCCTTAACTAATCAAGTCCTCGTCTTTTCAGTGAATAGAAAACTAAAGAAACATATTCGTCTTGCTGGTTCATGTATTTCAAGCTAGGGTTCATCTCATCTTCTCAAAGCCAGATTCAGAACCCCAGTACAGTGCTGGAGGAACACAGCAGGCTAGGCAGCATCAGAGGAGCAGGAAAGCTGACGTTTTGGGCAGGACCCTTTTTCTGAAGAAGGGTCCCGAGCCGAAATGTCAGCTTTCCTGCTCCTCTGATGCTGCCTGACCTGCTGTGTTCCTCCAGCTCCACACTGTATTATCCCTGACTCCAGCATCGGCAGTTCTTACTGTCTCCCAGTACGGTTCTGTTCTACTTTCAGTTCCAAAGAATTTCATATTCAACTCAAAACATTAACTCTGTTTCTCTCTCCGTACATGCTGTTAGATGTATTGAGTATTTTCTGTTTTAATAGATTTCTGGCAACTACAGTAATTTGCTTTTACTGACCTGAGAGGTTTTTCAGTTATAGATAAAGTGGTACCACATACTTGTTTCAGGTAATTTGAGTGACTTAGCAAGCCGACCCTCTATACCAGTGTTGGGGGTGGTTTAAACAGTCAACTATTATGTTCTGCTCAATGGGAGAAGGGAACAGTCAACAGAGCAGAGACATCTTGCCTTTTAACGTTAGTGTCAGATACATTTGTAATGTTGCCTTTGGAAGAGAAGTCATCTCATAAACCAATTGGTTTACAGTTGGTCTCGGGTCAATGGATTATCAGTCCGTGGTCTGTAAGTGAAAACGTGTTGACATATTTGAGAATGTGTTGACAAGAATTGTCCATGAAACTAGTTAAATTTTGAATCATGGAGGGAGGGAACCCTAGAGTCAAATCATTCAGGATTAATAGGTTATGTTTAGGGAATTCAGACTAGAGTAGTCAAATATTTGATTTTGTATTACTTACCATGTTGAAATAAAATTTTTTGAATAGGCCTCACTTTAATTGTGGAGATAATGGTTTCTCACAAGTTAATGCAGTGTATTGCTGTTTCTTATTAGCTTGCTGATCAGGCTGGGATCCCTGCAGGAGTTTTCAATGTAATACCCTCTTCCAAGACCAAAACCCCTTCTGTAGGAGAAGTGCTTTGTACAGATCCTCTTGTTGCTGCAATCTCTTTTACTGGTTCCACAGCCACTGGAAAGGTGGGTATTTGGTGCTTGATGGTGAGCTGACTTTTACTGACGCATCTTCTTACATAGCTTTTGACCTATTTGCCAGTTTTTGATGCTTTATCCTTTGAAAATACAGTCATGTCACATGAGACATTTATGGTAATGTTTTTGTTTTCGTACTGGAACTAGTTTCCAAGATATACAGGATTAATGTGCTGAAATTTGACAAATCCTTGGATAATATGTAAATAGACAATAATGTACATTGTAACAATTGTTATAATATAAACCATTGGAATCTACTTCAATAGCTACGTTAGAAGTTGGATCTATAGGATGACTCATTGGATGAAACTTTATAGTGTATGTAACTGAGGTTACTCTGATTTGTTTTTAATCTCGTTGTATATTTTGCCAACTATTGTAATTTGGCTTAATGAATAGCCTAGACACAGAGATAAATAGGAAATGTGACCCATAGGTCTGGCTGAATAATCTGTTCAATAACATTGGTGCTTTCGTACTTTATGGATATACTTCTTGTGCATTATCTACTACTTTTGTTATCCTTATTTAAACCAGACTCATTATCATAAGTACTAGAATTCTGGAAGGACAGATACTCTGCAATTGATCTCTGAAGTATTCTTTTATCTACACAATTCTAATTGCAGTTGTAAAACTACCAATAGTCAAGTAGTTAAAAGTACATTTTTACAGACTTCTTTGCATCTGTCTGTGAGTGTAAATTTATATAAGAAACTTGTGTTGCTGCCCAAACTACTTCATCCAGTCAAGTTCAAATTAAAGAAGTGTAGAAAATAAGAGTAGGTTATTTGGCCCTTCGAGCCTACTCCACCGTTCAATATGGTCGTGATCCATGTCAGTACCCGTTCCCACTTTCTCCTCAGATATCTCTGATCCCTGTAACCCCGAGAGCTATATCTAACGCTTTCTTGAAGATATTCGGTGCTTTGGTCTCAACTGCTCTCTGTGGCAGGGAATTCCTCTGACTCACCTCATCTCAGTCCCACCCCATTATTCTTAAACAATGATCCCTGGTTCGGATTCCCCAATCATCGGGAACATCATTTCTACATTTACTCTATCTAGCTGTTAGAATTTTATAGGTTTCAATGTGATTGCCCCTCGTTTTTCTAAACTCCAGTCAGCACAGTCCTAACTGATCCAGTTTGTCTTTATGCATAAATCTTTCCAATTTGTGATTTGCCAACAATTTCATGACTTCAGTCTTGACATCCTACTCAACTGTCATTGACAATTACTTCCTTTCCTACTGCTTTCAACATATAACTATTTCATTCCTTTCCATTAGCTCCCTCATGTGGCAATCTTTACAACAGGCAAGAATGGACCACAGGAAAGTCCACAACTGTCATGGAGCCCTCAGTTTTTATCCTTAGAATATCCGCCGTAGGAATCAATTATGTTCTGTCTTTTGTGGACATAATCTGTAGACCCCATCTCGTTAACGCTAGTTGCTCTATGCTGTCATTGAAGTGCACTGTGTCATAAGTTGGAACTAAAACAAGGTTTATAAATTTGATTGTTTGAGCAAAGGGAATTTTCTTTAAAATGAGGGTAACCTGAGAATGGTCATTGTAAATCAAGATAGCTCTTCATAAATAGAAGCATTGAATAAGTATGCTGGTAGATTGCTACTGCTAAAATGAAAGAATATCGATGTGTCATTATGCTATTTAATTACAATGATGACTGCTTTGTGTAATTAGAGAATAGGTCCTCATCTATTCACTATGTATAACAAAATTGGAACTTCTTATTCATAGTTTTATTAATGCACAGAGGAAAGATGCCTGACTTACACCCTTACTGTAGATTGGGGTTGTGTGTAGAATTGTTCTTTCTTATAAGCTACAATTGCACCTTGCAGATCCTCCTACGCCAAGCATCTGATACTGTGAAGAAGGCTTCGATGGAACTTGGTGGACTGGCTCCATTCATTGTTTTTGACAATGCTGATCTTGATCGAGCTGTTGCTGGTGCCATCGCCTCCAAGTTCCGAAACTCTGGACAAGTGAGTAGTTTAAGGCGGCAAACAAGTTGAATCTTGAATTAAGTAGATCCTTTGAAAGTTACCTTAATTTTTAGTTTCACCATGAGTGTGTTGAGGCTATTTTATTCAAGAAATGGAAGTGTATTCCAAAACTAAAACTGGACAAAACACTTCTCGTTCTTTCAGAAATTTGGTTAAAAGAAACATACCAGAATATTTTGAGATGTGGAACAAGGCCAAGTATGAATTGTTGTTCAAAGGCCCTGGTTATTACTCACTACATATTTTCATAGAAGGGGGCTTTGGAATATGTGCAATTCTTCCCACAGCTACATCTCCCAAGGGACTACCATCAGTGAAAATGTCCAGTACTGAGCCACGTCTGCTACCACTCCTTTCTTCAAGCTGCTATGACGTGTCTTTAACAACAGGGGCCTTTGTTGGTTTCCAGAGGTCCTGTTTTGGAAGTCTATTGTGTTGACCGTTCCCCTTCACTATAGTCCGCGTTTAACTATCTGCTGATGTCACTTTAATACCCATGGGAGCTTCCACCAGCGATGCCTACATTGAATCCTGGGAACCAAATGAACCGAACAGCAACATCCTCTATGAACTTGCATCAACCTACATTGAAGCCTTCTCCTGAAAAACCAGCTCAATAGATAGTTTTTAGGCATCTGGCCTATCTCCCATGACAAAATTCTCTTCTCACAGCTCCCTGTTGGCCAACAATGTTCGAAGGGTGGCAAGAATAAAAGGTAGAAGGCTACTATCTTGGTCTCCCTAAAACACTCCCACTAACTGGGAGGAGAAAACCACTGATCGCCTGGCAATGCACCTCCTTAGTCAAGTCGCAAATGCATGTTGAGACTCAGCAACCTGCCTGCAAGGAAGAACAAAGGCAGTAGTGAGAGAAGAAGCCTGTCCAGAGCTGCAAAATTCACTTTCCGACACAATATACTCCCACTGTGGGAAAACGTGTCGATTCAAAATAGGGCTTATCAGTTAGATGAAGACTCATCTAGCCTAACTGTCATCATTTTCCATTCTGAGGGACTGCCAACAGCAAATGAAAATTAATATTTCACTGAAATGTATTAAATTCCTTTCAGTTCTGTGACACCATACTCAAAGTGTTTAAAACGTCTTTCAAAGTTAAATCCCCTATGCCCATCAGCCAAAGTTATTTGAGAAAATTTGACATCCCTATTCTCTGGCAGCGTATATCAGTGCTCTGTCTGTAGGATTGTCGCCTTTGGTATTTTTTTTGGTGCTGGTGGAAATGGAAGGGAATGAAAAGGCTCATGATTTTATAAAATCAGCTGTTAGAGTCAGAGTCCTGCAGCATGGAGACAGCCCATTTGGCCCAAACTGGTCCATGCCGACCAAAATGTCCATCTGTGCTAACCCCATTTCCCTGCACTTGGCCCATATCCTTCTAAACCTTTCCTATTCATGTTTTCATCCAAATGCCATTTAAATGTTGTTAATATACCCGTCTCAACCATTTCTGCTGGCAGCTCATTCCATATGCGTACCACCCTCTGTATTAAAACATTGCCCCTTAAACTGATGCTCTCTAGTCCTTGATTCCCCAAACCTGGGAAAAAGACTGATTGATTGTATTCACCCTATCCATGCCTCTCATGATCTTGTACGCTTGTATAAGATCCCCCCCTCAGTCTCCTATGCTCTAAAGAAAAGAGGCCTAGCTTGTCCAAACTCTCCCTATAACTCAGCCCCTCGAGTCCTGGCAACATCCTTGTAAATTTTGTAAAAAAGCACATTTTTTTTATTATCTAGAACTATCACCATGAAATAATGACAACCACCCTGTAGTTACTTTCATTGTACTGAAAATTTCAAATAATCATTGGTATAATTGTAATTCAAATTTGCTTTCAGTGCATAATTTTTAGTTCTGAATAAGATTCAAAGTTAGTACTTGTTTTTGTAATGTTTGAGTCATGTCGGTATTACAGTCGCTCTTACGATTCAATAATAATGTATATAAGCACTGCACCATTTCTACTGTAGCAGTTTCATTGTATTTTTCCTATTTAGTGAGAAAAATTCACTAGTTGTTCTACCTCTCTATCATTTATTGCTGTCTGGAATCTGTTGGTGCTGCATATGTGAATATTGATGTTTTATTTCTTTTGGAATCCCGCTTGAATACAGACTTGTGTATGTGCAAATCGGTTCCTGGTGCAGGAGGCAATCCATGATATTTTTATAGAGAAGATGGTGAAGGCTATGCAGAGAGAATTGCGTGTTGGAAATGGATTTGACGAGCAGTCTACACAAGGTCCCTTAATCAATGAAAGTGCAGTGCAAAAGGTAACAAACTATAAATATTTAACCAAGGCATTCTATGCTAACAACAGTAAGAACAAATGACAGCTCACATATGTTACCTTGAAGATTTCCAACATTTCTTTCATTCATTAGTTCTGAAAAAACTGTCAGAAAGAGCAACTAAAGGATGAAGCACCAATTATATGACATTAACTAACAACAAATTGCATTAATATTGTACCTTTTTAATATCGTAAAATGTTCCAAGGTATATCACAGGGAAGTTCCCAAACCTAATTGGACATCAAACTACATTAGGAGCTGTCAGAACAGGTGACTGAAAACTAGGTCAAAAAAGTAGGTTTTAAGACATGCCTTAGAGAGGTGAGGCATGGAGATTGAGTGAGGAAATTAGAGCCTAAACAGCTAAAAGCATGACTTCTCATGTTGGTTCTTGAAGAGTTGGAGGGCCAGAAGTGGCTATTTATATAAAGAAATGGATCAGATCATGCTAAGATTTGAATTCAGTTTTTGGTTCTGAAATGCACCCTTTCACTCTCAATTCTCTGTCCAGGTGGAAAGTCAGATAAGTGACGCAGTGTCTCGGGGTGCCAGCATCGTGACAGGGGGAAAGCGACACAGTTCTGGAGCAACATTCTTTGAACCAACTCTTCTTTCTAATGTCACAGTAGACATGCTTTGCGCACAGGAGGAAACATTTGGGCCTTTGGCACCGGTTCTCAAGTATGGAAATCTTCAATATTTTTTCAGCATTTATTAGAAGTAACTTCATAACAAATTTATGGATGTAACCGAAAGGGCCATTGTCTCAAGAGTCATGAAAAGCTTGGTTTTCTTGCCATCACAATCACAGTATTCTGGGTTGAAGGACAGGAGTTAAATGTAAATGTTGGTCGTAGCACAAGTCTTCAAGAAAAATGGTATTTTCTTGAACTCAATTTTCATAAGTTTTTTGTATACGAAAGTGCCCGGTTAAAGCACCTGAATTAGTACCAGTAAACCACCAGGTGTCAACTAAGACCCGAAATAGGAAACCAGTGTCATCACAATCAGGTATTGTATCTTTTCATTTGATTTGTGGTCAGATGGAAAACACTAATTTATTGATTGAGTTCAGGTGCAATAGAAAAGCTATACATGGGTTGGTTACAAAGACAACTTGTGTTATGGTGTGCTTTTACTTCTAATGAAGAGTGCTTTGCAACAGAATGGCCAGTCTGAATGTAGTGAGCCCCAGAGCAATTGTCCCTAAATATACAGTTTTAATTTAGTCTGAGGCCTCTGTGTTGATCAGTGTTGGATCAACATAACCAGGGGACCCAGACTTAAGACAATTGGCAATAGGTCAAGGTAGTGATGAGAGGAGGGTTTTTACACAGAGTTATGATCTGCCTGAAAGGATGGGGAAAGTGGATCCAACATCAAGTTTCAATTAAATTGAATACAAGGGGCAAAAGATGTGTGTAGCTATGGGACTAACTGGGTAGTTCTTTCAAAAAACAGCACAAGCAGAAATAAGAGGAAGAATTAAGGTATTTAGCCTTTCGAGCCTCTTTCCCATACACTGCAATCATTTACAATCAAACTCCGTAGAGGAACGTTTGAGGACTCTGGGTCTATACTCGGTGGAGTTTAGAAGGATGAGGGGTGACCTAATTGAAACTTACAGAATATTGAATGGCCTGGACAGAGTGGACATTGGGAAGGTGTTTCCATTGGTAGGAGAGACAAGGACCCGAGGGCACAGCCTTAGAGTAAAGGGAAGACCTTTTAGAATGGAGATAAGGAGAAATTTCTTTAGCCAGAGAGTGGTGAATCTATGGAATTCACTGCCAAGGAAGACTGTGGAGTCCAGGTTATTGAGTACATTTGAGACGGAGATAGATAGGTTCTTGGTTGTCAAGGGTTACAGGGAGAAAGCGGGAGACTGGGGTGAGAAACTTATCAGCCATGATCAAATGGCAGTGCAGACTTGATAAGCTGAATGGCCTAATTTCTGCTTCTGTCTCTTTTGGTCTTATCCTATTTTGTCCAATATTCCTTAATATCTTTAGATAAATCTCAAATTGACAGATCTTTGTTAAAATTAACAATTGACCTAATTTCATTTGCTATTTTGTGCCAACAACCACCATCCTTTCACATAAAACATTTACTAATTTCATTGTATGAAAGGTGCCCAACCAATGTCAATTATTTCCACCAATCTACCTATCTGTTTCCCTTAATTTCAACCACATCACCTCTTAACCTGCTACAGTCTGGTCATTACTACCTTAAAATGTTTAATCTCTCCTTGTACCTTAACCCATGGAATTTGGGTGTCATTTTAGTAAATCTGCACTCTCACCAAGCCTTCTGAAGATTTGTTGCCCAGTATTCACACGTACCCACAATACAACTGTAGGTACACTTGAGCACTCTATTAGCTATAAAACACTTTGGGATGTCCAGTGGTTGTCAAAGACAGTGTATAAATTTAAAGACGGAGTGCGCTGGGTAAAATTTCACTATACATTTAGTTTGAATTTGACTTACTCTTACTTTGGTTGTGTCACAATTATACATTCAGCATGAATGCACTAAAACCTGCAACTTTCTTTATACCACCCAAAACCATGTCAAATCAGTTTGCAGAGTACTCGTGTCCTCCCTAAGTGCTTTGTGTATCTGTACTAAATTTAATCTCCAATTGTTCCATCTAGCACTCCCTATCAACTTCATGGATGCGCCACATGGGGACTGAACAAGCTCTGCACAACCTATGTTTCCTCTAAGATGTTTGGCCACACAGCACTCCTAAAGTTACCACGCAGGGCAACAAACTATCCCTGCACAGCGAATTGAAATTAGAGGGAATATTGATTCTGTTCACTTAAAATATTTTACATTTCTCAAGCATGCTCCTCAGATTCAACTTTCGGTCCTTTTTTAAAGTAGTTTGGTAAAATCTTATTCTAATCATTGTATTCATTGCATTTGCGTGTTAACTCACTCGTTTGGAATAGACTCATGCTATTTTGGTTTTAAAATAGAATTCATTTTGATGTACTGAAAGTGAAATATGCAAATACTGGAAATCTTAAGTATTTAATATGTTCTGTTGTTTATATTTAACAAGTCTGGCAACATCTGTGCAGAGACAAATAGTTCTAATGTTTCAGGACAATGGCATTTTCATCAGAAGTTAGAGATGTGGGAAGTTCAAAGCAAGTAAAAGGGCAGAAAAAAATGGGACAAAAAGCAAGAGAGATAAGAAATGGAAGTGGAGCAGACACAGACAGGGACCCAAGGTGTCAGGAGTCCTTGTTGAGGTAAAAGGATGATGTATCAGAAACAGTTAAAGGAAGTTCTATTGTCAGGACAGATGCAATAAAGACTTGAAGAGGATACTTACCGGATGTGGGGGTGAGGAGTTGTAGTTAAGTTTGGGAATTAGTGGATATTGGTCAATAACCTACCAGACATTGGAGACAGAGATGGACCATATAGATACAAGGGAAGAATATGAATTGGAGGCAAATTTAATGAAATTGTCTACTTTCAGAGCAAGAGTAGGAAAGTGTACTGATATAGTCATTAATATACTGCAAAATGAGGTGAAGAAGAGAACATGAACGCACATCCTCCACATATTCTACAAAAAGTAGGCAAGGCTGGAAGCCATAATAAGTTCCCCAACAGATTTAAATTATCACTCTTAATTGTTTCTTCTTCGCTGGAAAAAAATGCTAATTGACCTGAAACATCATTTCTGTTTCTCTCCCCACAGATGTTGCCTAACGTGCAGAGTATTTCTAGCATTTTGGCATATCCTGCTTCAAAAAACAATTCCGTATGGAAATCCATTTACAATCAGTTTCACTCAATACTTTCCTCATAGTCCCATCCCCCCTCCTCCCTCCAGTACACTCAATGTCAAAGGTATCCGGAAGAACGTGGTTAAAAAAAATTAAAGCTTCTCATTATTTTCATTACGTTTGTTATGATATTGCATTTACTGCCTGAAAAAGTAGTGGAAGAAACTTTCAAAAGGTAAATGGATGTATGATCCAAAAATAGTTGTTAGTGCTCTGGGCAGAACTAACAAAGCTGGTGTCAGGTGCTGAATGGTTTCCTATGCTGTAAGATTTTATTATTCTCTGCACTCTTGTACTTACAGATTTCGGACTGAGGAAGAAGCTGTGACTATAGCTAATGCTTCCAATGTGGGTTTGGCTGGTGAGTATATCTGTGAAGCATGACACCCAGTGCTGTTTAATACTAAAAGCGTAATTGGCTGCTTTCTACTTTGACTGGATCAGGAAATAGTTTTTTGTATTGTAATAAAATCCATCCAACTTCAAACAATCACCAGTAAAGTTTATAATTTACCTTTCTAGGTTACTTTTACTCCAAAGATCATGCTCAGATTTGGCGGGTTGCGGAACAGTTAGAAGTTGGCATAGTTGGTGTAAATGAAGGTCTGTTATCAACCCCTGAGGCACCTTTCGGTGGAGTCAAACAGTCCGGCCTCGGAAGGGAAGGCTCGAAATACGGTGTTGATGATTACTTGGAAATCAAGTATGTTTGTTTTGGAAATCTCTAAGTCTTGAGGGATAAATGTTAAAACTATATCAATCATTGCTTTAGTCTCTCAACTTGGAAAACAACCTTACTGCTGAAAATGTTGAATTCTTAAACAAAAATGGTGTTATTTCACTTTTTGCTAGTTTGAAGGATATTTTTAACATTTACTGATTATGTACTTGATTTAAGGGAAAAAGCTATTTGAGCTGAATTAATCATACAGCATGGAAACAGACCCTTCGGTCCAATTCATCCGTGCCAATCAGACATCCCAATCTGACCTAATCCCATTTGCCAGCAGTTGGCGCATATCCATCTAAACCCTTCATATCCATCTAAACCCTTCATATCCAGATGCCTTTCACTTTGTTACAATAAAATCACTATATGATCTAATTGTAGCTTGTTTTCTCACCTCTTCTGGACATGTTAAAATAGAATCTTTAAACAAGAACACTGGGTTATACTTCAAAAACTGTAATGTTTTGGAAATGTTTGTAAACATTTGTGCAAAGTGGCTAAAAAGTACTTGTTTATGAATTTTAACTTGTGTTCTAATTTTTATTATCTAGTTGTTAAAAGCACTGAATTCATGTCATTATTTAGTTGTGATGTGCAATAATGTAACAATTGAGAGGCATTTTGTTTCTTTGTGTTTGTCAATTGTCAAATGTTCAAGAAATAAGTCCAGTTAGCAACATATTATGTTACTTGATAACCCAGATTAAGATTTACTGCCCTAATTACATTATGGAAGTGTACACTGAATCTCGTTAATACCATGTGGTTATTTGTAAACTGTGTTTTTCTCTTGAGGCAATAAATTTAGAAGTTTAAATGCTGCCGAGCACTTGTTTGTACAGGTGGAAAGAACAAAGTTTTATAAGCCAAAGTTAATTATCTTGATATAGTCATCATCCAATTTCTGTTGAACAATGTCAAACTGACATGGAATCCTTAGATACCAAAGGATGTCAAACGGTAGGTTAATCACCTTTCAATAGATGAAATGTACTACATTGTCTATGGATAAGATGGCCAACTTATTGTAAGTTGTTTCATCATTGTCAGCAGTAGCTTCAAATATCAACGCCCGAGGGTTTGTTATTCCCTTCCTGAACCGCTCCATTGCTTTACCTCATCCTCCTTTTTCAAATCTAGTTTTCTGACCAAGGTTTTGAACACCCATGTGTATGGATTGGTAAAGCTTGTTCAATGATGTTTAACCAGCTCTGTTTAAACAGAGCAGAGAAGGCTGGTCAGCACATCAAGTACAACAGGAAAATGGCTGATACTTTATCTCAATGCCATAGTCCCATCCTCACTCCATACCCCTTGACATCTCTAATAGAAACATCAATAAAATGTGTTATATAATGCAAGCTGATGTTTCATTACAGTATAGATGGTCTAAATTTACTCTGAATTAAAAATAAAAGCGCAAGTAAGCAAAGTGTACTATAAGATACTACTTCTGTAGAATGATTCAATTTTATAAGAATTCATGGGGTGGCAAGGTGGCTCAGTGGTCAGTACTGCTGCCTCACAGCCCCAGGGACCCGGGTTCGATTCCATCCTCGGGCGACTCTGTGTGGAGTTTGCACATCCTCCCCGTGTCTGCGTGGGTTTCCTCCCACAGTCCAAAGCTGTGCAGATTGGGTGGATTGGCCATGCTAAATTGCCCATAGTGTTCAGGGGTGTGTAGATTAGGTGGGTTATCCAGAATGTGTCTGGGTGGGATGATCTGAGGGTCAGTGTGGACTTGTTGGGCCGAAGGGCCTGTTTCCACACTGTAGGAGTTCTATGGTTCATACAAAGTAGCGTTTTTCCAGTTCCGATTATTCAGCAATGGAAACAAGTACTCGCTTTCACAGAAGAAAGATCTTCTGAGATGTACTCCTTTTCTTATAGAAGAAAGACTTACGAATGCTTCATGAATAGTTTTGTTCCTGAATTTTTTTCATGCCAATAAGACTTTCAAGTACAGTTGAGAGGGAGACAAATTGGGCATGTATTCTTTAAAAATAAAATTATGCAGTAACTTGTTAAAATGAGTTAGCATTACCGTAAACAAGCTTGTTCTCCTTATGTCTAACATATATGTAAATAATCTACAATAGTGTACAGCTCAGCTAATCCATATACATATCCAAATCTGGTGAAGGTATGAAATACTACTATAATTTCTGGTCTCACCAAATTGTCAGAAAAAACACTGACACATTAAATGGTTCAGGTTAAACTATTCATTTAAATTTATTGTCACTTACACTACACAGAAGCAAGAATAAGTCAGCAAGTTAGATAACAATAGATTGTTACTTTGAGTTGACTGTCCTTTAACTGATATGTACTGAACAGAAATATCTAGGCACTTTAGCCTGTTGGCTCAGTACTCTTCAATGTGAGCTGTTGAACTGGCCAAAGCTATAAAATCTGTCTCTGTTGGGAGGTTTTAGAGGACAGAGCTAGTAAAAAGCCAAAATCAGATACAAACAGTGCAGTAGCACTTCACATTCAAGTATATTGGTTATATCTCATCCAGGAATAAACAAATTAACCCTCAAGACAATTATTGACCTGTTGATCAAAACACTGGCCTGCCACGTATGGCACAGACATTTGTCTACATTTCTTCACAAAAAGCTTAATTCGGAAAAATACAAAATGTAAATAGCTCGGACTTCAACCAAAAAGATAGTGTATCCTAAAATGTAGAAACAACATCGTCATGGCTGACATCCATTGTTAAATTTATCACTGCACTGGACTAGTTCATAAACATATGTCAATACAGGATTTCTGATGGGTTGAAGCTAACCAGAGCTCAGACACTGCTGTACCCGCCCTCCATTTGACAGCAGTAAAATGTCAGGGTTTAACTTTATGTACTGTGGTCCTGAAGTTCCAAAGAAATCAATCGCAGCAGTTTGCACATCAAGACTCGACTGAACATCAGGAATAGATTTCAGACTAGCCTCTCTTTCTTCTCCCCACCCCGCAATAAAAGGGGAAACAAATTCAGAGGATTTGTCCATCAAATAGAGAAATCAAATTTATAAGAAACTGAACAGTGATATTCAATAGTAACTCTATACACAGCCACCCTGCTAAGTGGTCAGTCTTCTGTCACGGGTATAAATCAAATAGTATTATGGAGTCAAATTCAATACATGACAGGATTGTGTTAGAAAAACTGAGGATGAAAAATCTGATAGGAATGATTGAAATATATTTTCCTTTGGAAAGTGAAAAGCTTTTGTTTAAAGAACAAAGATAACTTTGGAAATTTATTGCAGTTAGCATAATGTCAGGTTTTGCAGTAGAAAATTTGCAAACCCATTCCACTGCATCACTTGGAAACCATGGAATTGGGGCAGATATTAGCAGCATTGGCAATCAGGTTTTGAGTGGAAGAAGGGTAGAGAAGGCGATACCAAAGAAATTGCCCCTTTGACTGGTGGTTGGTCCCATTTCAGCCATGTCTACAAAATGCAGAGGAGCAGAATGTTGGGGGAATTACAAATGATTGGATAATCGCAACACAGAAGAATGGCAACAGCATCTCTTTTCCCTCCAGCCCTGTATATCTTTTCAGATAGTTACATTCTGAAGGCCACGATTAACTATGCATCCACCACATTCTAACAATGTGTTCCAGGTCCTAACCACTCGCTGCATAAATGTGTCCTCATGTTGCCTTTGGTTCTTTTGCCAAACAGTTTAAATCATTGCACTCTGATTCCTGATCCTTTCACCATTGGAAACAGTTTATCTTCACTGGCCAATTGCTTGTAATTTTGAACATCTCCATCAATTCTCAATCTTCTCTAAGTAAAATAACCCTGCCAACTAGTGGGGATCGGACAAAACTAAATGCTCCTGCACTTTGCCAAGTTGGTTCAAGTTTTCTTTCCCACTCAAGAGACTAATATTTAATCATTTGCCCGCTTTCCCTGAACCCACATCACAAAATAGATAATAATGAGATTAATGAACAGATCGTGTGCAGATGGGTGCACTCTATCCAGTACAAATGGCTATACTTCAAAAGTATTCAACACTCTCAGTGAAAAATGAAGTAGGAATTAAACATGACATTTACAGGAAATGCACACAATGCTGAAGCCTTTCGATAGATTATGGATTACAATTAACGGTATTTGAATTTGGAGGAAGTATGTTTTTAATTAACTGCTTCAACCTTGATTTATCAGAACGATCTGCCTTTTGCTGGCTGTTACTCAATTTGCATTACTAATTCTGTCTACAACTTTGCTTTTGGCTCATTTGTATTTTGGTCCAACCAATTAGACTGAAAATTAACCACAAAGAAAAATGGTTTTTCATTTATGGAAATTGCACTGATGTAAACAGAGAATTATACTTGCACAGCTAACTGTACAAGAAACAATATTGCTGCACTGCAGCACAAAACCAGATAGGAACTGATGCTTTCATATTGTGAGGAGGAGAATTTAAATTTAATATCTAGATCCATTTGTTCTACCATATGAATTAACCTTTTATTATTGAAAACTTTAATATTTAGCATAGGATGTGAAGCACACCATTCATATATTCTACTAGTTGTTTATTACCAATTTGGATTTCCATATGAAGAAATGGTTCCATTAAAATAATTCATGTGACCTTTCTCAAAGTTGGAGCTGCTCTTATTCTCACATTTACACACTGTTATTACAGACTTAATGGAAATTCCTAAAAACATAAATCTACAGGAAACTGAAATTACAGACTCCCTCAATAGATCAGGTCTGACAAATCTTTCTGCTGTCTGTGTGTCGACATCCAAGATGAACAATCAAGAGCTGAAAAAAAGTTTCCTTCAGTAGTTTCCGAAAAAAATCTCTTCCAGAGTACACCAACATTTTGAAAAAAAGGTTTTAAATGTTCATTAATAATTCCAAGTGGGTAAGTGTACCCAGCTTTGCACTGCAGTAGAAGTGCATCACAAGTAGACCACATTCGCTTATTCAGCAAATTTATCTGTTTTGGGGATGATAATTAAAGGAGACTCCATTCTTCAGCGAGCCGTTCACAACAACTTTATGGTTCTCCTCGATGGTTTCTCTGCTAAAGAGTGTGTTCTGATCACTATCAAATTCCGATTCAGATATCATTAGACTTGAGTTATGTTCTGTGCTTTTGTGTTTCACACCTGAAGCAGAAAATCATAATGCAAAGTCAACAGCAGATATAAGTCTCAATTTTGTTCTATTTCACTATTTGCATTTTGATTAAACGCATTTCTTCCTATTTGAACATCGCAAAAAAGAAGTACCTTTGACAACCTCAATGTCTCATGATTCTTTACAATCACTGTAATACCTTTGAAGGGTAGGCATGAACAGAAATGTAATTTTAAAAAAAAACTGATCATAAAGTTAACAAGATGTAGAGCTGGATGAACACAGCAGGCCAAGCAGCATCAGAGGAGCAGGAAGGCTGACGTTTCGGGCCTAGACCCTTCTTCAGAAATGGGGGAGGGGAAAGGGATTGTGGAATAACTAGGGAGAGATGGGGAGGCGGACAGAAGATGGATAGAGGAGAAGATAGGTGGAGAGGAGACAGACAGAGCAAAGAGGCGGGGATGGAGCCAGTAAAGGTAAGTGTAGGTGGGGAGTTAGGGAGGCGATAGGTCAGTCCAGGGAGGACAGACAGGTCAAGAAGGCGGGATGAGGTTAGTAGGTAGGAGATGGGGGTGGGGCTTGAGGTGGGAGGAGGGGATAGGTGGGAGGAAGGACAGGTTAGGGAGGCGGGGACAAGCTGGGCTGGTTTTGGAATGTGGTCGGGGGAGGGGAGATTTTGAAGCTTGTGAAGTCCACATTGATACCATTGGGCTACAGGGTTCCCAAGTGGAATATGAGGTGCTGTTCCTGCAACCTTTGGCTGGCATCGTTGTGGCACTGCAGGAGGCCCAGGATGGACATGTCATCTGAGGAATGGGAGGGGGAGTTGAAATGGTTTGCGACTGGGAGGTGCAGTTGTTTAGTGCGAACCGAGCGTAGATGTTCTGCAAAGTGGTCCCCAAGCCTCTGCTTGGTTTCCCTGATGTAGAGGAGGCCACAACGGGAACGGTATACCACATTAGCAGATGGGCAGGTGAACATCTGCTTGATGTGGAAAGTCTTCTTGGGGCCTGGGATTGGGGTGAGGGAGGAGGTTTGGGGGCAGGTGTAGCACTTCCTGCGGTTACAGGGAAAAGTGCCGGGTGTGATGGGGCTGGAGGAGAGTGTGGAGCAGACAAGGGAGTCACAGAGGGAGTGGTCCCTCCGGAGAGCAGATAAGGGTGGGGAGGGAAAAATGTCGTTGGTAGTGGGGTCAGATTGCAGATGGCGTAAGTGTTGGAGGATGATGCGTTGGATCCGGAGGTTGGTGGGGTGACATTTGAGGACGGGGGGGTGGTGGGATTCTGTTTTGGTTGTTATTGCGGGGAGGGGATTGGAGGGATGAGTTGTTATGTTGTCATTAAGTTATGTGGGTTGAGGGATAAATATTTGCCAAGACACCAGGAAGAACGTGCTCCTCTTTGAAATAGCACCATGGGAAATTTATCCACCTGAAAGAGAGAGACAGGGCCTCACTTTCACACCTTATCCAATATCAGCACCACCAGTAACAGACCTCAGAACTGCATTGCAATATCAGCCTGGATTATTTGCCAAATCCTTCAAGTGATAGTTAAACCTATAATCATTTGATTCAGGTGCAAAAATGTTTCCACAATATGGGCTCCCTTATGTTTATTTTTAAAAAGTGAGCCATTGTACATTTATCTGGAGCACTGCGGCATGACTATCATTCTAGTGACTTGGAGGCATTTCAACATTGCTCTGATTAATAACCTTAGAATGCAAAAGTATTTCTAAATGCTTATTCAAACTATCTTTGGTAGCTTGTTTTGCCTTCAAAGAGGATCTTCTGGTTGTACACATCCTGGTATTGCTATAAATACAGCACTAACCATATTTTGGCCTCAGTGCCATTTGTTCCTGATCATCCATATTGTCTAAGATGGTGTACCTGTTTTTCTTTCTTACTTTGGTTCGTTTTCTAGTGAAAAAGAAAAAGTTCTGTCACAAAATTGAAAGTTGTTCCAGTAATGTGTTACTTTTTCTTCAAGGATCCTAATGAATGATGCAGAAGTTCTTCCTTATCATATACAAAACACCTACCTCTTACAGCAACAGATACAAACCCAGCATATTCCACCAACAGTGATGATCATTAGAAACACTGACAAAATCACGTACAACACACTCCAGTCTGTGAACAGAAAAATGAACAAAGGTTATGAAAGCAGCTGACCCACTCTTAAAAATTTGCATTTATATTTCTATAATGTATATCACCTTTCACAACCCCAGAACATCCCAAAGTGCCTCACTGCCAATGCAGTACATTTTAACATGAATAATTTTTATTGTAGGAATCGTAGCCAATTTGCATGTAAAGACCCATGAACACCAATAGGATTGTCATCAGATAATATTGTTTTATTGATGTCAGTCAACGGATAGTTATTAACCAAGACTTAGGAAAAAACTATACCATATTTCATTTGGATCTGGAAGGATCTGAAAGAGTTAATACTTAATTGAGTGCAATTAAGCAATGACGACTTTGTAGGAAAGTAGGATCTAATGGGAGACAGATCAAAGGCTAGGTTCTGCAAAATAGTCGATGCAGTAATGCAGAGACTATTATAAATAGCTACAGAGATGCATTAAACTACATCTTATTTACATGACTCATTCCATTCACGCACACCAGTGCGCATAAGACCCTGAAGAGCCCATTAAGTTGGAAGAAAAGATCAGCAGCCCACATAACATGGTGATCAGCGTGGAATCTGAAGATTTAACAGCACCAGGCCCAACGGGGCAAAAATGTGGTAAACTCAAAAGATTTTAATGAAATGAAGTAATGCTGAATGCTGAAGATGGCAATCCTCCAAAGAAAAGTTGTGGCAATTCTCATTGCTGAAGAATTCGACAAAGAAGAAGACAGAAAGCAATTCAGATGTGATAAGAGACCTGCTGGAGCAGAAGAAATATGTAGCTCCAACCAGAGGTATAGGTTCCATCATGAGGTTGTGGTCTGTGGCAGTGGTCCCAAGTGCAAAATTACCCAGTGAGCAAAAAGACATCAGCGATTTGTGGTTATACGGTATGATGTGCATGCAAGCAAAACAAAACTTTTCACTGAACCTAGGTACATGTGACAATAATAAATCAAATCAAATCAAAGACTAAAAACCCCTGGTACAAAGGGGGAACCATTAACAGAGCAGTAATTCAGGCTCAGCAGCTGAGAATGTAGAAAATGTTGCAGTTTAGATCAGGAGTCACTTGGCTTTTCAATGTGACCAGTTGTTGTGGAAGCAGGAGATCTTAGCATAGTAACTACCACTTGATTTGTTCCTGGGCGGGTAGCAGCAGCCTTGGGTGTGGACAATACAGCAGAAACATTTGGCCTGCAAAGAGAAAGCATCCATCTCTCTCTCGCACTTCTCTCTGGAGAAGTGAAAGAAAATCCCCACAGTAACTAGCACACCTTCCCTCTAAATTTCTTTCTCTGCAAACCCCCTGTTGAAAGAAAATAGGCAAAAACACGTTCAGAAGCACTGAAAGGGTGAATCCTCAACCAACTGATAATTGGTGTGTTCACAACCCCACATCATCAGCAGAGAACTGAAAGGAACTAATAGATCCAAAGGAAAACCTTGATTGATGTCTGTGATCTGGACTGGTGCCAGAATTGTATTTCTCTGACTATTTTTGTCCTTCACCATCCATAATACTGGTTTAAAAACTGAAAGAACTGCAGATGCTGTAAATCAGGAACAAAAACAAAGTTGCTGGAGAAGCTCAGCAGGTCTGGCAGCATCTGTGAAAGAAAAACAGAGTTAACATTTCGGGTCCGGTGACGGGTTCTGAGGAAGGGTCACCGGACCCGAAACGTTAATTCTGTTTTTTCCTTCACATAATACTGGTTTCTTGTCTATTTGTGTTTGTTCGTATGTGGATGCAAATATTAAAAAAGTGGTAGAGTTTAGGTTATAGAGTTATAGATTAGTATTTCAACTTGTCTACTTTTTGACATTGATTTAAAAAATTGTTTGATTACAACAAATACCTATTTTGTTAATGGATAAAACATGTATATATTATTTAACTTGGTTTAGAGATAGGTAAAATTGGGCAATTTGGTAATAACATTTTCACATTTGTGATGATTCCAGAAATAGTGAAAATTGATTTCTAACAAAACACAAGAGAGCTGTGACGCAGCATAGAAGGAGGTTATTCTGCCATCATGTTTGTATTAGGTTTTTGAGAATTCTACAGCCTAGTCTTTTTACCAAAACTCTGTAAACTATTCCACTTCTGTAATGTCCCACTGCCCTGGGAAAGCTCCTGAGGAATCTGATAACATCTATGGCATTTCAGATCCTGGCGATACTCAGTGTGAAATCAATTCTCCTAATTTCTAATCTAGACATTTAATAATGATTTTAAAACTATGGCCTCTGTTACCAACCTAGTTACTAGAGAAACAGTTTCTCCCTACTTGTTCTATCAAAATATCTCGTAGTTTTGAACATTGCTACGAAATCTCCAGTTAACCTTCTCTGCCGTAAGGAAAACAATTATATGTTTTCAGCCTATCCACATATATCTGAAGCCCTCATCCCAGGAGTTGTCCTAATATATGCTTTCCAAGACTTTGACATCCAAGCACTTTGCCCATAATTAGACACAATATTGTAGCAGAGGTCTAACCAGGGACTTGCGAAGATTAAGTATGGCTTTCTTGATTTCGTAAGAAGTCCCCCTATTTAAAAAGCCAAGTATCCCATACAATTTCTTAACTGCCTTATCAACTGGCCCTGCCAACTCTGTAAATGTGTAAATATATACCTGTAGGTTCCTGCTCTTATTAGATATTATTAATATAAGGTAATGTATTATTGTAAGGTAATAATGCAGTTACCTGCAGTAATGCAGTTACCTGCAGTAATGCAGGTTATATTGCTTCTTCATGTAGTTCTTCTCAGAGTGGATTTCACTTGAAATTGACATTTGCCATTTTCTCAGGTTGTCTAAAACCTCCTGAAATCTGCTACTATCCTCTTCACAATTTTTATCTGCAGACTTCAAAATTTTATTCCCTATATCCAGGTAATTTATGCATAAGAAAATCAATGTTTCTAATGGCAGCTCCTGAAGACTGCACTCCACACCTCTCTTTAGCCAGAGAAATGTCCTTATATCATTACTCTCCGTTGCCTAACACTTTGCCCATTACATACATAAGTTACTACAATCACTTTAATTTCATGTGCTATCTTTTGAATATGTCTTGTTTTGTGGTCAGGTGTTCTATTAGATGTTCATCAAATAGACAGAAACATTGCAACACTAAAATGACTCCATGAAACCGGTGAATTAATGTTTGACTTAACTGCCTGAAATTCCTCTTTGGCATTTTAAGAAATGCTCAGTCATTCACCTAAGAAGATAATGTCTTCTGTGACAGCACAACAGAAGGCATTTGCGACAGCTTTGGCCAGACACCATTGTTTCAGCTCAGGAACATGGAACACTCTCTCATCCAATTGATAATGAGAAATTGTCACATAGAATGTTATATTAATTCCTTTGATACATAGCTATGAACACCGTGAGAACTTACACCTCTAAATCAACCCAAGTTGTTTGATCGAATAGGACTTAGATCATAGACAGTTTTACGTGAACAGAGTTTCCCAATAAAAGCAGGGTTATTTTCTCAGCACAATGTATTGAGTAGAGAATCGCAATGTAATAAACCTGTCACTCTGTTACTCCAAATGAGGTCTCCTATCCCGACTGTTGAGGGAATCAACCAGCCATGTCCATTCTAGTTTGAACTTGCAGTGGCTCTAAATGCAGCCCTCAATGAGAGCTCACTGACCAGACATCAAGGTGCAGATTTTCACTTTTATTAGTTGCAATGGAACAAACATCAGGTGGGTTTTGTAAAGGGTGTAGGTGCCCCTTAACAGATTAGCACCCAGGTGGTGAGTACAAAAATCTACCGTCATGTGTGTTGTCCTGAATGGAACATGTTACTCATCCAGGACAATACGTTGACAATTTTGTTCAGCTCACGATATGTCCTCTAGCTCCCATAAGTTAGAGATAAATGCACTACAAATTCTAAATGCTGGAGATTCATTGGGTGGATGTCCTCCTACTGTCTGCATGACGAGTAGACTGATACATTGTTACTTAGCACACAACTGCAATGCCACAGTAAATGTAGCTCCTGACAAACATATTTACAGAACAATTAGTTCCTAACTCCTTACAAATAATGTAACAATACGAATAATTGTTTGGAAGTACAGAACATGAGAGCATTGCTAAAAAAAGACAATTTTGTCAAAGCTAAGATAACACGATGTAGAGCTGGATGAACACAGCAGGCCAAGCAGCATCAGCGAGGGGCAGGAAAGCTGACGTTTTGGGTCTGGACGCTTCTTCAGAAAATTTTCCAGACTGGTGCCAGACTGTACTTCTGGAACCAGTAATACAGAAGCGTCAAGACCCGAAACGTCAGCTTTCCTGCTCCTCTGATGCTGCTTAGCCTGCTGTGTTCATCCAGCTCTACACCTTGTTATCTCAGATTCTCCAAAATCGGCAGTTCCTACTATCTCTGAATCATTGTGTCAAAGCTCTTCATCTTGCACTCATCAGGATATTTCAATTCAACAAAACAGGTGATAGATATTTGCTGTTTCATTTATTAGTGCAATGCCCTGACCACAGCCAAATTTAAACAATGCCTAACTGTTCACTATTAATCACCATTCTTCAAGGCTATGTCTCTACCAATCAGAGTCCACTTTTTGACCAATCAGCACTCTCATGAAATGTATGAGAATTTAATGTATATTCTTGCAAAACGTTTTCATATGGGTACAAGACAAAATCCTTTGACAAAGTGTGACTTCTTTCAGCAACAGCTATCTAACAGCTCACCCATGCTTTCAAGTGAAACTACTCACCGCAGTTGCTTTCTCCATCATCGAAGTAACGCTGTATCAGATTCTCCATCCAGAATGGGTAGCAGACACAACGCTTAGTGAATGGGTCACAGTGCCCGTGACCTGAGCACTTCAGAAAGCAGACTACAAACAGAACAAGCCATCATTATCCGCAAATCCTTAACTATGTTTTTAATGAAACCCATGATTAAAAATTGCAAGGTTTTAAAACCAGATAATTCATGGAGCATCTCCTGTTGTCACAGACCATTACTAATGGAATATGAGAAAGAACAGGATTGTTGTGTTACAGAGCATGGAGTGACAAATTGCGGCAAAGCAAATAGCCATTAGGATGTATGGTATGGGATGTTGCTTTATCCTCGGTTTTATTTTAACTCTCTTCCAACCAGAACTGGGCAAATATAAAGGATGGGAACGTCTGTCCTCCCCTGTGGCGAGGTTGGGGGGGCATTTATTCAAACTGAAGGTTAGCAGGTGGAAATCTGTCATCTTTATGCTCCCACCCCCAATACAGCTGGGGCCAATTGAGGCCCACAGATAACCAATTAATGCTCTTGTATGGACCTCATCCCATGGTCCCCACCTCATGGCCACCCACCCCACCACTCATGTCCAGCCTGGGATCTATTGGTTATGGGAAAGGTCCACTGCTATCCTGTTCAATACCCGAGTGCAACAAGATGTTGCCGGCCTTCTCAAAAAGAGACAACACAGGATTCTTGTTAGCTTTGTAGCCAGAGGCTGAAAGCCCCGTTGTCTGTAGAAGGTTCCAACCAAGTTCTCATTCTGTGCCATTAATACAGGTCTGTCTGCTAAGCAATGAACTAATGGATTCAATCTTCATCTAACAACTTCAACAAAGTATATCATTGCACCAGTGAACTGCAATACTGTTTGTGGCAGTAGTCTTTTATTAAAATCTCTTCGGTTTACAATGATCAATTGTAGGCCAATTCACCTAATGTTAGTAGTTGAGTGAAAGTGGATAAGAGCTGGAATTCCCTTATAGTTTCGGAATTCAGCTTTTGGCAGAAATTGGGAACAAATTTAGGTGGAACTTGGGCAAGTATCAGCTAACAAGTTAAACTCAATACAAATTTTCTAAAGGAAAACTAGTAATTGATCTGAAATGTTTATTCAGTTTCTTCCCACATACACCTTGCCTGATCTGCTACACATTTCCACCATTTTCTGCTTTTATTTCGGATTTCCAGCACCCATACTTTGGTATGGAAAAAGGATAGTTTTGCGCAAACTAGTAGGTTGACTTAAGTCATGCATTCTAGAGATGTTTGTAAAAATAAAAAAGAACAGTTTAAAAAAGGATAGCCCATACCCTCGGGCCCTTAAACATGCACAAAGTACTTTAAAATGGACATCCTTTTGCTAACATCTGTTATAAATTCCAAAGTTGGTATTTGCAGTTGAAACTTGCCACTTTACCTACCAATAGTAGTGATTCAGTGTCTGCACTGATGACATAGAATAGTCGTCAAATTTAATGCCCCCCCCATAAAGTAATATAAACCTCCTTCAAATATGGTTTTAAATGTAAGAATTTATAATTGGAAAAGTCGATGGGAAAACAAAGAAGATTCAAGATATGCAGAAAAGAAACTAGCAGAACCCACTATCAATTCGCTCAAATTAAAACTCTTTGTAAACATGGGGACAAAGTTGATTGATTGATGGGCAAATGCAGCAAAACATCCAGATAAAACTAGACTCCACTGTTACAACAGTCAATATCATACTTATGTCAGTCTTCAAGGAATGTTATATACTTATATTCACTTATATTCAAGGTCTTATTACTAAGACCTTGATCCTATAATGGGATTTCAATAAGTGGAACCATTCAACAAGGTAAATTGTGATGATATTGCAACTCACCAACAGTATCTATCCTCAGAGCTTTAAAAAGCAGGAAGTCCACTTTTTCTCTCATGAGCTGTTTCTGCAAACTCCTGGCCACATCCACACCTTTGTACACCCTGTACGGCTGCCCACCTTGAACGTAGAATGTCAACAATGTACTGCAGAGACGCACAATATAAAGCCATCAATCAATGGCATAATATAGATGGTTCCGTACTGTCCAACATGCCGAAGAAAGCCTTTTAGTTATTATCATAAATTTTAATTCAAACAGTGGAATAGTTGTTCATTATTAGAGGGGTCTGTCAACCTAATCTCCAGAGACAGCAAAAGAACAATTTACAAGACACAAACTCCTATCCACAAACCCAATGTTTTGCTGTATTTAAAACAAAGGAAGGCTACAGGGTATGTATTTCCCAAGAAAAAGCACTCACAATCCTTTAAGTGAATCATGCCTGAGAGATGAACTGATTTTCCACTTCACACACCCTTATCAAACTGGGATAGATTTTTCATAAAGTATCATAAATATTAACTATCAATCCTGAATGTTAAACAAGCAGGGGCACACAGTTCCAGTATGAAAGTCTAGATGAAAACCAGCAAGTTTGAGGGTAGTGGGGTGGAGCAGAATAGGTTGAAACACCTTGGTCTTCTGAGGCACCTGGCTGGGGACTACAGAAGTTCTGCCCAGTCCACTCTTGGTCTTCTACTTAGGAGGAGGCAGGGCCCACAGAACGGCATCTCTATCATTCTAATGCTGTACCTTCTGTGACAAAATGTGCCTTTAACAGGGATTTGTTCTGTCCTGTTTCTCCTGAAGGTAGGTGTTGTAAACCTGGTACTGATACGTCTGCTCCATGGAAAGGACAGTAAATTGCTTTGGGTTTTTGTAAAATTAGACAAAAGAAACCCGAGTGGGTGGAGTCAAGCTCACACAGATGCAAGGTTTTACCTTTTGCTTTCTGTTGCTGAAGTTGGTATTTTTGAAGTTGAAGCAGCCAGATACAGTTCTCTCTCTGCTGCTGCAAAAAGCTCGAGTTTTCTCTCTCTGCTGCTAGATTCATGCTTTTGGTTTTTGCTTTCTCCTAGACTACAGGAGATTGCAAGTGAGAGAAATCTGTTTTGCTGAATTTGCCTTTGCCAAGGGTGTGCTTATGGGATGCTGCTACATTGGAACAGTTAATGAGTAATAGTTAAATAACATATTATTTTATTAAGTCTTTCAATCGAGTTAAAGCAATGCCAATTCCCTCTTTTTTTGTTTGTATTTTAACTGTGGTATGTGTTTTCTTTAAAGCTTAGTAGTTTGACCAATTGAATCATTTCTGGAACACAGCGCTTTACACTTGTCTTTAAATAAGGTAAACATTAAGGTCTAGGCTATCTCCTTGATATGTTTTGAGGAGATTTGGTCCAGTCCATAACACTTTTTATAGACTAAGAAACCTGGATCAGTCCATGTCAATGTTAATTATATATCTTTTGTGTTTAATTACAGCCTAGCAGAGAGTGAGGGTCTTGTGGTGTAGTGGTTCTCAGCCAGAATTCAAGACCCACCCTGCTGTGGAGGTGTCATATTATGTCACAAGTTAAGTGACACTTTCCCCAGAAAGAGGGCAATAATTGAAGTTTCACTTGAGAAGATTCTCAGTGAAATTGGGATTGGAGTTGAATCCCGTTTGTCTTGCTTCACTTTGTGAATAAATTTCAGACCGAGTAAAGATTAGCTCCGGTGCTATTCTTGCTTTCTGGAATCAACAGTCAAATAGAGTAAGTGGTGTTTTCAAGATCTGAGTCTTGGCCTGGCCCCAACATGAATCCTCCGCCCCCAACATGAGCTGTTGATATCACCTGAACTGTGAAAGGGATGAGGTTCCAAAGAAAGAGGAATATATCAACCACCTTGATACATGTAAGACAAATAATAATAATAGCCATTGCTTGTTTAGATAGCAGTAAGCTCTCTACTGAAAGATGTGTAAGAAGTCTTTGTGACCTTGTCTATTCTGGCCTGTATGTAACTTTGATCCTCTGGCAATGTGGTTACCTCTTTAAATACCCAACTAAAGTGGTGAACCAAGCCACTTAACTGTACCAGGGCAACTAGAGATAAACATCAGCTGTGGCAGTAATGTCCACATGCTGAGGATGAACTCAGAAACATGCATACAATAAATAATGCTAGAAATTCTAAGCCGGGCTCCCGAAGTATGAGCCCAATTACCTGGAATCGGAATGTGCCTGAATCTTCTGGACATTGATGTCTGTATCGAGCACCCCAAGCAGCACAGCCAGCTGTCGCACCAGAGTGTCCTTCTGTTGCTCAGTCAGACTGCTCACTCCAACCTGCAGCACCAGCTCCACCAAATCATTCTTCCTATGATCTGTCAGCCACATGCACACAAGCATTAAGTTAGAAATTGGAAAACAGGAAATAATACAATTCACGGTATAAATTGATATCTGTTAGGGGAAATAAACATTCTACATCATGATTTGGTTCTGCACCTTTTGTGCCCCTCAGCTTTCTCTCAGATATTAGTGCAATTTCAGTGCTACCCAAGGTCTTTCAATGCCATGAAAGGGACACCAACATTTTAACTTCATTAGCTCTATCAGGGAGAGGCGGTAGCAAAGTGATATTGTCACTGGACTAGCAATCTACAGATCCAGCTAATGTTGTGTGGTCCTGGGTCCAAAATAATCTGCAGCTTCATTGCCTAGCACAAGCCCCACTCTACCATTGCCGTCGAGTGCAGGGGACTGATCCTAGTTCAGAGAAAGATGCAGGAGGACATGCCAAGAGCAGCACCAGGCCAAAAAATGAGGAGTCAACCTGGTAAAGCTATGAAAACAAAGAACCTTTTTACTGAACAGCATAAGTAGCAGGTGATTGATCTTAGCGATTCCATAACCAATGGATCAGATTAAGCTCTGCAGTCCTGCCACATCCAGTCGTGAATGGTGATGGACAACTAAATAACTCACTAGAGGATGAAGCTCAACAAATATCCCCTTTCTCAATGATGGGGGAGCTCAGCACATCAGTACAAAAGATAAGCCTGAAACATTCGCAACAATTTTCAAACAGAAATGCCAAGTGCATGATCTACCTTATCTCCTCCAGAGGTCCCCAGCATTATAGATTCCAGTTTTCAGCCAACTTGATTCACTCCATGTAATGTAAAAAAGCAATTGGAGGTACTGAATACTACAACGGCTATGAGCCTTGACAACATTCCAGCAATAGTACAAAAGATTATGGTCCAGAACATGCAAAGTTGTTCCAAGACAGCTACAACACTAGCATCTACCCAACAATGTGGAAATTTGCCCAGGTATGTCCCGTACTCAAAAAAGCAGGACAAATCCATCCTGGCCAATTATCTCTCCAGCAGTCTACTCTTAATCATCAGTAAAATGATGGAAGTTGTCATCAACAGTACTATCAAACAATAACTTGCTCTCTTATTCCCAGTTTGAGTTCCACCAGGATCACTCAGTTCCTGACCTCATTACAGCTTTAGCTCAACTATGGAAGGTGAACGGAGAGTGATTGCCCTTGATGTTAAGGCCACATTTGAGTAAGTATGATATCAAGAAGCTCTGGCAAAACTGAAGTCAAAAGAACAGGGGGGAATGTTCTCCACTAGTTGGAGTCATACTTAGCACAAAGGAAGATGGTTGTGGTTTTTAGAGTTCAGTCATCTCAGCTCCAAGACATCTCTACAGGAGTTCCTCAGGGTAGCATCCTAGGCCCAAACATCTTCAGCTGCTTCATCAATGACCTGCCCTCCACCACGAGGTCAGAAGTGGGGATTCACTATTAATTGCATAATGTGTGTTCAATCCATATCCAAATGCAACAAGACCTGGACAATATCCAAGATTGGGCTGAAAGTGGCAAGTAACATTCACGCAACACAAATGCCAGGCAATGACCATCTTCAATAAGTGACAATCTAACTGCCACCCCTTGACATTCAATGGTGTAATCACTACTGAATCTCCCAATATCAACATCCTGAGAATTACCATTCACCAGAAACTGAACTGGACTGGCTATATAAATACAGTGATTACAAGAACAGGTCAGAAGTTAGGAATCCTGTAGCAAGTAAATTCTGTAGCCCCAAACCCTGTTCACAAGACATAAGTCAGGAGTGTAATGGAATACTCCCTACTTGCTTGGATGAGTGCAGCTCCAACAACACTTAAGAAACCTGACACCATCTAGGGCAAAGTAGCCCACTTGATTGGCATCACTTACACAAACATTTGCTCCATCCACTAAAGATCAGTGGTAGCAGCCTGTATCATGCATAAGACGCATTGCAGAAATTTACTAAGGCTCCTTGGACTCACCTTCCAAACCCATGACCACTTCCAGCTTGAAGGACAAGGGTAACAAATATATTGGACCACCACCACCTGCAAGTACCCCTCCAAGCCACACAATGTCCTGACTTGAAAATATACCACCATTCCTTCATTGTTGCTAAAACTATACCAGGCACTAGTTATACCACTCCTGGAATACTGTGAACAGTTTTGGACCCTTTATCTAAGGAAAGATATACTGGCATTGGAGGCCATCCAGAGAAGGTGATCCAGGCATGGAGGAGCTTTCTTACGACAGGGTGAGTAGGTTGGGGCCTGTATTCATTGGAGTTTAGAAGAATGAGAGGCAACATTATTGAAATATATAATATTCTTAAGGGGGCAGGCATGATGGATGCGGAAAAGCTGCTCCCCCTTGTGGAACAGCCTAGGACTACAGGGCATAATGTCAGAATAAGGGTCGCCCAGTTAGGATAAAGATGAGCAGAAACATCTTTCTCAGAGAATAGTGCATCTGTGAAATTCTTTAGTACAGGTGGCTATTGAGGCTGGATCATTAAGTATATTCCAGGCTACAACTGATAGATTTTTAAGCAATAAGGGACCGAAGGGTTATGTGAAAAAGCAGGAAAGTGGTATTGGGGATTCTCTTATCAGCCATGATCTCATTGGATGGCGGAGCAGACTTGCTGGGCCAAACTGCTCATTTTTGCTCCTACGTCTACACTCTTGTGTGTAAGACTAGACATTGAGACACTTTGGCTAGAATTCTTTCCTGCCCTTTACCTAAGGTCTATGTACAGTTTCAGCAGTTGTAATTGGATTACAATAAGGAGTGAAGACTCTGGTTAATTTTGTCTGGTCCAGGGGTTTTAAGCCTACATATGGCTGGTACACAGGGCTGAGATTTGAATGGAATTCAAGGAAGAGCCCACATTTAACATTGCTGGTCCACAAACACTCTATCATGTTACCTGGTCGTACTTCAATAGTGGTGCTGTCTGTGTCCGACTCCCCATTCGCATCAGTGACTTTCAAGTGAAAAATATACCTCCCTTCCACAAGGTTAGTTACTTGCAGTCTTGCTTCATGGTCTGAATAATGCATTACCTCCTGTGTTAGTTAGAGAGATAGAGAAAGAGTTCATCATCATTACTCGCTTTACACTTGCTAAAAAAAAACATAAAAAGCCTGGACTAAAGAGATTTCGATCAGATTAAAAGCTGTTAAAGGCATAACATGTGTTTAGTCCAATTTGCCTGACAGTGGAACCTCTTTGCTTTAACTCTAAGCTGCCTTACTGCAGTTTATCTTCTATTTGCTAAAAAAAATTCCAAAAACCCCAGGGAGAAACAAAATGACACGTGGCATGTAGCCTAGAGGAGGTATGAGATTATTTACTTTGATGACAAAGACAGTAAAGCAGACAATATTTTTAAAAAGCCACTAAATTTCAAAATGTTTAAGTTCACTGAGATCTGGACTTCTCTCACATGGAACACATTAAAACAGTGCCTTTGTATAGCCACAATTAGGAAAGCAGATGGTAGATTTAATTTTATTGTAAGGAGAATGGAGTATAAGATTTCATAGAATCATACAATCCCTACAGTGTGGAAGCAGGCCATTTGGCCCATCGAGCCCTCACCAACCAAAGAGCATTTCACCCAGGACCACCCCATCCCTGTAACCCCTTATTTCCCATGGCTGATCCACCTAGCCTGCACATCCCTGAACACTATGGGCAATTTGGCACGGCCAATCCACATAACCTGCACATCTTTGGACTGCGGGAGGAAACCAGAACACCCGGAGGAAACCGATGCAGGCACAGGGAGAATGTGAAAACTCCACACAGGCAGACAGTCACCCAAGACTGCAATCGAACCCCGGTCCCTGGTGCTGTGAGGCAGCAGTGCTAACCACTGAGGCACCTTGCTACAATTGAATAGAGCTTTGGTGAAACCACAGCTGGAACACTTTTGGTCTTCATTTCTAAGGAGAGAGAATCATGCAAAATGAAGGTTTATCAATATGACTTAGGTGACTTAGAGAATCCAAAGTCCTCGAGTATATTTAAGGCTGAGATAGATAGATAGATTACAATCAAGCATTATGGGGAAAGGGCAGGAAAATGGACAGGAGGAATGTCAAATCAGCCATGATTGATTGTATTAAATGGCAAATGGGCAGACTGGTCTACTCACATTCCTATTTCTGGTGGTCTTCTTTTGTCCCTGGGGTGAAAAGGTCAAGCTATGACAAGAGGCTGAGAAAATTGTGTTTGGAAAAATTAAGTGAAGCGCAAAATTCTTAAAGGGTTTGACAGAGTAGACACGAACCTTTTTCCCCTTGGCTGGGGAATTGAGAACACAGAGCCACAGTCTTGGGATTAGGGAACTTTGATGAGGAGAAATTTTTTTCCCTCAGAGGGTTGTGAATCCTTGGAAGTGTTTTACCCCAGGGATTGGTGGATGTTTCATCATGAGTATATCCCAATGGATTCTCCATCATTGAGCTCACCCTCCCACCCAGCATTGTGACATCCTTGTTTGTGTGTTTAAGTAGTTGTATTCAATCTTGAAAATTGATCAAATGCCACGAAATGGTTGTATTGTCAAGCTGACCTCGAATTTTCATCAAGTATTCTTGTTTTGGGGCTTACTCAATTGCATTGAATATCTACATTAATGAGGAAGTACAGACATTGCAAATATGAAATGAAAACACTAAAAATCCTAGGATTACATGGTTTCAGGCAGCATTTTGAAAGGCAGGATTTCAGTTTAGGTGAGTTTTTTTTAAAGTTTGATAAAGGATCACAGGCATTGTCAAGTTTTCTTGGTTGATTTTTTTAAAAGCAGGCTATGTGCTCTGCATATCCAGTTAAAGTTTAGAAGCATGCTGTTAGTTGGTAAAGCCCAGCTGTGCTCACAGCAGAGTGATCTGTGTGAAACCTTGGGCCCAAACTCCTAAATCAGTCTAAAAGTTGCCTAATTTAGGTGGATGAGTCAGATGTTAGATTATGCCAAACCTCTGTGCTCTTCAACTACCTGTAAAAAATTCAACAGAACTGAGAGACACTTACAAATGGCATGGGAAACAGATGAGGCAATTATGCCGTGAGATAATAGAAGAGAAATTGAATGCTGTATGGATACTGGACTATATTTTGAAGAGGCTATTATTATATTGTGTATCTAGTGTTGCTAACTTCTATTTAAACTGACCTTATTATCGTTCTTGTTCCCTATATTAGGGCACCAGGAAGTGAAAGATTTAGGAAACTGTCGCCAATCTTGAAAGGCTGCAAGGGCACAAGCCTGGCAGTTACACCAGGATCACACTTGCTAGTGCCTTCCAATGCTAACTCTGCCAAGATTTGTAGGGGTCAGTAAGAGGGGAGGATTGACTTCGCCCTCGATGGGGCCTGAGAATTTCTATTGTAGCTTGGAAATCTCCCTGCCCCACATGCCACAAACTCTAAAACCTGCCACTTGCCAGGGGCAATCCATGCTTCTTTCTCTGGATAAAGGAATTGCTATTAAAAGTATTTGTAGTTCAAAAAAAACATAATCTTTAGAAACGCAGAACAAAAGACTGAATTATGTGGAGAGGTTTCCAACAAATCAACACAAGTTTTGCAATGGAAGCACAGTATGTTTTTATCTGTGGGCTCATGACATACCAATGTTAAGTTGCTGACAACAAAATATATGCATCTCCATAGGCATGTAAATTGAGTTGATTTATCAAATTATTAGAAAAGGTTTAGAATATAAATGAAACTTCTTTAACATGACCGTAGATTTCATGATTGAGGAGAGATATGTTGTCAATGAAGACTTAATTGGATAGGTGAATGAAGGAAAATGAGAGAAAGATATGGAAATGCAACAAGTAAATGATTAGAATGTGGAAGGTATATGTTGACACAGGAAGTGGAGTCAAATAGCCCAAATTCGTGGTTTAATTTCTATACATCTCTTTGATGTTAAAATATGAAATAAGAATAATTCAACCAAGCATTTTAATTAAAAGCAGAAACAAGCAGAAAATACAGGGGATGCTTAATCTTTGTAAACCAGGCCATTTTAAAAACATCTGTTTGATCATCATGTGGTTAGGGCTCATATCTTATTTGGTAATGCTCCTTGATTGGTGATTTTGTTGTGTGCATCTCTTGATTGCTCTCTGTGCTGTCTGCTGTTAGTCAAGCCAAGGATGTAGTGACAAAGAAAGAGAACCTGAAAGTAAACTGGCAGCTGCTGACTTTTTTGCATTTCAAAGTATTGAATAAAACTCTTGTTCACACTTAGAGCCTTGGTGTGTGTCATCTCTGCACATCTCTAAGGCACAACACAATATCAAGGAAAAATGATTCTCCATCTTCTAAATTTACCAATTCCAGCTCCTTTGCTTTCTTCATCAGGAGATACACCCATGCCATGGGATTGGGTGGATTTCTGGTTTCAACATCTACTTGGTCACAATGGGTATGGGCCTTTTACAGGTAGCCATGACCAGTGATTGATGTCCATTGTCTCAGGACAGCGAGAATTTAAGCAGCTCTCAGAAAGATATCTATGTTCAATACGGCAGAAAGTCCCCTTGAAAAATACTTTGGGCCAAAGAAATGCGTGATATCTCAATGATACCCATTGCACCCTAGATGCCAGGGAACTAGTGAACTAATAAAACATGACACGGTAGTGTTGTGGCAATTGGCTTCTACATGTACATTTAGTACAATAACCAATGAATTAATTTGTGACCAACACACTGAAAAATATTTAATTCTATCAGTTAGGGGATGCCTAGTGGTTTTGTGGCCTAGTGGGTGGCATCACTGCCTCGGGATCAAAAACTCCAGGTTCAAGTCTCACCCCAGGACTCAATAGCCAAGGACTAAGTGTTCAAAGCACAGACAAACAGGTCGAATGTCAACCTGCAAACCCTTCAACACATGCCAATGGTGGCCAGTAAGAGCAGGAGAGATTCCTGGTCAGCCATGTGGTGGGGAAACAACTTTAAGGCACTACCATCACTAAGAACAACTCCAGGCTATGGCATGCATGTAATGTCGTGCATTTCCACATTAACTTGACACCAATAAATCGTAGCGTATCACCACCAATCACAGAGAATGATGATTTCACTTTGAAAAATGCCACAACTTTAGCAGTCCAAATCAAATCTGCCCTGCTCGATTCAAAGAGTTTAACACAGAAATGCACCCTTGCCTTTTAATACAGAGAACTGTCCAAGGGTAAAAAACTAAAGAATAGGTGAAGTTATGCAACTGTTCACAATGATTGAAGTAGTACAAATTAGATACTCACACCTGCAGCAGGACTTTGCCCATCCCGTGTCCAAAGGTAAGATACAATGCCTTGGTCATCAGTGGAGTTGGAACCATCAAGGGTGATTGAATTATTGGGCAAAGTCAGAAAATGGTTACCTCCAGCACAGGCTATAGGATGATTATTTTTTTCTTAAAAACATATACAAAAATCAATCAATCAGTCTTCACATGTCATTGATAGATCATTTGAGCAAACAGTTAGTTATAAATTTCTCTGTTTTTATATTGAGTTTTCGAGAATGAAATTGGTAGTATACAAAAGGTTTCTAGGCACTTTTGTTGAATTTTCTTTATTCATGTCGACTGAAAGTCCGATTCAACGTGCATCTGAAATTAATTTCCTGCCAATACCACACAAATCATTTTCACCAGGCAACATGGAAAATGGAACAACAGGTGAGTTCACCACTAAAATAGACTTGAGTCTTCTGTTGAGCACAGAATATCAATTATGTTGGACATGGTACTTGACAGCAGAGGTACAAGGTGAGAATTACAACCATACAGTAACAGTAGCACAAGTGAAAATCTCATTTAGAAGCACAGCTTCAAAAATGTATCCTTGGGTAATAGTTACAATGAAGAGAATAAGGAAGAGTTGAAGGGGTCTTTACTCATGCATACTGTGTACAGTGTGAGAGGAATGTGGTTGTGTATGATTTTGTTTACTCATATACAGTATATACTATAAAATATGCAACATATGGAAGTTCCTCTAACCTTATCAAACACAAAATATGGAAAAGCTTGGAGCTGATCAGAGAATGAAGCTTGTACAGTTTTTAACAATAACTTGAAGGCACTATTTAAAATATTTGTTATTTTCATTTAACATGACTCATTTAGGGGAGACGAGTGGTATTATCTCTGGACTGTTAACGCAGATAACGTTTTGGGGACTTGGGTTTGAATCCTGCCATGCAGATGGTGGAATCTGAACTCAAAAAAGAAATCTGGAATTAAGAGTCTAATGATGACCATGAATCCATTGTCGATTGTCGGAAAAACCCATCTGGTTCACTAATGTCCTTTAGGGAAGGAATGACTGACCAGGAATCACTCCCGGTCTTAAATGGTTGCCACCCTTTCCAGGTCTTCCCAACATGTGACTCCAGATCCACACCGATGTGGCTGACCCTTAACTGCCCTCTGGGCAATTAGCGATGGGCAGTAAATGCTGGCCTGGCCAGCAAGGCCCTCATCCCATGGACAAATAAAAATAAATAAATCCCACCTGACCTTTCTTTGGGTTTAAATTTTCTCTCATTGTGCTTAACAGTGTGTGAAGAGACTGACTTTGTACCCTTGTTATAAATGAACACAGAGTTGGTGAGACCACAGAGTACTGAACTTAGTGTCCTCCCTCTTATTTAAGGAGGGATATATTTGGATTTGAGGCAGATCTGAGAGGCTTCATTAGGTTTATTCCTAGGGTTGTCATCTGAGGACTGATTGAGCAGGTTCTTCTATTCTTTCACGGAATGCACATGTCACTCAAGCCCAGCATTTGTTGCCCATCCCTAAATGCCCTTGAACTGAACATTTCAGAGGGAGTTAAGATTTGCTGAGAGTCTGGAATCACATGTAGGCCAGAGCAAGTGAAGGTGGCATGATTTCCCTCCCTAAAGGACATTAGTGAACAGATGAGTTTCTATAACAATTGACAATATTTTTTACAATAATCTTGAACAAGACTAACTTTCAATAATAGTTTTAAGAAATTAAATTGAAAATTCTACCAGCAGCAGTTTTCAGTTTGAATGAATGACATCAGAGAATTAGTACCCCTACATCAGTGTCACCCCTACTGGGGCGTAAATTCATTGGAGTTTAGAAAAATGAGAGCCATTGTTAATGAAAGATAAGATTATGAGGAGGCTTAAAAAGGCAGATCCTAACAGGATGTTACTCCGTCACGAGGAAATGTAGAACCAGGAGGCATTGTTTCAGAATATAGGTGAAGGCATGTAAGATGGAGATGAGGATGAATTTCTTCTTTCAGAGGGTCATAAATCTTTGAAATCTTCCACCCTAGAGAGAGGTGGAGAATGCCTCATTGAAAATATTCAAGACAGAAGCAAATAAATTTTTGAAAAATAATAAAGTCAGCATTATGGGGAACAGTAGAAAAGTAGAGTTGAGGCTTAGATCAGACCAGCCAGATGGTACAGTAGAGTCAGAGGGTTGAATGGTCTTCTACTGCTACTATTACTTACACCACAGCAGCAAACTGAAGGATTAACATCAGGATGTCATAAAAACAAAAAATCTCTGCCTGGCCATCTCAGCTAGTGGTATAATGATTTTTCTTTACCACAGTAAGCTGACAGGTACTGTAGAAACACCCACAGTATCATGGGATGAAGAATTAAACAAAAATTCCATACTCAATTCAAACACTGGAAACTTGCAATGCATGGACAGTCAATTATAGCTGAAATGTGATAACACTTGACTGACCTTCTTTGATGGTGACTGCCACTGTTTTTGAGCTGCTCAGACCTTGCTGGTCAGTGACAGTCAACCTGAATTGGTACGTCCCAACATGAAGCCCTATCACTGAGGCCACAGCCTTGTCATTGTCCTCAATTTTCACGTCAGGGCCACTGAAATAAAGAATTTGCATTTATATCGTGCATTTCACAGCCACAAGCAATCCCAAAGCATATTACAGCCAATGGTGTACCTTGAGCTACAACAGCAATGATGGAAATACTGCAGCAAATTTGTCCATAGCAAGTGCAAACAAACAGGAATATGATAGTGATAAGACAATTTGTTTTTCACTGACAGAAAGGATAAATATTGGTCAGGAAACTGCCCAGCTTCTCTGAAAAACAGTGGCATAGAAGTGTTTACCTCCACCCTATAGTGTAGGCAGAGTTGGTTTAACATTACATCCAAAAGATGGCACTGCCAACAGTACAGTAGTATGCACCCATTACAGCATTGGGGTTGCCAGCTTAGATGATGTGCTCAAAACTTCAAAGTGGGGCTATGAGACCAGTAATAGCTGAGACTGCTGGATACCAAATAGGCAGGTTCCAAAGAACGTGCCAACTTCACACTGGTTAATTGCTGATTACTGGAAAGGCCATGAATGTATGCCATATTTAGAATTTTAATATACAATAGTCTTATGATATACTTGTATAATGTATGATCATTATTTGGGAATTTGGATGTTTAACGTAGAAGCAGCAACATGAGATGGGTTTTAGTTCTGTAATATATTTTTAAAAGAGGTCAGAAAGTCATTTGGAAAAAGGGACCCAAAATACATCTATTCCAAGGAAAGATATGACTTGGTATGTACATAGCTGGATACCTGTGGTGTCAACTGATGAAATATTTACATTGCTGTGTTTATGGCATACAAAAATCCATCCCAGTGAGAAAATTTGATTTTCAGCGTGGTTTCAACCTAGCAGAATGGTAAATTAGTTTGTAAAATCTTTAAGCTGTGGAAGTTTGTCAAGCTGTCAGAACTGAAAAGTGATTTAGGCCATCTGAACTAGAAAGAAGTTTTGAAATTGTTTCAGCAATCCAAGGAAGAAATCTGCAAAGAGTCAGTTAATTTAGAAATTAAGGTGTTAAAATAGCAGTGATATTTCTCTAGGATTCAGCAACTAAAAAGGATACTGCAATGAAAAAGGCTGAATTTATTTTTGGTGTCAATGTTAAGACTTTTTCAAATTGACTTAAATACATCTGAAAAGCTTTCTTTTCCCATTTGCAGAATAAATTTGTATTCTTGTGTTAAAGAACATTGACAGCCTTATGCACGTGTTCAAATAACAAATCACCACGGTACCCAACTTCAAAAATTAAACTTACATTCTATCAAGCCAAATTTCATTCAAGAATCTGACTTATCAAGTATTACCATCAACTTGCAGATTTGTTTTTTGAAAAGTAATCTGGAGCCTTGTAGTTTTAATGCAGAGGAGACAGACCAGAATTGTAACATGAATGAGGAACTTAACTTTGTGTACCGTCTAAAGAATCCACAATTGCTGTCCTTATAGTAGCGAAAGGATTAGGGCAGACTTAATATGTTCAAGATTATGAAGAATTTTGGTGAAGTGAATAAGCAGAAGCACTTTCTCCTGCCAGAAATGTCGGTAACCAGAAACCAAAGCTTTAAGATAATTAGCAAGTAATAAGGGGAAGATTTTTTTTCCATTAATGCAGCCAGTTATGACAATCTGGAATTCATTGCCTGAAAGGCTGATAGTTATAGATTCAACAGAAACTGACAAAATTAAATTGGGTGTATAACTGAAAAGGACAATTTTGTAGCACTACAGTGAAAGAGCAGAGACTAATTCGAGAGTTCTTTCAAAGAACCAGCACACGTCCAATAGGCTGAATGGCTTCCTTTGGTGCTGTCTGACATTATAATTCAACTTAAGAGCATTTTAAATTTGTCTGAATTTTCGCTGACAGACCACACTTAATTGGAACTCAACTGTAACAGAACAAGAAAAACCTACAAACGAAGAGGGTGATGGAAACAGAGAAGATTAATGATTTCTGAAGCAGATAAGGTCAGCACTTGAAGAAAATAAACTCGAAAGGCTACAGAGATAGAACAGGGAGATGGGGATTGACTGAACTGCACAACAGAAGTCAGCTTGGCTTCAGTATTCTGTAGTTGTTTTGTTAGGCTCTGTATTAGCTTTCAGATGCGCTTAATACCTCCTTCTATACCATAATGAATTTAAAAACCTTGGTTAAATATTTTTTTAAAAGATGAATGACTGTAGCAGTATTTGTGTTTTCAGAGCTCTACAGTAATAATCCATGAGTAATAAAGAATTTGGTGATTTCCAAATCCATGTGTGTCAAGCTGCCCAATGGCCTACATGACGGTATTTACACCGATGTAGTTTGTAAAAATAAAAATTACCACCAAGCTGAAAGCTGGATAGAAAACACCAAAAGACAAAATGTTTGTTCCTGTCGTTAATTACCTGATCTTCTCCCAGTGATACGAGATAATACCCTGATCATCACTACTCCCTTGTCCATCCAAAGTAGTACTTTCCACCGGGCTTATTAATTCTTTGTCAGGGCCCACAACTGCTATCGGAGGGTTGTTTTTCTCTACACCAAAGGAAAATAACACAATAAATATCAAAGGACCAATTACAGACATACTGCACAACTTACAGCAACTGTCTTAAAGCAAGACTTATCCAGAGTAGAATTCATGAACGCAATTCATGACATTTCACATGAAGTGTAGGTGCAATTCATTTAATCAATTTTAACAATACAGTGTGAATTATTGCAGTGGATTGTAGTTTGACATTTTCAGTCTTTCTTGGCAGCTCTGTATTAGTTTTCAGAGAACTTTGGGGAGGCTGGTTCAAAGACAAAAAACAGTAGGTATATCATTTGCCAAGGGCGAAACAAGAAATGCAGAATCATTTTTGAAAGAAGTGTCCATGGGAAAGCCAGTAATAATTCTCTTCAACATTAAATAAGCAGCTGCAGTTGTAACCCGCAAGAACATAGAGTCCTATATTTTTCACCTTTATATATTTTGTCTTTTAACTGCAACTGTTTCTGGCTGTGAAAGTCACCTGTTAAGGAAACTCTGTTGTTATTGTGGTAAGTTTGCTCCTCCTAAATCACTTGAAACTGGCCTTTAACCTTCCAGTGATTTGAGGAGTTACGTTGAAAATCCACTCTATACACACATAATGCACAGTGAAAAAGAGACATTGCTAAAACACTTGTCCATCCTTGATTTCTCCACAGGATATTCTTGTAGGCATATGAAAGGATGGGTGGGCGCAAAGGGTTGCATTAGATTAGGGCAGTCCACAATGCTGTATCATGCTTGCTGACCTACACAGGCTCTTGGTCCACCAATACGTTTTCACTGTATTTAAATTCTTTCACAAATTTCACCCCCTGCCACTATCTGTACAACCTCCTCCTGTTCTACAATTCTCCAAAAACTCTGCATTCCTGCAATTCCAGAATTTTGTACATCCTTGATTTCCTTCCTTTGGAGGCTTTGTCTCAACTCTTTCGGCCCCAAGCTGTGAAATTCCCTCCTTAAACCTCTTCACTTCTGTTTGGTTAAAACGCTCTTTAGAACCTACCTTGTGGTGGTATTTTGGGTCACCTGTCCCAACATCTCTTTATAGAGCTCAATGTCTAATTTTACCAGGTAATGCTCCATGGAAATACTGTGGGAACTGTTGCTATGCTTAAGGTGCCTCACAAATACAAGTTGATTTTGTAGCTGAGCATAACCTCCAGTGTTGTAAAAGGCTGCTTAAGTGACTAAGGAGTCATCGACAAAAGAAAAGGAAATCCATTGTATGGACATGAGTGCCTGAGAAAGCAGCATAGCGCTCTGTTTCATGATCATAGAACCCCTAGAATGTGGAAGCTTGCCATTTGGTCCATCGAATCCACAGAACCCGTCGAAGAGCATCCCACCCAGATCCATCGCCCTAACCTATCCCTGTGGCCCAGCATTTCCTATGGCTAATCCACCTAGCCTGCATATCCCAGACACTAAGGGCTACATTTAACGTGGCCAATCCACCTAACCTGCACATCTTTAGACAGCAGAATGAAACCAGAGCACCCAGAGGAAACCCATGCAGACACAGGTAGAACGTGCAAACTCCACACAGACAGTTGCTCGAGGTTGGAATTGTACCTAGGTCCCTGGTGCTGTGAGACAGCAGTGCTAACTGCTAAGCCACCGTGCTGATTCCTGTGGAACAGAGTTGGATATGCAGGTACTAGTTGTCCATGTTACTCCATATACCATCCCAGAAGTGTGCATTGCAGCAAGCCTGAAAGGCAGGTTTCAGGTTAACTAGACAGGCATTAGCTGCACTAGCTCTAAAGAAACATAGGAACAGGAATAAGCCACTTAGCCCCCGATGCCTGCTCGACCATTCAATGAGAGTATGGCTGATCTGTGCCCTAATCCCATAAACCTGCATTTTTCCCCATCCCTTAATATCTCTGGGTAATGAAAATACATCAATGTCCAATTTTAAATCGTGGAGAAATAAACAGAGTTAATGTTTTGGAAGTTCTGAAGAAGGGTCTCTGTTTCTCTCTCCATTGATGCTGCCAGACCGGCTGAGTTTTTCTAGCAACTTCTGTTTTTGTTCCGATTTAAAATTGACAATCGATCTATCATTCATTGTCATTGTGGAAGAGAGTTCCAAATGTCTCCAGTCCTTTTTTGGGATTTTCTTTATTTTTTCCAAGGGACGTGAACGTTGCCGACAACGTCAGAATTTGTTGCTTGTCCCCATTGCAAGTGGAGGAGGATGATGAGTTGAATCCAGAGGTTGATGGGGTGCTATGTGAGGATGAGGGGAATTCTGTCTTTGTTGTTATTGCGGGGAGGGGGTGTGAGGAATGAGTTGCGGGAAACGCGAGAAATGCGGTCAAGGGCGTTTTCGACCACCGTGGAGGGGAAATTGTGGTCCTTGAAAAACGAGGACATCTGGGATGTCCAGGAGTGGAATGCTATCTCCAAGTTTGATTCTAATACTTTTTATTTTTCTTTATTCATTCACAGGATAAGGCATCACTGGCAAGACAGCATTTATTGCCCATCCCAATTGCCCAGAGGGCAGTTAAGAGTCAACCACATTGCTGTGGGTCTGGAGTCACATGTAGGCCAGACCAGGTAAGGATGGCAGTTTCCTTCCCTAAAGGACACTAGTGAACTACTGTCTTATCAGAGTAGGCAACTCCTGGGAAAGCCATGGACGTTCAACAAGATCTACAGCAGCCTAGCACAACTAGGTAGGGACCAGTGCTTGGGCCAGCAAAGGTTGTCCCCACAGATTTGTTTCAAAGACACTGCACTGAAATTTACTTTCACCGCACCGTGAACTTGACAACGGTGCGCGGATTTGCAGAGACCGTTCAAGCCCATTGCCAAAACAGACTTTAATTTCTATTAGTTTCCATTAATTTTCAGCAAGTGCACTCCACACTCCATCCCCACACTAACACTTCCAAAATCAGAACATGGCCTGGAAGCAACCTCCAGAATCATGCCTTTAACCCTTTGAAAATCTTAGCCTAGGTACCATCCAGATAAACTATGCTGCACTTCCTCCAAGGCACAGACATCCTTACTCAGGTATGGTAACCAAAACTGCTCATTCTTCTCCTCGCATGGTCTGACTAAAGTTTTCTATAGCTGAAGGATGACTTCTACCTCCTCTAGCCCTCTTCATATAAAAGATTTTATTCATCTTTTAGTTATTTTATGCCCCTGTTCATAATATTTTAACTTCATGGCATTACAGGTGCTCCTGGAGCAAATGGCACCCCATTGGATCTCAGCTTTATCTTGCCTTTGCCTGGTAGCTATGATTTTGGAACAGAAATTGAGCATTTGGCAGCTCAAGCCAGCTTCACCATTCAATTAGATCATGGGTGATCTGTAACTCCACTTAACCACCTTAGCTCCATTCCCTAATCTCATCTAACAAAAGTAACTTGCATTAATGACCCATGATTATGTTGCTTGTATCCTGATTGAGTGACCAAACCAGGCTATGCTGGCTAATTGTCACCCATGCAATGACTTATACCTCACGCAGTATTGCACAAAATTGGAGATGGTATGATTGAGCTGCTTCTGAAGCCGAATCCAATATGTGACATGTGAGATATTTACTTTGCTGTCAAGCATGTGGTCATATCCTGTCTTCAAACTAGGAACCATGATGTGCACTGAATGCAAATATGCACAATTGGACTAAAAATTATTGCATGTATCTTCTTAAAATCCTTTTAAATTCAGATATATAAATTCTGCTGGAAATTACTGGGGCATTTTTAAAAAGTGGTGGATGTCAAGATCAGCTACAGTTTCACTGAATGGCGTGACAAGGTTAATGGGGGGAAAATAGCCTACCCCTGATCTTGTCTCATGCCTACATGCCAAGAACTGGGAAATGACATAGAAGACAACAGTGTGTCAAGTCAATGTCATTATCTTACAACTTACAAGCTACTACCTGTCGCAGGCTGAAGGTTTGCCAGTCTGTGGGTAGCCTGTACGCACAGAGATCCAGTCGGCTTCGATGCCTTCCGCACACGTGGGGTGCGAACACACAACATTTAGCCTAATTAACTTTTTGCTTGTGTCAATGACATTTACAAACTGTGATAGCAATGCAACAAAAGAAGACTTCCTCACTAGTTCATATCTTGATGCTTTTTCCTAATTAGAAAAACAAAGGTCACTGGTAGAGATCCTTGAAAACCAGATGTCGGCTAGAATAAGTGAAACATGTTTCCTGAGACAGTTCAGTCTAAGTCAAGATGCTTCATCATTTTGGAAATATTCGTCGTTAAGAAATCTACTGGTTCAACTTCTAAAAATGTAAGTAGTTGCTGTTGTATGAAAGTAGAGAGCTTGGAATTTTGTAAGCTGAAAACAATTACTGTTTTTCTCACCAACATCTTATTCCAAACAATCCTGCTCAGTTCTGTTCTTGCCCCATTTTAGACTGCTCTCCACCAACTGATTTTTCTTACTCTGGATTATTGCGTGTCATTCCTCAACTTCATCCTGAACCTTATGATGCAAAGATGACACTCATAAATGTTCATCCACTGACATTTGATCCACTTGGCCCAACTCATTTCCAAGAACCAGGTCCAACAATGCAACAGTGCCCCTTACACAACCAATATCCTAGTCTAGTCTATATTTGGGTAAGTGAATCTCCCATTATAACTATTGTTGGCATTCTATTGTAATTTCCTTGCAGATTTGTTCCTCTGCATCCATTCTCTAACTTGCGGTCTACAGACTCACCAGGTAATATAACTGTTTCAGAGATAGTAGGAACCGCAGATTCTGGAGAATCTGAGATAACAAGGTGTGGAGCTGGATGAACACAGCAGGCCAAGCAGCATCAGAGGAGCAGGAAAGCTGACGTTTCGGGTCCAGACCCTTCTTCAGAAATTTTCAGCTCTACATCCAGCTCTGCACCTTGTTATCTCAGGTACTATAACTGTACCTTTTTTATTCCATAGCTCTAGCCAAATCGACTCTGTCCTTGAACACACTGAGACGTCTTCCTTCTCGAGCACTGCATGCCATCCTTAACCGATACTACTACCCCTCCTCCTTTATTTCCTTTGCTATATTTCCTTAATGACTTATATCTATGAATATTTAACACCCAGTCTTGCCCTTCCTTGAGCCAGGTCTCTGTCACTGTTACAACATCATTCCACACAACAATTTGTATCTGTAACTTCTCAACCTCATTTACTATATACTCTATGGATTTAGATACGTGATCGTTAACTTTGTTTTTGACTTCCTTCCTTCTTCCCCTATTTTGACTTCACCTATTAACTAACTATTGTCAATTTTAGTGTCAGCTGCATCCCTAAGTATTTTGCAACCCTTAGTATCCTCCTCTGTTATTCTTCCTTGGCCAACACACTGCTGCCAAGTTAGTTTAAGGTACTTTCATCTATTTCTCACCAGGACAACACTTCAGGATGTTAACTAGCGAAATTTTTCAAAGGTCCAAGAGTGCAACATGAGAACAACATTTCTGAAAAAATCTGGTTTCAGATTTTTGGGATTAAGTTGCCTTTCAATGGGTTTCAATGGGCTTTCAATGAGAGCCATTTGTTTTCTATTGGATACTCACCAGGCTGGACAATGACTGTCACCTCAGTTGAGGACTGCTGCCCAGCAGAGTCTGTAACAGTCAGCTGGAATGTATAATCCCCTTCCTGCATCGCAGACAACTGGAGGTGAGGTGTCCGCACACCCTGCACAAAAAAAATTACAATTTACAAGTCTAGGTTTTGAAGTACAAGAGTAAAGCTGTCCTGAGCTTTGCCAAACAAATGCTGAAATGAAGGCACGAGAGTAATGATAAAGCTATACACTTTAGTGAGATCACAACAAAGAGTATGGTGTGCAGTTTTACCCACATCCATGTGCTAAATATACAATGATGGGAAACTGTTTACAATAACATCAAATTTCTACAGCACAGGACCAGAACATTCGTCCAAATGTATCTGTGCCAGTATTAGGCTCCACACAAGCCATCTCCTACTTAATTTCAAATCATTCCATGAAATTTGTCATCCACTATTTTCTCCCTCATATACTTGCTTTAGTTGTCTTGAATGCACGTATGTTACTTGCCTCAACCACTGTGTGTTTCTGCAAATGCCCAATTCACACTATTATGAGTAAAGATGTTGCTCATTTGATTTATCAATGCCCACTTTATACTTATGGCACATAGCTTTAGAATTTGCACAGGTGAAAACATCTTACCCATCTTTTGAATTATTTTAGATTTATAGAGATCTCTATCGGATCGCTACTCAGTCTTCATTTGATAGTGGTATCCTTCCCATTTTTGTGAATCTTTTTGCATCTTCTCTAGAGTTTCAACATCCTTTTGGTAATATGCGTGCCAATATTGACAGTTACAAAGAAAGACTTGCGTTTCTGGAATCATCTCTATTGAGGCAAAGATGCCTGCATGGTGACTAACAAAGGTTTGAGAAATTATGAAAGGTTTGAACATGTACACAATGAAAGACTACTTCCTGTTGTTGAAGAATCAGTGGCCTCGAGTCCTCACTTTAAAATTATCAAGAATAATTTGGTTGGGATAAACTGGAGCACAAAATGCTTTGCTGCAGGGAGTGTCATAAGATCTGAATTGAAGAGATATTGGAGCAATTTAGAAATCTAAGCAAACAAAGGCTATTGAAAGAAGAAAGTTAAGAGATTATTGAGTCCACAGAAGAAAGTAAGAGATCAATTATTTAAATCATGGTAAAGGCAGGAAGAATTTGTTCAATTATTAATTAACCCCACAGATGGCAGGGGTCATTCCAGGAAAAAAGTGTAAGGTTTGAGTAGTGAATCATTTAGGAAAGTCTATTAAAGAAAACAGGAATTAATTTATACAGCTATGAAGACCAGGAATCATTTGATAAAGCTACGAACAGAACAAGATTTTCTTTAAAGCCACAAGCAAGGACATTTGTTTTCTTTTTAACAGCATGAATGAATAAATCATTTGATTGGCCACGAAATGATAGAATCTTCCATTTTACTTGCAGAAGGCATTAGTCTTCTATTATGGCTACATAGACATGGGGAAACCCTCCATTACAGCCCGTAGACAGTAGCAGCATAGGTAAAATGCAGAGTTGAAATCCTTTAAAGCAAAAATAATTAAGAAACAGCAGAATTAAACTCCTTCAAAATAAGGAAACTAGTAGTGATTCTGGGAAGACAAGGCAGCAGAAATAATACTGCCAGAAAAATCCAATTTCATAGGTGGGCCAAATAGACCACAATATTAGACATCTTGGAGAAAGAGTCCTTAAGGTACAGAATTGCTTCCAAATTAGATGCTTAATCAGAAGCTGAACAAGTAAACACATTTTTGTATTAAATATGGAGTATAGCTGATCATGTTACAGTTTGCCATGGCTTAAAATAAGCAACAGATCCTTTTGATGAAATTCTACAATCTTTTGACAATTACTTTAACCTCAGAACAAGTAAGATTCTTGGCAAAGTAGGATTTAACAGAAGAGTTCAGTATCCAGGGGAATCCATAGATAATTTCATTGTCAGAATTCATAATGGTCTGAATGGCTGTTGGAATTATTGACAAGTTTTGTCAGATTAATTACAGTCCAAGGAAAATTTGACTTTGAAGACAATTATTCAGATGGTCAGTGAAGTCCAGAAGCAACACAGATCAGTTCTCAGAGGAGAGGATCAATCTATTCACAGGAGATCAGCAGAATCCAATTGGTTCTTAAGGTATCAAAAGCATTGAGCACATGAGAAGCCAAAACAGAAAGTAGGCCATACAGAGAGTAGATCAGCAATGCTTTGGAACAAGGAAACTTCACAGAAACAAACAGTGCCCAACAATTAAAATAGAATGCTGTATCTGTAAAACAATAACTCAATTCTAGAAGATGTGTAGAGGCAGGACTAACAAATGTTTGCAGAATATCATAAAGTCAAACAGTTACTCACATGAAGAAATTTATGAGGTAGAACAGGCTACAAATGAAGGAAAACCAAAAGGTACCTAGGGATAACAGGTGATCCAAGCCAAATGTTTTGGCAAGAAGGTATTTATGTCAATGAACACCTCATTAGTTTTAACCTTGATACAGGGGCAAGTGTTCCTATATTATCAAATAATCTACTATGGCTGAAGGAGTACTATTTACAGTATACAATAATACAATTACATGATGCATAAGGCATAGCTCTAAAGATTGAAGATGTGCTACACACAATTTTGCAACACAAGGGCGGTAGTTCAGTAAGATAAAGAACATACATCAATTTCACAAACAAGAATTCTCACTCTTAAACATTAGCACTTGATTTGACCTCAATCATCTTTAAAGTAGATTAACTAGTTACAATCAAGACAAATAGCCAGGAAACAGCCAATCATGCAACAAATGTTCAAGGAACAGCCTATCATGGAATCACATGATAGTGAACATGTTAGATGTTAGATAATGCACAGCAGTCAAGATACAACCCAGTAAAAGATTTCACAGGGCCTCCTAGACACACGGTGGAGCCGAGAAAGAAGACAGAATCCATTGAGATTTAGCTATGCTGGCATAAGAGAATTGCTTGATATTGTTAACAGGATGAGCATCTGCAACTATGTCAGGTTGGCATAAGTGTCTTCCATTCCTATTATCACTTAAGCAAGTTCAGACAGCAGAAGTCAGCACAGTTTCCAAGGAGACATAAATAATGAAAAAGCTAATGAGCAATATACCTCACTTGAGCTCATTAATGAGCCCTTAAAATAATATATCCATATTGGGAAGCCAACCTAGGTTTGGGAATAAATTGTTATGGTAGTTTCAAATCAGAGTCAGATGATGATAAGGCATAAGCTCAAGCGGAAGATTTACTTTCTTCATCTTCCAAGAAGAATCATCAGTATCAACAACAAAAAGCATGTAAAGTAAGGAACAATTCTCCTGTGGTTAGCCTGGAAAAATGAACATATTGGTTCACTAGTAAAGTAACCACAAGGTGTATATTAAAGCTTCAAAACCAATGAACACAGTGAAAAGTGCAGAGTCTATGTACTTCAGTACACATTTATCATCAGTTGGGAAATAAGGATTTGCTCACACAGAGTGTAGGCTGCACACAACTCCTGAGATGGGGCAAACAACATCTGCAGATTCACGGTCGAAAAAAGAAATCAACTGGCCAAGGGATCAGGATACTATCAAAAAGAGAAAGTTGCCTGGTTCAGAAACCCACGACATCGCAAAAATGAAAATGTCTATTTCAACATGGCAGCCATTCTCTGCAATAAAAGATCTAAAGTTCTCCAGCTGAAATATTAGAGCAAATGCCTATTTCAACAGGAAAGATGTCTTCTACAAAGGAAATTCAAGGGATCAAAGGTCCTTCAGATTAAAGGGGCTTTGCAAACCTATATCTTTTAATTTTTCTGTAGTTTTGATTGTAGACTGTAATGGGAGAAGGACTGTTTAAAAACTAAGGATTTTGGAAGAGATTGCTGAATTTTAAAAAATAAGTTACCGAAATGCATTGCAAGCGTTGCTTACATTGTTGCTTTGGCCAATTTGAGGAGGGAGGGGAAGTGAGGCCTTGTTAAGTACAGAAAACTGGTCCATGCTTCCTGTCAACCTTGTTTAAATGGACAAGTAAATTGGGGACTTTTGCGTACTTTGAAAATAATCTTGAACTTTTGTGACAAAGCTGTAAACAGCAGTTCTTGATTTCCAGTGTGCTACCTCAGTGAGGCCTGACAGACTTCACACTGAACAGAATTAAGGTCAACAGACTTCAAGCAAAGACCTACCAATTTTCCAAATCCAAAGAATGCATTCTGAAAGAAACTACCAGACCACCTAAATTTGTGAAAGTCAGCGACTTAGGCAGATATGAGATAGTGATAAATGTAATTACATACATGAATGTATAAACATCAATAATGGAAAAAAAAAACTGGGGACCAGGTCTAGTATAAAGTGTTAGGCTCTGAAAAGGTTAATGCATTAACACTGCTCAATATGATGACAACACTACAGACTTGGGTGAGAAAATAGTTCTCAATTTCACAGGAGATAGACCTACTATCTAAGTGTCCCTCACAGTCCTAGTAGCTGTCTATCATACTGAATGGGTTAAACATTTTAGCTTAGCAGTGTCTTTTAGTAAAATAAGTTAGAAGCAGAAAAGAGCAGAACAGAAGATTAGCAGATGCACTCTAGACAGGCAAAGGACAAGGCCAGGGAATGGATGATAGAAATAAGGAGGCAGCCCAGGCTGTACAACCAGTGAGGCATAAGAAGCCTCGAATGGAGAAGAACAATACCTGATGTACGTACATGGCTTATATTCCTCTCGTCTCTGGCTGTTCATGTGTCTATCTAAATGACTCTGAAACTTGGATTTGCTTTCATATCCACTCCTGCCACCTCACCTTAGCAGCATGTTCCAGGCACCTACCACCCTCTGCACAAACAAAAACTTACCTCACATATCTCCCTTAAACTTCCCCCTCTCACCTTAAACCTATGCCCCCTAATATTTGACACTTCCACCCTGGGGGAAAAAAGACTCTGACTATCCACCTGTGCTTCTCACGAGACAGCAAATCTCATTTGTACAACTTATGAAGAGTTTGTATCCTTTCCAAAGTGTTATGCCCCAGAATTGCACTCATTACCCAAGGCTGAATTTATGTTTTATACAGATTTAGCATGGCATCCTGTATTGTAATCCACAGTCCGATTTATGAAGCTAGGATCCCATATACTTCACTTACTGATTTGTTAACTTTGCCTGCTATGTTCAAAGATGAGGGCACAAAGACCAAACCAATGCATACTAATTTGACTGTATTACCTTTCTGCTTTCTTCCTACAAAAATGCATGACCTCACCCTATTCTGCATTGAATTTTGTTTGCCGTCTGCTGAACCAACTTGTGATCTTTTGACTTCTATTAGTAGCTTGTTCATTGCTTACAATATTGCCCAGTGCAGCCTATTCCTAGCTCTTAGGCTTCATGGCAATGCAAATTTCAAAAGTAAGCACTGTGTCTCCCAAGTCCAAGGCCAAATCCAAGTTCATTAATATATGTTAAAAACAGCAGCTGTCCTCCAGTACCAAACCCTGCAGAACAGCACTGGGGTTTATCTCTTTCCATCCAGATAAACAGGCAGCTGATCATCAAAACACTTTTTTTCCATTCTTTAGTCAGTTTTGTAACCATGCTACTACTGTCCCTTTATCTCATGGCTTCAATTCTGCTAAGAAGCCGATAAAGTGTTTTGGAAGTGTGGTTGTGAACGGTATGCTCTAAATTCAAGTACCTGCTTTCTTTTAATTTTATATGACATAGCACTCAGAATAGTTAAAGATGTTAATCTTGAAAAAAAAATCATTTTTCTTCAATCATTCAGCTACAAGTACTCAGTATCAGGTAAAGCAAATTCGTGTGCAGAATTAGCAGCTGCGTTATCTGTGCAGCATTTAAAAACAACAGCAGAATGGGCATTGTGTTTTGAATATGATTAAGTCTTGACCAGAGACACACTAGAAATTGGGCTTTAGGCTCCATTTACAAAGCAAAGCAATATGTGTACACAAGCAATGGCCAGTGGTGGACCTGTTGGGCTGAATGACCTGTTTCCACACTGTGGGGATTCTGTGATTCAGTGGCCCACTGTATTGTTTTGAAGTCAGGAGAAGCAGGACCCGGCCCCCTAATCCACATTAACTTAACTACAAAACAATAAACACTTCTTTTTGTCACGGGTCTCATGTGAGACCAGACCAAATAACCGGAATGGGCATAGTCTATGTCCAGTTAATGACTGTAGGCTGGAGCTGTGAGGGCATTAGGATCCCGATTTTCATATTTAATGACCCTTAAAGCCTCTTGCCAGTGGGCATCCTGAACAGTAGGAAGTTGCAGACTTATAGTTTGCTAGCATGCCTGAAGAGGATTGGATGTGAAGACCATAGACTGAGATTGGTCTATGGGAATAAAATTTTACAGAGATGTAAAGTGGGCTGCCTATTTGTTATCATCTGTTTTACCATTCAAAATCCAGTCCATTCATTCCACATTGGATAGTTAATCCACCTATGCTTTGCTTAATCCTTAAACTGTCTTTCAACCTACTTTAAGCTCATACAAAATGATTGTCACATTCCTGGCATAATGTTCCTAGCATAATGTTCCTGGCATATTGCAAAACACTAATTGGACTGACCTGCATTTCAACCACCTTGCCCTTGCTGTTCGGACTGAGTGACCACTCATAGTTCACAATCTGATAATCATCGCTGCTCTGGTTTCCGTTCAGAGTAATGCTATTACAGGGCAGGGTTATTGCCTGATTTGGGCCAGCATTTGCTATGGGGGGATAATCCACAGGTCTGCTGACAATCACCATAGCAGTTGTCGAGTTCTCAATTCCATCTGAATCAAGTACAGTGAGTCTGGAAAACAAGTTTAGCAGAGGTTACATCTTACAGTCTCACTTGTCTTTTCCATTTATCAATAATTAAATACAGTTTGACACTGTCTCCAAACGTATCTGATCTTAATCTTGCCTGTGAAATCTTTCTGCGCACAAATTGATTCGGGTGTCTTTCATTGACTATTATTACACTTCAAAAGTAATTCACTGACTGTGAAGTAGCATAAAGATGCAATATAAACACAAGTTCTTTCCTAAATGTGCAACTTTCCCTTCTATGTTGTGATATGTTTTGACCTTCTCTCACACATGCACAATTTCGGAACACAACCGATCAATTGGCTTCAGAATCATCAACTCCTCTACATTCAGGAGATTTGATTCATTCCAATTAAACAGGTGACATGTTGTACTCAGAGCCTATTAGCTTTTTCATACAAAAGTAAAGCTCATCAACAAGTCAGTTGGCACACTGAGCACAATTTAAAATATTTAAAAAATAAAATATTTATCTGTTCTTCCAAATGTCAGTCTGTCCAAATCCAATATTTCAGCTCTTTCAAAAACAAAACAAAGAACTGTGGATGCTGGAAATCCGAAACAAAACCAGAATATGTTGAAAAACTCAGCAGGTCTGACAGCAACTGTGGAGAGAAAACAGAGTTACCATTTTGGGTCCGGTGACCCTTTTCCAGAGCTGAGTTCTGCTTTCTCTCCACAGATGCTGCCAGACCTGCTGAGTTTTCCTAGCAATGTGTGTTTTAACTCTTCCAATTTGTCTTCTTCGTCTCTATTTTTCTTTCTCACATTCTGTCTCTCTCACCCTTCCTTTTGTCAATTCTAGGTGCATCAACAATTTCTTCTCACACAGCTTTCCTGTAAATCTTTTCTTCTCTGTATGTTCTTTATTTGTGTGGTCCTTTCTATGTGCTGTAATTAACCAATTTTCCTTGTATATCTGTCTCTCTTCTTCCTTAATGTCTTACAGTTTTTACTTTTCTTCTTGTATGTCACAAAGACTAGAAGGCAGGTCAGAAATAATAGTTTCCATCTCTTTGTAATTGGAGACCTGGGACAAGCATGGTCCTGTTGCTTTCAAATCAGGAATTGGAGTGCCAGGCCTTGGGTTGAATAGTACTGACTGGCAACATAGTACTAAAAGCTGAAATTTGAAGAAGTTGTGACACAGAGTTCAGGTTTGGGAGGAAACTGAGGAGCAAGACTGGAGAGAAACAAATATTTCCACAGACCAATAGCAGAATTAGATTTGGGGCGATTATCTCTTGTACATGCATTAACAAAATGTTAGAGTGCGTGTATTAGTAAAGGAGAAATTCTACGGATGTATACACCCAAAACAAGTGTTTAGTGCACTGTTAGTAGTTATTAGGCCTCATGATCATGGGGATTTGTGGCCTCAGAGATTTTAAATTCATAAAATGAATGCCAGAGAATGAGACATTCAGCTGATTCTTGACCTTGACATCTGAACTTGAAATCTCCCACTGAGATTATCACTTTGGAACTTAAATGTACTGTATTAAGGAACACCTAATACAGAAGGCACATCTGTAGAAGCAGAGAAACAGACCCATATGAATTAGGATTTGGGGAATGCTTTATTCAGGACAGCGCAAAAGAATATAACAATTCTGCAGTGCCTTTTGACAGCTAATGATTTGTTACTAAACTAACCAAGCAGACTTCTCTCTTTATTAACCTCACACACATCAGTACCTCACACAGTTCATAACAATATCTTAACTTCCTTGGTATTTAGATTTTTAAAAAAATCAATAAACAGGTATGAAAAAAAACCTACAGCAATATAACAAAATAACAAGTCTCACCAAGTAATAGGTTTTATTACCTAAAGGTGTAGTTACCAGTCACTAGGTTAGACAAATGGAGGATAGCAGTGTTTGCTGATGCCTTTTGCTCTCGCAGGGGACCCTTAACTTCCTCCCAGTGGTAACTCACAATCCTGTCATCATCCATACTTTCTGAAGGAAAAGATGTTCACAGTTTCAATCCTACTGACCAACTGTGTCAACATAGTACAAGAAAATTTACCATTCTAAACTTCTGACTAAAAATGGCCCAAATACTTGATATCTTTTACAATATGTACCGTGTTCAATTGAAGCTTCAGTAGGAAATAATAGTGTTGCCTTTCAATACAGCTGCCCACACAGAGAAACAGTGTTTGAAAATTTTTAAAAAGGCAAATGTTATTTTCTTATTTAAAATATGCTTATACAGTTGCTTAGAGTGCAACAGTGTCCATGAAAAATTGTTTTATGAACCTTGTGTGATTTGTGTCAGTTTGTAACCCTCTCACCTGTTAGTCAGGAAGTTGGGTGTTCAGGTCTCACCCGAGCAACTTGATTCCATGATAAAGGCAAACATTTTTGTGCCATACTAAGTGAGTGCTACATTGTCAGGGGAACTGTCTTTCCAATAAGACCTTCCAACAATGAACTCTGCTCTCTCAAAGTGGAGTAAAGGATCCTATGGCCCTATTCAAAGAGGAACAAGGGAATTCTGTCTGATGCCCTGGCCGACATCAATCTCACAATTCATACATGTAAAAAAAGGATCATCTAAGCATTTATATCACTGCTATGTGTAGGACCTTAAATTTTTGCAGATTGACTGCTTCAATTCCTATGTGACAACAGGGATAGCACTTCAAAAGTACTTTACCAGCTAGAAATCATCTTGGAACATCCTAAATTGACAAAAGGCTCTATACAAATGCAAGTTCTTTCCTTCAGTGGTACAATGAGGGAACATAACACTGAAACACAGCCTGTGCACTATGACACACCAGTATTTTTGACAATCATTCAGTAAGATAACCGGTCTTTAAACATTTTTTTCTTGATATTTATTTTTATCTTGATGGTAATGTTACTTACGGCTGCCATCAATAAATGTTGAGGTTGTAGGCAGGGAGACTTCTTGTATCCATGGTGAGGCAATGGCTACTGGTGGTTGATTGATGCGAGGAGCTTTGGGGAAGATACGTCACACATTAGCAAGAGTCTCATATTGTTTGTACTGTTTATATTAAAATTAAGAAACACAGTAGGAAAATTTTATATCAGCACGGTTACTGGTTTTAGTGAGATGCTATTTGCTCTAGTGTGTGCTGATATATACAATCCAGCTCTACATAAGAACATAAGAAAAAGAAGCAGATATAGGCCATTTGGCCCCTAGAACCTTCTCTTCCAGTCAATAAGAATGGCTGAACTGATATTGCCTTAACTCCACTTTGCTGCCTGTCCGCCAAAACGCTGAACTCCCTGGTTAATCAAAACCTGTCTAATTCAGCCTTTAATATATTCGACGAGCCCAGCCTCCATTTCTTATTTGGAGAGAGAATTCCAAAGACAAATGACGTTCATAGAGAAGAAATTCCTCCTCCTCTCAGTCTTAAATGGGACACCTCTCACTCTGAAACTGTGCCCTCTCCTTCTAGACTACCTCAGGAGGGGAAACATTTTCTCTACCCTGTAAAGTCCATTGAGAACCTTTTCGGTTTCAAAAGATCATCTCTCATTCTTCTAAACCCTCAAGACTACAGCCGTAATGTGACAGTACTGTGTCTATAGGAGATGTGTCCTGTACTGTTTCTCTTGCAGTGTGTGGCAATGGTACCAAAATGTCTCCTTCAGACGTGCAGTTGGTAAACAGCTTTGAGTTCTCCCTGGGTGGCTTCTTTTAAAGTAAGACAAAAGAAGCATAAGTGGGTGGGGTCAGGCTCACTCAGATCCAAAAGGACTTTAGTTTTGCTTTCAGTTATTTGAGTAGGCGTTTGCTGGATGCTGGTGCTGAAAGCTTGAAGTCTCTGCTACTAGAGTGAAGTCCTACACAGAGTGGCTTCCTCTTAAAAACAAAAAGGGGCACAGTTTTTTTTTTCTAGAAGACTAGAGAGAAGCAACATGTAAGAATAAGAACTACGTGGCTGAATTACCTTTGCCAAGGTTGTATTTATGGGATGCTGCCTATATTGGAACAGTTGATGATTAGGGGTTAAATAATACATTTTCTTGTTCAGTATTTCAATAGAGTCAGGTTATGCCAATTCTTCATTGTGTAGTATTTTAACAGTATTGTAAGAATAAGATGTGTTTTGGTTAAAGCTTACTAGTGAATCAATTGTATCATATCTGGAACACAATGCCTTACACTTGCCTTTTTAAAAAAATAAGTTAGAGTCTAGGCTATATCCATAATATACCTCTGGGGGGAGTGGTCTGGTCTGGTCCATAACACCAAGCTGTTCAATCTTTCCTGATAAAAAAAAAAGTCCCACCATGTCTAATTGAGTGCCAGCTGTAAATTCTGGCAGTAACACTCTGGAGTCAGAAGTTGTAGGTTCAATGTTCTTGATACCCGAGTCTTGGCTGACACTCATTAAGGATTAGTTACACTGTCAGCGGCACTGAGCAGAATTACCTTTTAAGAAAGGTTTGACACACCTTCATAGATGGTAGGAACCGCAGATGCTGGAGAATCTGAGATAACAAGGTGTAGAGCTGGATGAACACAGCAGGCCAAGCAACATCAGAGGAGCAGGAAAGCTGATGTTTCGGACCTAGACCCTTCTTCAGAAATGGGGGAGGGGAAGGGGGTTCTGAAATAAATAGGGAGTGAGGGGGAGGCGGATTGCAGTGGGAGAGAGATCCACTGAGGTCTTTCCGGACGGAGGAGGGTAACTTCTTCAAGGTAGGCATCCTTAGAAGAGGCTTCGCAGTGGGGTAGCTCTACACCTCCCTACACATCTTCATGTTCTGTTTAGAGATCAATGGCTGGCAGCTCTACTGAATGGCAGCCCGCCAATGGTGAGGCAGTGGCTCCTGCCAATAAACACCCATCTGAAGCTGAGGATCGGACTCAAGCCAGAGTTGAGTGATGGCGGAGTGGGGTTGTGGGGAGGGGCCTCATCAGCAAAGGAGGTCACTCTCAGCAGGACTTCCACTCCTGATACATGATCCCGCAACCAGGCACTGAGTGACATTGATCAAGAGTCCTCTCCTATGAGGCCAGAAGGAACCCTGTGCGGGTTTATTTGTCACACATTCTGCATGGCAAGCCATCTGCCTCTCGCTGGGTTAACACTGGTGGCAGTAGGAAGTTCCCCTCAAGTGCACACTAATTGCCCACTTAAGAGCTTTCCCACCAGACACCATACACTCACATTTGATTACGTGCCCCCTCACCCCATCACTACAGGTGAGGCGGGGGGGTGGTGGTGGGGAGGGTGTTAAGACTCGACTTGATTTCTCTTGGATGAAATATTAAACTGAAGCACAGTCCGCCCTTTCAGATCAATGTAAAAGATTCAATGACACTATTTGAAGAAAACAGCAGAGTGGATCCCTCTACTGACTGGGCTAGTATTTAACTCTCAATTATAACTAAAACAGATACTGGTTGTGGGACACGCAACCATGTTAACTGCCAAGTTTCCTGTATTGGTCGTGATCTTCATCGAGATCAAAAATGATATCTGAACTTCTGGCGACTTACTGAAAGGATCACATAGAAAAATTTCAGACTTTAAGTTGATGACTGCATTGAAAATACCAAAGAAATTCTGAAGCCTAGTTTAAATCTAGTTTTAAAACAACTAAAAATTTCCTTCCGTGGTTATATTTTACTCTATCACTTAAGTGGACAATTCATTTTCTAGGAACCAGTCTAAAGCTATTCTCGGTTTTTGATGGCTCATTTCCTTTTTCCATTTCCAGCTTAGTTACTTCTAATCACCAAATTGATTTTTATAGGCAGGGCTATGTTGGAGATTCCTCCTTTTAGCCAAAGGTCAGCAGATTTTTCAGTCTTGTTTAAATCCTCGTTAACTTAGTCTCTTCAGTTCAAGGGCAAATTTCCACCTGTATTCTGCAGGATGAACAGTAGAAACAGTATATTTCCATCTCTCTCTCTCCCCGAGATTCTTGCAGACTGACCTGTCTCAGCCATTTTCTGTTGCATATTAGAAAATCCTGCAAGCTGACAGGACAGCGACTTGCTATGAACTCTTCCCACCTCAAAGCCCTTGGCATCACATGGACCTTGTACCTGGGCAAGAATGGTGATGAGCTATCCTTGAGACCTGCAACCTTCTTCCGTCTTTGAAATAAATGGACAGTTTAAGCCACAACTGATTAAAATCCTATCTGTTTTACTTGCAACAGAAAAACTGATGACTCAAGCCAAATGAGCATTGCAACTATAAACCACGGGCATTCATAAGCTAATATACTGCAAAATTTCATTTAAAAATTTAATGAGTGCATTGTTCACATGGGTACAAGCAAACTTATAACAATACACAGTTCCAATGCAAATATAAGCAGGAGATGGTGCTGGTTCGTCTAATTATTTGAACATTTTCAAAACTCCTTTGTGAACGGAGAAAATAAAGGATGCTTCCACCCTCAAAGTCATAGAGATGTACAGCACAGAAACAGACCCTTCAGTCCAACTCATCCATGCTGACCAGATGTCCTCAGTAAATCTGGTCCAAATAGCCAGCACTTGGCCAATATCCCTCTCAATCTTTCCCACGCATATACACATCCAGATATGCCTTTCAAATGTTGTAATTGTACCAGCCTCTACCAACTCCTCTGACAGCTCATTCCACCCTCTACATGAAAAAGTGGCCCCTTAGGTTTCTTTTAAATCTTCCGCCTTTCACCTTTTAGTTTTGGATTCCCCCAGGGTGGGGGAAAGACCTTGTCTCTTTACCCTATCCAAGTCCCTCATGATTTTATAAACCTCTTTAAAGTCACCCCTCAGCCTTCGATGCTCCAGTGAAAATAGCCCCAATCTATTCAGCCTCCCCCTACAGCTCAAACCCCCCAACCCAGCAACACCCTTGTCAATCTTCCCTGAACCCTTTCAAGTTTCCCACCATCCTTCCTTTAGCAGGGAGACCAGGACTACACACAGTATTCCAGTAGTAGCCTAACTAATGTTCTGTACAGCCTCAACATGACCTCCCAACTCCTATACTCAATACACCAACCAATAAAGGCAAGCATTCCAAATGCCTTCTTCACTATCCTATCTACCTGTGACTCCACTTTCAAGGAACTATGAACCTGCACTCCAAGGTCTCTTTACTCAGTAACACTCCCCAGAATCTTACCATTAAGCGTAGAAGCCCTGCCCTGATTTGCCTTTGCAAAATGCAGCACCTCACATTTATCTAAATTAAACTCCATCTGCCACTCCTTAGCCAATTGGTCCATCTGTACTCTGAGGTGACCTTCTTCATTGTCCACTACACCTCCAGTTCTGGGGTCACCTGCATACTTGCTAACCATACCTCCTATGTTCACATCCAAATCATTTAAATAAATGACAGAAAATAATGGACCCATCACCAATCCTGTGGCACACCACTGGTCACAGACCTCCGCCACTGCCCTCTGTCTTCTACCTTCCAGCCAGTTTTGTATCCAAATTGCTAATTCTCCCTCTATTCTGTCTGATCTAACCTTGCTAACCAGTCTACCATGAGGAACCTTATTGAATGCCTTACTGAAGGCTATGTAGATCACGTCCACTGCCTTGCCTCATCATCCTCTTAGTTATTTCTTCAAAAGACTCAATCAAGTTAGTGAGACACGAGTTCCCATGCACAAAGCCATGTTGACTATCCCTAATCAGTCCTTGACTTTCCAAATACATGTAAATCCTGTCCCTCAGGATTCCCTCCAACAACTTGCCCACACCGATGTCAAGCTCACCAGTATATGGTTCCCTGGCTTTTCCTTACTGCCATTATTAAATAGTGGCACCACATTAGCCAACCTCCAGTCTTCCGGCACCTCAATGATACAAATATCTCAGCAAGGGGTCCAGCAATCACTTCTCTAGCTTCCCACAGAGTTTTAGGGTAGAACTGATCAGGTCCCAAGGATTTATCCACCTTTATACCTTTTAAAATGTCCAGCACTTCCTCCTCTGTAAAATGGACATTTTTCAAGATGTCGCTATCTATTTCCCCACGTTCTATATCCTCCATATTTTTCTCCACAGTAAAGAATGACACAAAATACTCATTTAGTGTCTCCCCTATCTCCTGCAGTTCCATAAATAGGTGGACGATCTTTAAGGGGCCCTATTCTCTCCCTAGTTACCCCTTTGTTCTTAATGTATTTGTAGGATTCCTTAACACTATTCTCTTTTTTGCCATTTGCCAAAGCTATCTCATGTCCCTTTTTTGCCCTCCTGATTTCCCTCTTATGTATACTCCTACAGTCTTTATACTCTTCTAAGGATTCACTCGATCTCTGGTATCTATACCTGACATATGCTTCCTTCTTATCGTTGACCAAAACCTCAATATTTCTAGTCATCCAGCATTCCCTACACCTACCTACCTCGCCCTTCACCCTAACAGGAACATATTGTCTCTGAACTATTGTTATCTCACTTTCCATTTTCCAGCCATCCCTTTACCTGCAAAGGTCTGCTGCCAATCCCCACCTTGCCCTCCCCCCACCCCCCACCCAACACACACACATTGGCCTTCCGCCAATTTAGAACTTTAACTTTGAAATCAGGTCTATCCTTTTCCATTACTATTTTAAAACTCTCACCTCTCCTGATATAGACTGAAAGGTCAAGGATGAATACTGTCAGCTCAATAGGCTCAATGATGATTAGTTCAAACTGAAGAGGGAAAGGACCTGACAAAAGTGATTCCTCATCTGATGCTCACTAAACAGTATTGTCAGTATTACCAGGTTTCACGGTGACGTTGATAAAGCTTTCTCCATAAGCGCCTTCTCCAGACACACAGACTCTGAAAACGTATAGGCCATCTGACAGCTGAAAATAACAATAACATTACATCAGGTAAGATTGAATTTTACAGCATAGAAAATAGCTGGTCAGCCCAATAGGTCTGCGACGGTATTGACACACCTCGTAAACCTCCTTGCACCTCAGTCTATCTCATCCCAACATTGTATCCCTCGATTCCTTTCTCCCTCATTTACTAAGCTAGCTTCCCCTTAAGTCCATCAAGGCTAGCAGCTAAACCCCTCCAAATTCTCACCACTCTTAAGAAAGAATTCAACACCTTCAGATGCTAAGCACACTGTTTGCCTCTGTAATTAGTCCCCCCCCCCTTTCACTTTGCAGCCATCCATAATCCACCTGAGAACATTCTCTTAATATGGATACAGGCTTTTATATTAAAAGTAATTTCAATAAATAGTCTTTATGCATAGGCTGTTATTGCTATATTGAAGAATCGGTGAAGTGTATAAATATAAGCAGAGGTACTGCACTGAGCAAAAGATCATTAAAGTCAAGGCAGCACTATAATTGCATGCATTTAATTACTATTAGACACAGTGCTTTCAGGAGCGAGGGGTTAGACTTTCATTCTTCATCTCTTTTGAAATCCAACCCAGACTGATGGGATATTAAATTCCTTTTCTCCACAGGTGATCAAGCTCTAATTTAAAGTGAATATGGGCAGTGAGTCTTTGTATTGCTCACATCTCTATTTCTCACAGTAATAAGGTATTTCCCATCGGTAAGGGAAAGTTGATGCACATTCCAAAAAATATAATTACAGAATTATTGTAGAGCAGAAGGAGGCCATTCAGCCTATAACATCTGTGCCAGCTTTCTGAACAAGCAATTCACAATTCCATCCCCACTCTGTTTTCCTGTAGCCCTGAAAACTTTCCTTTTCAGATAATGATGCAATTCTCTTTAGAAGGCCATGAATGATGTAGTCTCCACCCAATGCCCAGGCAACACATTCTAGATCTGACCCACTTGGTGAATAAAAAGCTGTTCCTCACATTGCTGTTGTTTCATTTGCCAATCACAAACAATCCGTATTCCTTGGCTCTTGACCCTTCCAACGATGGGAACATTTTGTCTCCATCTCTGTCCAGACCCCTGATAATTTTGATCACTGCTTTCAAATCTACTCTCAACCTTCTCTTCTCAAAGAAGAACTACCTCAGCTTCTTCGATCTATTATATAACTAAAGTTTCACATCCCTGAAACAGTCCTTGTGAATCTTCTCTGCACTATACATAATGTCTTCACACCTTCCCTATAGTGTGGTGCCCAGACTAGGCTCCATGCTCATTACGATACCACAAGTTTAGCTTAACTTTGAGGTTCTTTTACTCTACACCTATATGCATAAATCCTAGATTCCTGTATGTATTTTTAAAGGTGTTCTCTAACTGCCAGCACCTTCAAATCATTTGAGCACACATACTCCCAAGCCCCTCTATTCCAATACTCCCTTTAGAATTGTATCCTTTCAATTATGCTGCCTCCTCTCATTTTCCCTACTAAAATGAATCATTTCACAATTCTCTGTATTGACTGCCACCTTTCACTTGACTATCCATCCACCAACTTGACTATACACTTTTTCAGTTTAGAATTATCTTCCTCACAGTTCACAGTACTTCCAATATTCACGTCATCTGCAAATTTTGAAACTGTGCCCACACACCGCCTAGGTGCTAACATCAATTGCTGAGGAGCCTGACCATAAACCTTTCTCCAGTCTGAAAATTAACAGTTCTCCTATTTGGCTTTCTTTTTTATTGAATTGTTGGAAGCGAATTTTTTTATTATTATTATTCATTCACAGGATGAGGGTGTCGCTGTTTAGGCAGCATTTGTTGCCCATCCCTAATTGCCCAGAGGGCAGTTAAGAGTCAACCACATTGCTGTGGGTCTGGAGTCACATGTAGCCAGACCAGGTAAGGATGGCAGTTTCCTTCCCTAAAGGACATTCCCTAAAGAAAATTATGTTAACACATCACGGATAGATGATTTTGTAGTTGTCATACTTTGTCACGGATCCAAAATGATTTTAACATGATAATGTTGTAATGGTAGTGAAAATAAACTTTCATTATTCAATTTTCATCATTTGACTTTGGTACCAGAGATGTTCATGAACTAAAAATTGTTTTTAAAATTGCAAATACTGTCCTAAAAGGATTGCTGTGATCGTCTGACTAGGTTGAGCCAAGCTCATGATACCATCAGTAAATCTAGGCCAAATTCACATCATTATGAAAAGCATTATATCTCCCAGTTGATTCACACCTTTTTTTAAAGTTACAGATAGAAGGGTGTCTCTGGAGTAGTCAGCTTGGAAAAATTAATGAGTAGACTCAGCAATATGCAAAACAACCTTAACCAACAGCTGCTTCTGAGCAGCAAAGGAGAGATTAAAAAATGGCTTTGTAAAAACTGGAAGAACCTCTCTCTGCCTGTCGTATTGTCTCAACCTCAAACTCAGAAACTAGCCAATGAAAAGCAATTTGGAACAAGAATCCCAATTCACCACACATTCCAGGACATCTGCAACTTCACATTTACAGAGGAAACCAGAGCACGGCTGAACACAGAATCATAGAATCCCTACAGTGTGGAAGCAAGCCTTTAGGCCCATCAAATCCACACCGACCCTCAAAAGTGCATCCCACCCAGACCCATCCGACCTAGCCAGCACATCCCTGGACACTACGGGCATGGCTAATCCACCTAAACTGCACATCTTTGGACTGTGGGCGGAAACCAGAGCACCCAGAGGAAACCCACACAGACACGGGGAGAATGTGTAAATGCCACACAGGCAGTCACCCGAGGCTAGAATCGAACCCAGGTCCCTAGTGCTGTGACACAGCACTGCTAACCACTGAGCCACCATGCCACCTGTATAGTTGGACTTGGGTATTCTCCTGCTCGTAACACAGAGGTTCTGAAAGAAACCAAAGCTGTGACCGCCTTTGCTTCCCTGTCTGTATCAACTATCCCTCATGTCTCTCTTTCTTTTTAAGCCCAACCTGCATCTGAATGTATGTTTATTGTGGTGTTTTATAATATTTTTGGGGTAATAAAATGTCACAATCTTTCACTCAAGAAAACCATGCAATTTGCTCCTTCATTTTTGATATGTTTAATTGAGGTATGATATCTATACAATGCAAGTATTTGTTGCAACAGACTGAAAGGAATATTAAAAAAGAGGGGCAAGTTGTGACCCGCTCCCCCCCGCCTCCCCCAACCTGGTCATAACAGTAAATGCTTCTGAACGATGAAAATCAAAAACATTCTAATATGAAAGCTTTGCTCAATAAAAGCCATTAAACTCTAATTGGCCTAAACTTCTACTTTGTGGACTCAGAAGCATGTAGGTTTCCATTAGCAGAAAGACGAATCATGTATTCCATCCAAGTGGTGTTTCATTTGTCCACTTCATACTTCTTGTTTAAATACTCATTATGGAATTTGCACTGGTCTCAGTAAACACAATTGACTTGAGAATCAAATTATGTTAAATGAATGACAAGGCAGCAATTATGATTAACTTCTTAAGCAAACCAATATATTGCCTGGTTGCCTATGCTAACATTCAGAATTCATTCTTTTCTACTGTTCTACTTTTGGAGAATTTGGAGCCGAAAAATAAAAATTAATTAGACTACCAGTGATTTCACATTCTTATTAAATGCCCTATATGTCTCAACTTGTGACCAACAAGTTTTTTTTTAAAACCACAGTAGTCATTACTGGTCTGTATAGGATATGGCCACCACTTTACAGAAGTGCACCACATTACATACTCTCAGTTATGCTGGAAAAACTAGTAAGCAAGAAAAAATTACTGAGGGCACCTTTCATGGAAAACATTTAGAGTCTTCTGGAGAACGATGTACATCCACCTGCAAGCTCCCCTCCAAACCACTCACCATCCTGACTTTGAAATACATCGCTGTTCCTTCACTGCTGGGTTAAGATCCTGGGATTACCTCCCCAGCAGTATTGTGGGTCCTAACTACAGCGCAAGGAGAGTAGCAGTACGAGAAGGCAGCTCACCATCAGCTTCTCGAAGGGTAATTAGGGACAGGCAATAAATGCTGGCACAGTCAGCGACGCCCACGTCCTTTGAGTAAATTTTTGAAAAAGCACCGGCAGAGAGGTCAGCGCTGCCAGTACAATCGCCGTGTATGTGGAGCCAGAAGTCAGCCCTGATCCAATCATATGCATGTCTGCAGATGCACATGCACTGAAGCCCAAGGAATCTTCACTACAGTCAGCTCTGCTTGATGCCCCGCTTTCATGTTCTCTTGTTCAATCAGTATCCTCCACACCGTTCTCCTCTCCCCACTCACTACCCCACTTGCCACCCTTCCTGTTCACTTAGCACTAGAACCCCTACTGTCTTTTTCTTGTTTAGCCACTTGTTCCTGGGTAATGTGAACTGTTCTTTGTTGTAGGCACCTTGCTGTGACTTTCGCTGGTAGTAAAATCACAGGCACTGCAACTGTATGGGCTGTGAGTGAGTCCTCTGCAGTTGAAGTGGCAATAAATTCGGCTTTCTGAGAACCACTTACAAAGCTCCCAAGCAGCCAGAATTAATGAACAAACAGAAATGTATTGCTCTTATATTGACAGCTACTCAACTGAATGTCAACATGTCTGCCAACAATCCCTTAATCAATCAGCTGCAATCACAGAAAATCTTTAAGCTTGATTTTACAACATCCCTGTCTCTCTCTTCATACATTTGCATGCAATAGGAGAGGGAGGGATAGGAAACACTTTAATGGGAATTGGGTCCCGTTGAAACTGAATTTTTCTAGTATTTCCTGAGCAGCATGAAACCTCATGTAACGTCTGCTACAGCAGTTATTTTCTTTCCCTAAACATAAATGATTTCTCATCAAAAAAAGGACGAAAGGATGATGACATAAAGACCACCAAGGACATCAAGTTCCATATGTGACACCAAAGACATGACAATCATATTTGCCCAATAATCATTGGGCTATTTGAGAAAATAAAAGTTTTGTTCCAAAACATGTGAACTAACTTATAGATGTAGGTATGAAAAGGGGACAGGGGTCACTTGAACAGTGAGGACTCAACCCATGTTCACTGGATCAAAAGGATTCAGACAAGTGATTGACAGAGGTCAGATTGCCTGCCACAAATCCTGGATATATCAACAAGTGCTCAGAGTCAGAGGGAGATTTTGTATGATTAGGGCTTCAACTTTGTCAGGGAGCTGGCTGCTGCCGGTGGAAGATGGACCAGAAGAGATTGAGTGAAAACCTCGAGAAGAATTTCCCAACACTTCAGCTAGAAAGCAGGATGCTGCCTTCACAAGTTTAAAGAGATCGAGACACTCTGTGCCAACTGCCTGTGCATCCTCTGATGTCAGCAAACCATCCTCAACAGTCACAAGTTGTACACTTCTCGTGTCTAACTAATGTATTATATCTAAACTGCTTTTTCTTAACAAACTTTATAATCTGAATAATCTTCACACATGGTTGACTGCCAATCTAAAGTACCTGTGGTGCCAAACTCCTAAAATCTAGCAAAGAATAATTGAAGGCCTGAATTGCAGTCTTAAGACTGGCTCACGCGTTATAAAAAGGGAGCTGAATCCATTACAATGTGGGCTTCAGAAATTGCAGTGAATTCGCAATGGACCAACTTTTCTGGAAGGTCCCTGCTGAAACACAAATATAGTTTTCACTTTCATAGTTGGTACTTATTCCATTTTTTTTTAAAATTTGAATTGATTTTCTCCCTTTACCTGAGACAGCTTCAATGTTGGAGAGTCCTTGCCTTCCATTACACCCTCAAAGTCCACAGGATGGCTCACAAGATTCCACTGATAACTGTAAGGTGATTCTGAAGGAAGAAAAGCATCAATATGAAGCACAGAGCAGATAAGCAAATATCAGTATGCTCAAAAATCAAAATCCTTTGTGCCTACCTTGAGTTAGCTTTCCCACCAGATTGCTACTTTGAGATATAATCATTGGCGGCATGTGAAGGGACTTAAAGCATCCCATCAATATTTATCCTTTAACCAACATCACTAAACCAGATTATATGGTCATTATCACATTTCAGTTTGTGACATCTTACTGTGCACAAATTGGATGCTACTTTTCCTAAATTAAAGCACTTGTACTTGATTGGTAGTGAAGTCAGGATATCCTAAGGTCATGTTTGAGGCAATGTAAAGATAAGGTTTTTTATAATATTAGGAGGCAAAGTCTTGGACACAAGGAGGAACTGCTTATGTAGGAGTTTGAGAAAGCTTCATACTGTCAATTTGTAGGCAGAAAGCAAGCCACTTTCAAGTCACAGAGGCAAAAGAATGACCGTTACGCTGGAGAGACATTCCTGAAGGCGTAAGAGGAGGCGGCAAATGTTGAGCAAAGGAAAACCAATTCGCCCCGAGGGAAAAATCAGTTAAAATAAAAATGACTTTTGGAAATGACCGTACTGGAACTCCCTTTTGAAGTAATCGCGTCAAGTGGGACCAATATATAACATCTCAAAATTTTGCTGATTTTTCCTTCTGGGCAATTAAGATTAAGGCTTTTGATTTGAGGACAATCATTCCACTTCAGATAAGCAAACCTGACAGCTAGTCATTTGTTTAGAGGGGAAGACAGAATAACAGATAGAACTACAAGTACAATTAGCCCAGCTACTAGCGACTTTTGGTTTGCTAAACTAATCATCACAACTTAACTAGAAATTAATGAGAAATAATAACTTAGAAGCATACGAACAGAAGTGGGCCATTTAAGTCTCCCTGGCATTCAGTGAGATCATGGTTAATCTAACTCCAAAAACTCGCCCTTTTACCCACATTTCTGATTACTTATTTAAAATAAATTTAAAATAAGTATCTGTTCTGGTATCAACTGCCATTTGTGGAATAGGGTTCCTAACTTCCATCTCTCTTTGAACGTAAAAACATTTCCTAATTTCACATCTCAGATCCATGGCTTTAATTTTCACGTTACTTCCTAAAAAAAAAAAAACTGGTTCAGGTGTTTAAGTAAGTACAGTTCTTGTCCCCTAGAGCAGTCATCATCAAACGAGCGTTTGTGGGGAAGGCATAATTTAGTCCTTTATTGCAAACTCCCGCTCACTCCCTATTCTGGCTCACACCATGGTGTGCTTCCCCACTATTCCTGCTCCACCTCGGTTCCCAGAGTACCACCTCACTGTTCTACTCTTCCTGGAAGCCTGCCAAGGATGGACAGACTTTGCAGTGAGCAGCAAGCACGTCAATCATGTTGATATCTGTAAGTAAATATCTATCTCCTTAAAAGCTTTATTAAAACATTATATGCAACACTCTCATGTTATATAGCATTATAATTTAATTTGAGGAAGTGGATGTGATTATGAAAAGAGATCATTCAAACAAGAAGGTTGGAGAACCACCATTTTAGGGAGATAAAATGGTACTTTTTAACGTTAATATTTTTATTTGAACATGTCCCACTGATAAGTTGATTTACTCATCAACAGATTTGTCTGATTTCCTGTCCTCAGACTTAGTTTCATGTTGTTGAAAAACATCAGGTTTATATAATATAGAATCTTAGCAGCGCTTTTGCATTCCTCCCTTCCAAACACAACACTGAACTCAATCGTTTCATGAGTGATATTTCATAAATATTCATGCATCTTTGGGCTATTAACTAATTCTGTCTCATTATTCACTATTAAACCCATTATGGTTTGTCCCTTTGTTAGTTTGAGGTTATATTGTGGCAAAAAAAACTCTCCTGAATGCACAAACATTCTTTTTTCCCCAAGTTGCTGCTAACGGTTAATCTGTTGATCCCAACCTAATTCTGGGATTTAACAGGCCAATAAATTAGCTGGAAAGCTGGGGGAAACCGGTCTCCACCAGTCACAGCCCCGACTGAATTTTACATCAGCCAGACAATTAATTGCCTGCAGTAATGGTTCCCTCCCCTCTATGATCCCCCCACCCCACTGGACTCCCAGAGTCATCAGCCACTCATTGCATCAGGAATGGTGGCACTACAGGCAAATCCAAGACAGCAGCTGTTGAAGACTCCTAGAATGCAGTTAAGTGAGGTCAGCGCTCTCTCCAAGGATATTCAGACACGGCCTGGTGAAGCAGTGGTGAACGTGCCTCACCCCACCATCCCACATTACTCCCAAGATCTCGTATGAAAGTTAAAATTTCCTATGAAAGCCACCCTGTCTTTATCAAACACTTGTCCAATTTCAGGATTCATACACTCTGCTGTTAACAGGGGCTCTCTTTGGTCTCAAATCCTTTTTATTATTCATATCCATCAAGTTTTTACTGAACACTGCTCTCTTAATATATATCCCCTCCTACTCTCAAAATGATTTGACTTTTAATCCCAAAAGATCCCTTTTATCAGTTTCCTGATCTTCCCTGGATTTGGAACAAGGAAAAAGAGTAGGCCACTCAGCCCTTCAAGACTACTCCATCATTCAGTACTATCATGGACGATCTGATTTTTACCTCAACTCCACACTCCTGCATACCCCCAAAAAATCTTTTATTCCCTTGGTAATCAAGAATCTATCTACTCAGGCCTTAAAAATATTTAAAGATCCTGCATCCAGTGTCTTTTGAGGAAGGGAATTCCAAAGACTTAACTTTGAGGCCCTTTTTTTCCCCATATCTTGTTAAATGGGCAAATCCTTATTTTTAAACTATGGCCCCTTATTCTAGATTCCCCCACAACCCCACAATAGGAAACATCTTTTCCACATCCAGCCAGTCAAGGCCCCTCAGGTGACCAGTACTGTATGGAATACTCAAGATGTGGTCTCACTAATACCCTGTACAACTGAAGCATAACCTCCTTAATCTTGCATTTGATTACCCTCACAATGCAACATAACATTCTATTAGCTTCCTAGATTATTTGCTGCATCTGCATACTAACCTGCTGCAATTCATGCACTAGGACACAAAATCTCTCTGCATCTTAGAGCTCTGGAACCTATATAACTTCCATTCCCATCCCTTATCCTTCAGCAATCCAATTCAGCCATGGCTACATATCATATCCTGTGAGCTAAATTTTGTAATTCAGTTAATTTGTTCCTTTGTTAAAGGACACTTATTTGGGCTTAATCTGTCCTGCTCTAAAGTAACTGTTTTCAATTTTTTAAAACTTCTTTCTCCTGACTTAATTACTTTAAACTTCTAGGTTTGCCTTTATTTGCAGTGCTTAAAACGCAAATTCTACCTCTTACGCTACATCCTTCCTTCTATTATTATTTACACCCCCTCTTTTATTTGTACCCTATTGCCTGCCACTGTCCAATTCCCCCACTACAATGTAGCCATCCCCGACATTTACTGATGTCATCCTTTGTGCTGGTCTAAATGTAATTATATTCTCCCTCGTCCTTAAGCATATCATCAAGATTTGACAATCAGACTGGCTCTATTTTTGGCGTCTGGTTGACATCATTTATTAGTAAGAACTGATATCACACCTAACTTGTTTGTTTGTTTTATTCAATTTACTGACAGATTACCGATAGCATTAAAAAAAGACCCTGTGCACATACTAACAGAAAACAATCTGGATCATTAGAATGAAGATCTCTTTTTCTGTAAAAACATGAACTAACCACATGACCTTCAATCAGGTAATGGAATTAAATTCTCCAAGCAGGACTTAGCAATGAATGTATGCTATAGACAGATGTCAGAATCTTTTCAGATCATCATCTGAAAACTGCAAAGTTTACACAAAACCTCAACATTACCTTACAGGTAAACACAATGAATTAGTCACAGCAATATTTTAATAATGGATAAACATGTAGAAATACGCATGTTGTGTTTTCAATTTCATAATGCTCCATGAAGGAGATAGATGTATTCCAAAATCATCCATTGATATTTCTATAATGCTAGTGTGCACAGCAGGTTAGGAACTAAGACTGTCAGAGTTCAGTGCAATAACTGTTTTAGTGGTAAAAGATACTTTTTAAAAAGTATGATTATTAACTTTCGTTCAAAACTACCTTTATGGACTTCAAAGCAATGCAAACTCTGACATTATGCATTTTGTTGCTTTCGACATAGTGCTGATGCATTGTCCAAACATTTCCTGGATCCACAGGATACTGGTGCTGAAGGGGTGCTTTGTTAAGGCTGGTGAAAGGCTTAGAACCAGTGGAGGGGATGTCTGACTCCTGCTGAACCTAACCTAGGAATGCTGATGCTTGGCAATCAGAGAATTAATATTTGCCCAAAATAATGTAAACCACTCAAGGAAATTTGTTAATTAGTGATTCAGTAACATTCTGTTGACTGGTCAACACCTACATAGGACTATACGGAATCCATGCATAGAAACAACCAGTCCCCCATAAGCCATTCAAGTCTCCTCCCATCTTTCTTCATCCAAATTGATCAATGTAACCCTGTATGCCTTTTTCCTTTATATGCTTGCCTAGTTGCCATGAAATACATCCACAGTATTCACTACAACCACTCCCCGCGATAGTGAGTTCTATATTCCCATCACTCTTTAGTTTACGATATTCTTTTGAATTCCCTATTCAATTTTTTGGTGACTATCCATTCAATCAAAGTTTTTCTTAATTTTAAAGATCATAAATATGTAACCACCACCATCCATTCAAAGATGGTACCACCTACAATACAGCACTCCTTCACTACTACATCAGGAGACTCAGCGGAGATTACATGCTCAGATCTTTGGTGTGGGATTTGAAACCACAAACTTCAAACTTAGAGATGAGAATATGACCACTGTGTCACTGTCAATAAAGTGGTGTATCGAGCCCTGTGGTTGGTAGGCAACCAAACCAATTTGAAGGCAAGATGGTGACAAAGTGGTAATTTCACAGCTTGGTAAGCCAGAGGTCCACACTAACGCTTTAGGGATATGGGTTCAATTCCCACCATGACAGATAGCAGAATTTAAATTCAATTCGAGAAATTCAGAAATGAAATGGAACTGTCAGTCATGAAGACTATGACAACTATCACTGATTGTGATAAAACCCCATCTCGTTCACTCATGTCCTCTCAGGAAGGAAACTTGCCATCCTTACCTAGTCCAGCTTCCATGTGACTCCAGACCTACAGCAATGCTCTGAACTGTCCTTTGAAATGGCTGACCAAACCACTCAGTTCAAGGATACTTAAGGATGGGCAGCAAATGCAGATCTTGACATTGACACCCACACCCGATGAAAATAATTTCCAAAAACCATGCCACTTTGTGATCAGCTGAAGTTGAGATATTGAGGATTGCCTCAATGCACATCTCTAAAACTTGGTAACAAAGTGAACAGTGAGGTAATGCAACCTAATTTCTGGACAGGTAGGAAATACAAGGCTTTTACGGTCCCCACACATACTTCATTCAGCAGTTTTCTGGTTTAGCTGTACTTCTGCATCGGTTCTCGGCACCATTCAGACTTCAGAGGGCCTGAAATTTATGACTCTCAAAGCCTTTCAACCATACCATGTTCAATGCAGAAACTGCAAGTTAAAATCTTGCTCTCAGTACAGTTACTTGCAGCATGAAAATTCTGAGCTTAAATATTAATTAGGAATGAAAATGTCAATAGCTTTGTTGCATGTATATATGGTACAATTTTTTTGTGAGGTGGAATCATAATTTTGAATAGTTGCATCAAAATGATCTGGCAGTAAGGAACTTGAAGTGCTTCAGTAGAAAGGTTAACTGGCCAGACACCTGTGATAATGCGCAACACTGCAGGCTTAAGCAGAAATCTAGAATGCCACTTAGCACAGCTCTGCAGGAGCGCTATACTATGAGAGTGGCATATTTCGGAAGAAACCTTTGACAGTGGATAAAATGTTAAACATCTCCAAGGTATAATTAAAATATTAACATGTTATTTGCAAAGAAGAGCCGAAGAAGCCTGTCACTAGCTGGCCCCCACCAGAACAATGTGCCTCTTTGACACTGTGCAAAGATCTGTTTGCAAATGCAGTGAATGATTATATTCCAATGTAAGCCTCACCTGCAGATGGTGCAGGAACCACAAAAGTATTAAGTTCCACCGAATTTTTGGGTTGCGTGATCACTATGTTACTTCCAGCGGATACAACAAGCTCCTTCACTGTGGGGAAAAAGAGAGAAATAAAGAATACTAACATATTCAATAAAAGCGACAATAAAAGGGTCAGTCAACAACACTTTATATATTTGACACAGTCCTGCTCTCTCAAGATAACAGTTGTGAATCAGTGAATAATAAATTCTGTCGCATATGGGATAATTCTTCAGCCACCTACATTGGGACCAATTTTTAAAATCACATTGAAAGATAACCTGGCTTCAGCGTTATAAAACATTCACTTAAATACCACCTTTCAAGACCTCATGATGTCCAACATGGCCTACATCAAACAAAGAACTTTTGAAATGAAGTAACAAATGTAATTTTGGAAGCATGGCGGCCGATACATGTACAGAAAGATCCCACTAACAGTAACATGATCATGCACAGAAAATTTGATTTATTGATGTAGGCTAAGACACTGCTGTTTTCCAAAATAACTCTACGTGCTTCATGAGAATGGCTGTGAAAAAAAATGCTTGACGAGTAAAGTTTGCACTTGTGTATATAAAAATGAATAAACATACCAACAACTAACCATCTAAAACTCAGGGTTCAGGTAAAGGCATCCTTTAGTTTTAAGCTTCATCAGTAAAAAATATAGAACAAAGTTTATGTATAGAAGTATTTGTAATGGGAATCCTAAGGCCAGTTTTAAAATCATGAATATTGCAAATCTCTGAATGGTAAAAATACATAAAATCGTTTGGGACAGGTTGTGAGAAGTGCTATATGGAGGCTCTTTCTTTATAAAACAATGAATTACTGTCAATAATTTAAAGCCCTCACAATGGTTCAATATAGACAAGGAGACACTTTGAACAATCTAACCTGTCTACACAATGTCAGTCTCTGGATTTTATCTGTGCCGGAACAGAAAGTTTTATGAATGCTATACATCAACATTCAACACTTTAATATTCAATATGCCTTGCAAATCACTATGATGATGTTGTGCCTGATTTTCCTAAGCCAGTCAACTTTTGTAGTCATTGAAAAAACGAATGTTGAGGGATTTTATTCCATAGTATTAATAGGAAATATTTTATTTTCATTATTAATGACTTTGCAGCATTTTAAAAATGCACACTTTTGAGACAAATGACTTCTGAAAAAGTGATAGAATTAATGATTTTTTTACAAAAATAGTCTGTATTCAGTTATTCATTAAAAGACACATATTATACTGATCGGTGAAACCTTGGTTAATTTATTTTGCATGAATAATTTGATACAGTTCAGAGCTTTGGGAAATGGCACAGTTTTCCTATGACAGACATGAATGCAATATCCTCTTGTTCTGTGCTGAACTTTCTAATACTAATGCACTATACCTAATTTTTACAAATTAAATATTTTGTCACCACAGTACTAATATTGGCTATATATACTTGGTAAACAAGTGAAAACAGCTATTAACAATACTAAGATCAGGAAGGTCTCTGCAAACGTAAACACATTTGTTGGTTCTACAGCAATATGAAAATGAACATCAGGTTTCAGAAGACTGAAAGCTCAACGAAGCACCTGTATTCTTCATAACTCTTCTTAGTCACCTTAGGACATGGTTGATAACACCCTCAAGGGATACAGGTTTGCACAATGCCATCTGAAGTTCAGGTGCAGAGGTCAGCACTGCAAGCTCACAGTCTGCACTGTCATTTGCTGATTGATTTAATCACAAGCTGATGGAGCACTCTGAGATGCACACTCAAGGTCACATGTAGCTCCCAAGCAAAAGCATCAACTTACCCCATAATTTTCTAGCATCATAGCATGTATTATATACCCAAAACAGAAGTCACTTGTGTACACACGTAAATCGGTCTCCTAAAAGTAACTACAAGTGTGGGTTGGCTTATACAGATAGAAATAACGCAGACTTTTAAGAAAGATATGGCAATAATCATGTGTGATTTTAATTTACATATAAAGTGGATGAATCAGATTATCAGTTAGCCTGGAAAATGCACTCACTGACTGTTTTCAATACAGTTGCTTGGGAGCAGCACCGACAGTCAGCCAGAGGATAGATTATTCTAGATCTGTTAATTTGGAAAGAGACAAGATGAATGAACAACCTCATTGTAAAAGGAGTCTTTAAGTAGGAATGATCATAACATAATTGAATTTCACATTCAGTTTGAAAGAGAGAAAAGAGGAGAACCATGATTAGTATTTTACAATTTAATAAAGGCAATTACAAATGTTTGAAGACAGAGCTAACCAAAGTGAACTGGGAAATTAGATTAAGGGGTGGATAAACAGAGATGCAGTCTCATACATTGAAGCGGATATTTCAAAACACCCAAAGATAAATTTCAGTGAGAAAAAGATTCCACTGAAAATCACACTGAAAGATAACCTGTATCATCTGTGGCTAACTAAGGAATTTCAAAATAGTATCAAATTGAAAAAATAAGTCAAGAATTCTTCAAAGATTAGTTTCAGGTTAGGAGCTTGGCCAGACTTTAACAAGCAGCAAGGAATGAAAAAATGGGACAGGAATTAAGGTATCAGAGAAAACTAACTATAAAGATAAAAAGAATGAAGTAAGGATATCTACAAGCACTTGAAAGGGAATAGAGTAATAAAAATAAGCATAGGTCCTTTAGAGACAGAATCTGTGGAATTAATAGTGGGAAGTAATGAAATGACAATACCTTTGAGTAGATATTTGATGTCTGCCTTCACTGTAAAGACAAATATAACATCCCAGAAACACTTACAAATCAAAAGGTGAAAGGAGGGTGAAGAACTTAAACCAATGATAATCACCAGGGAAAGGCTATTGAGAAAGCTGTTTGAAATAAAGGCTGACAATTACCAGGTCCTGATGCACTTCAACCTAGGGTCTTAAAGGAAGTGGATACTGGGATAACAGATGCATTAATTTTAATTTTCTAAAATTCCCAGATTTAGGAAAGATCCCATCAGTTTGAAAAATAGAATCTATCACTCTTCTATTCAAAAAAGAGGGAGACAGAAAGCAGGAAATCACAAGGCAGTTACCCTAACATCTCTGACAGAAAAATGCTAGAATGCATTATTAAGGAGATTTCAGAAGGACATTTAGGATGTCCCAATGCGATCAGGTAGAATCAACCTGGTGTTTTGAAAGGGAAATCATGCCCGACTAATTTATTAGAGCTCTTTGTGAAGTAATGCATCCAAATTTGCTGATAATACAAAGGAAAATGTGGCAAACAGAGTTTGAAGTAGGAAAGTATGAAGTAAAAGGCAGACTATTATATAAATAGACAGACATTCCAAAAAGTGAAGTGCAGTGAGATCGGAGTGTTTTTGATATGAAACACAAAAAGTTAGCATTCAGGTACCGCCAGTAATTAAGGCAGCAAAAGCACTGCCTTTCCACTCTTCTCCCTCCTCTCCTGTAGAGCTTGTCCCATCCATGGTGCCATGGGCTTAGCTCTTACTGCAATCCTCCAAGTATCCATCACCCTCACTGATTTCCAGAACAGAAAACCACTTAATAATTAGGGCCTCTGGATACTGCTGCATTAACTGCCTAAATCCCTTGCACTGCCTGACTGCCATTCACTTCCTATCTCCCTGCTTGCCCCAAATTTGTGGTGTGGTTACCTGTCCAAATGTGCTATCCACTTAGTTCTCTGCGATGCAGATGCACCTCACTGCAGCTTGAGCCATGATACTAGAGCTCAAGCTTGTACAGTTGGCAACACTTCCTGCACATGGGGTCATGAGACATGTCCACAACTCCCCATATACCAAGGATGGACCTCCCACTTGGTTGAACTGTCCTGCCTTTGCTTAACCTTAAACTTAGAAGTTAGTTTTCCGTACTTGAATTGACTGTAAGTAGAAAGTGAAACTTCTTTGGTCTCATCACAAATAAACTCCCTCTCTTGTGCCTATATATTCTCGCTTTCCTTATGACTTTCAAAACTACTGGAGTTGAAACACAGTCCCAACTGCAGCTGCTTAACAAACAACTAACTCATGACTTCCCTGTGATATCAGTCTTAGACCTTTTTTCTCAAACTCAGTTGAGCAACCCTGGACCGTGCTCCTTCACAGGTCTGACTCCTCTCGCCCCAGAAGGTAAGACAGTCAATAGTCTATGGAAATCTCTTCCCCAGAGAACAGTGCAGCAGGATCATTGAATACTCTAATGACAGAATTAAGAGATTTTTGATTGACAAAAGTGTCAAAGGGTCTGGTAAATAGAGAGGAAAGTAGAGTTGAGGCCACAGTCAGATACGAATCCTAAAGCTACCCCAAGGACATCTTCCTTCCTGGGATCGGCAATGAGGCGGCTTCTTGGGGCAGCTTTGGGATTCTGCAGTGTTGCAGCCTGAGATTCCAGTGGCCCAGCACGGATGGCCTGCTGCAGCAGCAGTTTCCGGCCCAGTATTCCAGTGGACCAGCAAGGCGGTCTTGCAGTGGTACTGTCTTTTTCTAGAACCTAGTAGCTGTGAATTGAACTAAGTCGGACTTTGTCTTAATTTTTTTTAATTTCTGCATTCTGTTATTAATATAGGTGCCGTGATGTGGCGCCTTAAACACTTTTAATTGTATTTTGCTTATGTAAAAAAGAAAGTGACAATAAATGACTATTCTATTCTATCGACGATAACCACCAAAAAGCAGAGAAGGCACAAGGAATTTTTTAAAAATGCAGAAGTTGTGGAGAAACTCAGCAGGTCTGGCAGTACCCATGAAGTGAAAACAGAGTTAATGTTTTCAAGTTTAGTGACCCTTTTCACTGAGGGTATAAGCAGTGAGCTGAAGCTGCCAGGCCTCTAATCTTGGACAGCAGTCCTCCATTTCTCATGGCACACTCCATGGTAGCGAATATCTGCATCTCTCTTCCACAGCAGCTGGCATCAAACACGCACCAGCCTCACCACGTCGTCATGGCACATCTGAGTCACTTAGAATAAATAATCTACTTCAATGCTACGCTTTGGAACACACCAACACCTTTTTTTAAATTGCAATGCTGCTGACAGGCTGCTCTGTACATAAGGACAGGGACACACTTCATTCATTGCAGCAGACTGCATCTCAGGGCTCTTCATTCGTTTTCTTAGTGCTTATTCACTTTGTGCCTATCTTATGGCATCTCCGCCTTGCCTTGTCTTTTGTGCTTTGCTACCTCATTCAGAACTTATAGCTTCACAATACTTCTGTCTTGTCTTGCCTTTTAGTGCAGACCCAAAGCCAGCAATGGTTGCTAGCAATGATCAGCCAAAGAGGTGGACATGTTGCTGTACACCACTGTACAATGTCAAGGTCACATCTGCTGCCTGTGTCAGCAGCTTGTCTACTCAACACATGGCATGCACTTCAACTAAATGACCATGTCTCAAAGTCCAAAAGGAGTAGCCCCTTAGTCATGTCAAAGTGGATAGTCATCAGGCAGTGGGTACCAGTACAGTATGTGAACGGCATTGTAAGGTGGTAGGGGGTCATCAATGATCACCACCATCCTAGCTTCAATGGGAGGACGGTGGATAATAATGTTAGGCAATAACTGATCTTTATGCTTGGACTCGGTGGTAAAGTTGAGAGGTGAACAGTTCAATAGAAGAGTTGTGTAGGAACATGGGGAACGTAATGGCATTGAAAGGGAGCCCGAGGCAGAAAGGAACATGAAGGCTTGGAGGATCAGCTAGACTGAGAGGCTGTGATCCATTCTGTGAAGCACTACCTGTGCTGCCTACCATCCTCATCAAATTTTAAGTGTGCAATCAAAATGAAAGATGGTCACCACCATGCCCAAAGTGAGCAAAGTACTTTCTTTTCCTCTGGAGGAGCAGGTTCTACCTGTGTGCAATGTGAAGTTCTTCAAGGAGCAATATCATTAAAGAGACACTTGAACAATACAAGTTAAAGACTTTTGTTATCACATGATTCTGGATGTGAACTTCATGCATTGACCAACTGTGTTAAGTGAAGAAATACTCTTGGCCATATCACTCAACATTGTAAATATATCCTACAAGTGGTTGTGAAACGTAAGTAATGTGAGGTGAGCTGGAAAGATTCACCCTAGTTGAAAACGTCATAATCATCTTCCAAGGTTTCACAGCCTCCACAAGGTGCAGGAGCTGCTCACTTCACACCTGGAACTTTAAAATATCCATGCCATTACCTTATAATATTTATTGGGTAATGTGGACGTTGGAGGTGGAGGTGGAGGTTCTCATTATTGCTGCTACCTACACAATCTCCAACAGTATCTGTACCAAATGGTTTGTACAACTTACATCAGAGCCAGATCAACAACGTGCAAGGTCCAAGCTGAGGCGGTTTATTGGCCTCATTGTCAAAGGCCTCCATGTCTCACTGTTTTGAAGACATTGCCGAAATGTTATGTGTGTGTGGGCCATGACTGCTGAATGATTGCACTACGGCGGACCTGCTTTGTTTCTGATATTGCCCCCATAGGTTCAGTGGAACTGTCCTCAATAGACCACCTGTAAAAGCTGTAGTTGACTCTGTAGTCGACACATTGAGGACCGCTATGCCAACGGATGAGAAACATGTGCATCTGGATGCCCAGGACAAGCATCAGCCACCAGCAAATGTGGAGCTGCCTCCTAATGTGAAGTTTATAGCGAAAGATGCTATAAAGACGGGGAGAAGGTGTATTACAGCCACACTCAGATCACCATGCAGATTGCAGAGGGGTAGTGGTGCTACCCTCTGTTTAAAAGGTGGCAGTCAGAAAGTCAGGTGATGCTGTCCAGCTTATCTGCAACGCAACATCTTCTTCCAATGGGGCCAATGAGGGCGAGAGACTGGCCCCTTTACATGAGCTCATGCCTTGGGCTTTGATACAGTACTCCCCAGGCAGAGTAAACAGCAAATGACTGGAGGATGAGGCAAGGTGATGTGAAGGTGGATGAGGATCTGGCAGGGCCACAGCACTGTACCAAGTAAGACAATGAGGATGTCTTCAGACAGAACAATACCTTCAGCATTCTACAGTGCAGCAACATCAATCAAAGCATCGGAGGCATGACTTCTTTGTAAGCCTCATTTAATGGAGTTGTCTGTGACTATAACTGTAACTGTAACATCACTAACTATAAGCATTTCGAAGCTACAGAGGCCAGCAGCCCCTGTGTACACCCAACTGCAAATACAGCCTAATGCTGCGATCATCTATTGCAACTCATGCTATTTAGTAAAAGTTAACTTTACAAATTGATGGAAGGCTACAAAATATCTGATGCTCCCTCACGGAATCATGACAAAGTTTCATTCTAGTGTGGGTGCTATGGAAAAGTATGTTAATTGGTCAGACAGGATTAGAACATCATGCGATGCTGAGGATGGCTCACTTCTGTACCCTCATTGTTATAGTTGCAGATAAAGTGACATTCACTCACACATCTCATGATGAAAAGTGAATATTTATTTACAGATGTGATAACTTATTTACCAAGCTTCACCCATTTGCCTCAGGTTTTCTTGTATCTTTCTCTCCAACTCGGTCTAAGTGGAGTCCCACAATCTGTAGCTGGGATTCAGAAGCCTTCCCTACAGTGCAGACTGATTGCCTTGGAGGCAGAGAGGCTGTCCTGAGAGGAGATTTCTGCCGGGCCTCCATGTGGTTCCTTCTCAGGCTGAGTGCCTACTCACACCACCCTGTCTCCTTGTGAGGAAGAGGCTCCTGGAGTGAGGTCAAGGTCACTCATCTCCCTGATGCTGAGCACTAATGGCTAGAGTGATGGAGAGCAGGTCTATGCATTTATCTGAATATGGAATCCAGGTTTCCTCAGGAAGCACCAACCTCTTCATGGGTGCAGCCTGATGCACACATGCCAGAGACTGCACAGTACAGATAGCATTGGTGGATTCTTCCAATCTTCAATTATGTTTCTTGGGTGAACCTGCCTGCTGCTCCTGTGTCCGCCACTGTACTTGAATTAAGTAATTACTAATCGACACCAGGGGGGCACTCCTGCCTAAGGCTCACTGGTCTCTAGCAGTCCTTGGCATACTCCTAGCCTGGCCAGCCACACAGACAGGGTTGGGAGGAGCTCACTGGAGTGAACTCACGACTTCAATTTAGCTAAAATACCCACTCAGGCATCAGTATCCGAGCTAGGGGAGAGTGCGAGAGACAGCCTTGCCAAGGCATCCTCTAAAGGATTTGAGGCATCTTTCACAGAGCTAGAGGAGGTGATAATTCCCTGTGGGGTCTCTTCTTGGTTGAGACTATGCAGGTGCAGCCTGCAGGAGACAAGAGAGGGACTGAGTAGCAAACTGGGGCAGATATTTAGGCATGTTGAGAATGCATTCACAGTGCTGACAGCAGGACTGCAGCACACTACTAAGAGAAAAATGTCATGTACCCCACCACCCCATTTAGGCTCTCTCCACCTACAGTGGACTGTTTGCACTCAAGTGAGATAAAGGGAGGGATTGAGCCTTGGCTTAACACGTCACCAGAAAATGGAGCCCACTTCTGGTTCCTTGAAATCTGATTGAATTGCATGACATGCAAAATGTTTTGCCACACATTTTAACCAACATTTCATTAGACAAGTGAAATTATTTAGATCTAAAATTAAAATAATGCACTTTGAGAGCAAAAAATTGCTTCCAGTTAAGTCTGCCAAGAACACTTCGAGTTAACTACCATCTGATTATGGTTCTAAGCCTAAGGCACTTATAACATAGGGTTTGCAACCACACAACAGCTTGAACAATCAGATCTCTCTGCAATGTCGTCATGGCAACAATACACTGCTGTCAGAAAGTACCACAAAGTGCGTAGAGACTTATTCTCATTCGGCAGTATTAGATATGCTAACTAAATTCTAGATTGAAATGATACCAAAAATTAGGCTAATCAACATTAGTCAGGAGATTCATCATCAAGGGAAGTTCTCAAGTTTTGATTTGTTTTATTTTTAAAACATACATCCACACCCCTAAACCCAATCCGGAGATGAAGTTGTTACTCTTTCCTTTTCCCCAGTCCAACCTATCACTTCCGCGTTTTGTTACAGTGGACACACATTGGTGCTGGATATAGGGCAATTTTCTTTCCTGATAGCCCCTGAATATTAATTAGTACCAACTCTTGCTTTGATGTGGAGAAGCCTGATGACATTTGTGACATGTTGCAATTCAAAGGAGGTCTCCATCATTTGAAGACACTGCCTCCTTGAACTACGTTTGCCAGGGCAGCACCTTCATCACTTTCCCTGTGCAAAGGACTGGACATTCAACTCATGACTGAAATAGCAATGGATGAAATACCAAGTAGGAGCAGGGGCAGGAAGGGAAGGGAAGGTATCTTAGCTGCCTATTGATATCCTGAATAAAATAAGCTCCTACACTCACATTATAATCAACAAGTAACAATTTATTTATCTAACTATAACAGTGAACAAATTAACTAAACTATTAACAAACTGAACAATTCCCCTCTAGTTACTAGCTTTTCCGGAATAAAACAAGATTCTAATGGTATGCTGTTCCAATAAATACAAGTCCCATTTATAGAATATAAAATTTTTAAAAGATTAGGATTTAGTGTCTTGAAATTACTGCCAGGTTACATCTTCCGTAATGTTCTGTGTCTTTTCTGTTAACGTTCTGTCAGGAACACCTTCTCCATTGAATTCTTCTGTCAGGAATATTAACTAAGGGTGCTGCAGTACTTTTAGTTTGATGATGCTTTCTCTAAGAGCTGAGAGAGCTGATCTCTTAGTAGTCGACAGCTCACTCTCTCCTGATTTTCCAAATGCCGTCATCTTTTATACCCTGATGACATATCAATTTCTTACAACAGGATTGGTCCTATGTTGTCAAAACCATCAGATTTAAATTTAATTGGTTTTTGGTATCTAAGGACCTGGTTTAAATTGATTGGCTAAATTCGAAAACTGTTTTCTTGGTAAAAATGCTGCTTTGCCTGCTAACAGTATAGCCTTTTGATACAATTGTTTCAATTCAGGTGCTCTGCGTACTTGCAACTTTACAAACTTGCAAACTTGAATCTGTAAGCATAGAAAAAGTACATCATCTTTAAAAGGGACCATGCTTTTCCCATAGCATTTTACAAACTCTAACTTCTAACATCCTGCATTCCAATCCACAAATACACTACCCAACTTCACAACAATGTTAAGGGCCAATATTAAGTTTCTCTTTTGTTGGAGATGGTAATTGCCTGGCACTGGTGTTGTAAAAATGTTACTTAACACTTCTCAGCCCAAGACTGAATATTATCCAGGTTTTGCTGCATTTGGATATGAACTGCTTCAGTATCTGAGGAATTAAGAATAATGAACATTGTGCAGTCATTAGCAAATATCCCCACTTCTGACATTACAGTGAAGGGAAAATCATTGGTGATACAACGGAAGGTGACTGGGCTGAGGACACTACCCTAAGAAACTCTTGCAGAAGGGACCTGAAGCTGAGATGAATAACATCCGCCAACCACAACCGTCTGCCATCTTTCTTTATGTCAAATATGACTCCAACCAGCAAAGAGATTTCCCTGATTTCCAGTAACTCTCACTTTGCTAGGGCTCCCTCATGCCCCAGTCAAATGCTGCCTTGAGATGAAGGGTAGTCCTTTCACCACCTTCTGGAGTTCAGTTCTTTTCTTTTGTCCCTGTTTGGATAAAGGCTGTACTAAGGTCAGGAGCTAAGTGACCCTGGAGGAAGGTACAGTTACAACATTTAAAAGATACTTGGACAGGAACATGAATATAAAAGGTTTACAGGGAGATGAGCCAGAAGCAGGCATGCGGAACTAGTTTAGTTTGGGAAACTTGGGTGGCATAATGACTCTATAACCCTATAACTCAAACCTGAGTGCCAGTAAACAGCTTACTGCTAAGCCACTGTTGCTTGATGGCACTGTTGTTGATCTCTTCCATCATTTTACTGATAATCCACAGTCGACTGATGGGGTGGCAATTGGCCAGGGTGGATTTGTCCTGCTTGGTGTGAACAGACATACCTGGCCAATGTTCCACATTGTCAAGTAGAGGGCTGTGTTGTAGCTGCACTGGAACAGACTTTTAACCTTTCAAATGCTCAAAAATATCAGTAATTTCTGGACTCCTTTATACTGTTCTTTTTGAGATGGAATGCTTCATAAATTAACATTTAGAGTCATAGTCATACAGCATAGAAACAGACCCTTTGGTCCAACCAGTCCACGCTGAACATGTTCCCAAACTAAACTAGTCAACCTGCCTGCGCTTGACCCATATCCCTCCAAACATTTCCTATTCATTAACCTATCCAAATGTATTTCAAATGTTGTAAACGACCACTTTCTCTGGCAGTTCATCCCACCCATGAATCACTCTCTCTAAAAACGTTACCCCTCATGTCCTTTTTAAATCTCTCTCTTCTCACTTTAAAACTATGCCCCTTAGTTTTGAGCTCCCCCACCCTAGGGAAAAGACCCTCGTCATTCACCTTAGCTATGCCTCTAATGATTTTATAAACCTCAATAAGGTCACCCTGCAACCCATTATGCTCCAGTGGAAGAAATCCCAGTCTTTCCAGTTTATTTTTACATCTCAAACCCTCCATTCCCAGCAACATCCTGGTAAATCTCTTCTGAACCCTCTCCAGTTTAATAATACCCTTCCTACAACAGGGTGACCAGAACCGTACACAGTATTCTAGAAGCGGCCTCACCAACGTCCTGTACAACTTCAACCCAACATACCGACTCCTATACTCAAAAGTCTGAACAATAAAGGCAAGCGTGCTAAACGCCTTCTTAGCCACCTCAGTTGGCAGTAGGTACTGAGAGAATGGAAAAATTAACTATTTCATTGTTTTAGGAGATGTTTATGCTTGGTAAATATGAATGATTTCTTCACATTAAGGGTATAATTGTGCTGCACTAAAAGTCTTATTATGAAGATTATGACCTGTAATCGCACGGTGATGGTAAACATGAACTGTGACAAAAAATCCCCTTTATCCACAGCAGTGAAGAGTTGGTGGATAAGTCAGGGTTCAAGCTTTTGGTTTATTGCAACAAGAACAGCATGTGGCTTACATTCATATAGCACCTTTAGCATAGTGACGAAAACTGAAGCAATCTTAAACAAAATTTGATACTGAGCCACAGATGTCTATACAGGCAACCAAATATTTGCTCAAAGAGAGAGGTTCTAAGGAGCATTTAGAGTCGTAGAGCTGTACAGCATGGAAACAGACTCTTCGGTCCAACTCATTCATGCCAACCAGATATATTAAATTAATCTAGTCCCATTTTCCAGCATTTAGTACATAGCCCTCTAAACAGTTCCTATTCAAATACCCAAGCAGGTGCCTTTTAAACGTTGTAATCGTATCAGCCTCCACCACTTCCGCTGGCAGCTCATTCCCTACACGCACTGCGCTCTGTGTGAAAACGTTTCTCCTTAGGTCCCCTTTAAACCTTTCTCCTCCCCCTTTAGACCTCTGCCCTCCAGTTTTGGACTCCCCAAACCCAGGGAAAAGACCTCAGCTTTTCACACTATCCATGCTCCTTCATGATTTTATATGCCTCTATAAGGACACCTTAGCCTCCGACGTTAGTGGGAAAATCACCCCAGCCTATTCAGCCATTTCCTATAGCTCAAACTCTCCTGCCCTGGCAACATCCTTGCAAATCTTTCTTGAACCCTTTCAAGTTTCACACTATAGCAGGGAGACCAGAATTGCATGCAGTATTCCAAAAGCGGTCTAACCAATATCCTGTACAGCCACAACGTGACTCCCAACTCCTATACTCAATGCACTGACCAATGAAGGAGGCAGAAAATCAAGGAGGAATATCACACAGATTAGAAACTAGACATCTGAAAGTGCAACTGCCAGCAGTAAAGTGATTAACACAAGAGAGACCAGATTTGGAGAAGTACAGACATCTTGGAGGGTGTTAAGTCTAGAGAAAGAGCACATTTATTCTAAAACAAAAATGCCAAATCCAAGGAAGATGACAAGTCCAATTATTGCCCCATAATAATAATTCTGGCAGTTAATAGAAGATTCATTGGATTAAGTTTGAAATATTTCAACTTCTTTCCAGTGGGGATTGTCTCATTTTAATAATAAACCCAACAGGATGAAAGATTACCTGGTTTATGCAGGAATGTAGAGTTGAGGTTAAAATCAGATCAGCTACAATCGTATTCAATGGCAGAGCATTGAAGATTAGAAAGGATCGAAAGGCCTGATCCTCAATCATATGCTCATGAACCCATGATTTTGTTTATCAAGAAGCCTGGTTGATAGATCTTTTTATTTGATCCTGATATAGGTAAGGTTTCCAATTGGTTGTTTTACTAACTGAAAAATGCAGTCGTAATTTTGAATCTGACCCATGGAGTTATAGAACTAGAGTGACAGTGTATTCCTCCAGCCTTGGTCTACCTACAGCACCTGGACTGCAGCAGTTCAAGGAGGCAGCTTACCACTACCTTGCCAAGGGCAACAAGAGATGGGAAATAAATACTGGCTAGCCAGCAAAGTCTACATCCCACAAGAGAATTAAAAAAACAACAACACTGGTGACTTTTGCAAATATTCTTATCAGGATATTGAGTCCACTGTTCTTACACACCTCATGCTCGCCCAGTGAAAACTCTGGCTGACTACTTTCTCCATGAGTTGATTGCTGTGACAAGTGCTTGGCCAGGTGAGATGCCATGGCAGGAGGGTGATGGCGGCCCAGGAGCTGTGGATCCTGATGACTCAGCTCTTCATCGCTGTGACTGGACTTTTCTTCCAACTCATTAAACTGGAGTTTCAATAACTGAGAGATTTTTTTAACCGTGTAAAATCTTCCATGATGTGAAGGAATAATGGCTAAATGAGTCAGATTAAGGACTGAAGTGTGATAGGAAGCAAGTGCGAACGAATTGGAGTAATTGTTAATAATTTTGGTATCAAGCAGCGGTGAAGCATTTCTGAGGACAGTTACTTAGGGCAACTGTGTTCAATGATCAACATTCACAGCAGAGTCTTTGGACTAATTAATAATTAGCTGATTGTTTCACGGAAAACATTAGTTTTCCATTAATGTTTGTTTTTAAACAGACCCAATCAATTACTGTTAATATTGTGATTTTGGAATTATAAGATTTATTATGTACTAGCATTTCATCCCTGTGTTGTGTTCTGCTCACCCTGACAAATCTGCTTCAAACAGCTTTCACATGCAAGGAGGAACATAGTTCAGCCCCATCTATTGGAACATTATGTTGTAGAATCCAGTGGAGCCGAAAGTCCCAACACTTTTGAAATAATGCCAATTTTTATCTTTGCGGCCACTCTAGTTTACAATACAATGCTTCAATAGATGAGCCTGAACTATGTTCCTCCTTGCATGTGAAAGCTGTTTGAAGCAGATTTGTCAGGGTGAACAGAACCACAGGGATCAAATGTTAGTACACAATAAACCTTATGATTACAAAACCACAATTCCAACAGTAATTCATTGGCTTTTTGGATCTGTTAAAAACAAACATTAATGGAAAAACTAATGTTTTCTGTGAGACAATCAATCAACCAATAATTAATTAGTCCACAGACTCTGCTGTGAATGTTGATCATTGAACACAGTTGCCCCGAATAACTGTCCTCAGAAATGTCTCACTGCTGCTTGATACCAAAATTATTAACAATTACTCCAACTTGCTCACACTTGCTTCCTATCGCACCTCAGTCCATAATCTGACTCATTTAGCCATTTTTCCTTCACATCATGAAAGATTTTACACGGTTAAACAAATCTCTCAGTTATTGAAACTCCAGTTTAATGAGTTGGAAGAAAAGTCCAGTCACAGCGATGAAGAGCGGAGTCATCAGGATCCACAGCTCCTGGGCCATCCTCACCTTCCTGCCATGGCATCTCACCTGGCCAAGCACTTGTCACAGCAATCAACTCATGGAGAAAGTAGTCAGCCAGAGTTTTCACTGGGCGAGCATGAGGTGTGTAAGAACAATGGACTCAATATCCTGACAAGAATATTTGCAAAAGTCACCAGTGTTGTTGTTTTTTTAATTCTCTTGTGGGATGTAGGCTTTGCTGGCTAGCCAGTATTTATTTCCCATCTCTTGTTGCCTTTGGCAAGGTAGTGGTAAGCTGCCTTCTTGAGCTGCTGCAGTCCAGGAGCTGTAGGTAGACCAAGGCTGGAGGAATACACTGTCACTCTAGTTCTACAACTCCATGGGTCAGATTCAAAATTACGACTGCATTTTTCAGTTAGTAAAACTCCCAACTGGAAACCTTACCTATATCAGGATCAAATAAAAAGATCTATCAACCAGGCTTCTTGATAAACAAAATCATGGGTTCATGAGCATATGATCGAGGATCAGGCCTTTCGAGCATGCTCTGCCATTGAGTACGATTGTAGCTGATCTGATTTTAACCTCAACTCGGCATTCCTGCATAAACCAGGTAATCATTCACCCTGTTGGGTTTATTATTAAAATGAGACAATCTCCACTGGAAAGAAGATGAAATATTTCAAACTTAATCCAGTGAAACCTCTATTATCTGCCAGAATTATTATGGCACAAAAACTGGACTCATCATCTTCCCTGGATTTGGCAATTTTTTTTTAGACAATGAGTGTGCTCTTCCAAGATGCCTGCACTTCTCCAAATCTAGTCTCCCGTGTTAATGGCTTCGCCACTGGCAGTTGTGCTTTCAGATGCCTAGTTTCTAACCTCTGGAAATTCCTCCCACTTTTCCACCTCTCCTTCTTTAAAATGTTCCTTGGAGCCTCTCCTTTGAGCAAGTTTTGGTCACCTACATAAACAAAATTTGACACCAAGCCACAGATGTTTAAGATTGCTTCAGATATCTTCACTATGTTAAAGGTGCTTTTCAAGTTTAACCTGCAGGCTGTCTTTGCTGCATCTCACCAAAAGCTTGTACTCTCACTTGTCCACTAACTGGATCCTCTTCACTGCAGTGCACAAAGGAGATTTTTGTCACAGATCATGTTTACCACCACCGTGCGATCACAGGTCATAATCTTCACAACAAGACTCTAGTGCAGCACAATCACACCATTAACCGAAGATGCCTTTCATGTTTAAGCTTGACAAATATCGCCTAAAACAATGAAGTAGTTTATTTTTCCACTCAGTACTTACTGCCATCTGCAATAAAAATGAGGGAAATTTGTTAATGTCTCAAAACCATTAAATGATGCAAGAGCCAAAGAAAGTAAATCTAATAGCAAATGCTATTAGAATAGTTGTGTTCATCTGTTCCTTGAATTGCTTTTGGGTTGCTCTCCAAAATAGGAAGAGCATAAAATAATGTCTATAAAATGTCTATTGTACCACTTCGAACAGTTGTCTTATATGAATCAATTGTGTACATAACAGTGCTACGCCAGTGCTACATCTATGAGGTGCTAGTCTCATTCCCTGGGGGCTGGACTCTCTGATTCAAGACTTTCCAGGTTATTCATCATGTCATGACAATATCTGTCACTAACTATAAATTGAAGGAACACACTGTTTACTCTCAATGTTATAATAACGTAATTCACAACTGAATATATCTGCTACATAACAGACTGCAATCAGGTAGTCATAAAATGAACGAAATTTGTAGCTAATACTAGGTCTATGATATCACAGATCATAAGTTTTAGGAGCAGAATTAGACCATTTAGCCTAATGAGTCTGCTCTGCTATTCAATCACAGCTGATATGTTTCTGAGCCCCATTTGCCTGCCTTCTGCAACAATCTTTGATCCCGTAACTAATTAAGAACCTATCTCTGCTTTAAATACACTCAATGACTTGGCCTCCACAGCCTCTGAGGCAATGAATTTCACAGTTTCACACCCTCTGGCTGAGTAAACTCCTCCTTGTCATCCCTTCACTCTGTGCCCTTGGGTCCTAGTCTCTCCTACTAGCGGAAACATCTTCTCCACATCCACTCTACTCAAGCCTCTGAGTATTCTGCAAGTTTCAATTAGATTCCCCCCCTCATCCTTCTAAACTCTATCGATTACAGACACAGAGGCTTCAATGGCTCCTCACATGACAAGCCCTTCATACCCGTGATCATTGCTGTAAATCTCCTCTCGAGCACCTCCAAGGCTTTCTTAGATACAAGATCCAAAACTGCTCACAATATTCCAAATGGAGCCTGACCAGAGCCATTTAGCTCTCTCAAAGTTAATGCTTACACTACATTTGTTTTCCTAACTGTCAGCTGAACCTGCATGTAAACCTTAAGAGAATCCTGGAATCAGACTCCCAAGACCCTTTGTGCATCAGACTTCCAAAGTCTTGCCCCATTTAGAAAATAGTCTGCACTTCTATTCTTCCTACTAAAGTGCATAACCTCTCACTTTCCCACCTTGTATTCCATGTGCCATTTCTTTGCCCACTCTTTGAGCCTGTCCAAGTCCTCTGCAGCCTCCCCATCTCCTCAACACCACCTGTTCCTCCACTTACCTTTGATCTACAAACTTAGCAACAATGCCCTCTGATCCTTCACCCAGTGCTTTAATTATAACATGAATAGTTGTGGTCCCTATATTAACCCCTGTGGAACTCCACTAGTCAGTGCAGGGAACGTTGCTGCAATATAGGAACAAACGAGCACAGTAGGCCATTCAGTCTCTTGAAAACATTTGGCCAATCAGTTAGATCAAAGTTGATCTGTAACTGAGCCTCGGTTGCCCACCTTTGATTCGTATCCCTTGGTATCCTCATGCAACAAAAATCTATCCATCTCCATCTTGACAGCTTCTGACTTCCAAATGTCTACAATCTTTTGTGCGAAGAAATGCTGTCTGATTTCACTGCTAAATGGTCAGGCTGTAATTTTAAGATTGCACCCCCTTGTTTCTGAATTCTCCCACTCAAGAAAAAAGTCTTTGCCCTATCAAATGGTTTTACCATTTTAAACCCCTTCAATCAGCTATACTTAAAGGAATATTAATGACATTTATGCAACCTGCTCTCATAATTTAAACCTTTAAGCTGAGCTTAAAATCTGGAGTGCAACCTCTTAAGGCCATTCTGTCCCTCCTGATGTCCAAAACTGAATGCTGTACTCCAGATGGGGTTTGACCAACCATAACATAACTTCCCATGATATTACAGTTGCCTTGTGAGACTAAAATTGCATCAAGCTTTTGATCATTTATGTACCTGCCCACGAGTTTTGAGGGACATGATTCCTTGCTCCTCCACTTGCTTCTGTATTGTGTTACCTCCTGCAAGAGAGGACCGAACAACCATCCCTTCACATTCAATGTCAATGCTGTCCCTGGATCAGAGGATGACATCTATGCACTGTCACAAGACATTCTAAGTAGCCCTTTCAGGGAGCTATGGACTTGAACCCCAAGATCCTTCTGTACATCTGTAGAAGGCTAAGCTGGCACATCTGATCCTGCATCATGTTTCTTACCAATGGTGACCTTCAACAGCATTACAGTCAGAGCAGCAGAATTGTACACCAGCACAATTTGCAACCTCAATGTCTGGCATATTCCCGGCTCAACCATTACCATCAAGCCAGGGAATCAACCTGAAAAGTGGAAAGTAACAATTGTGCCAAGGGATGCCCATCTCCAATAATAGAAAATCTGACCCTCGCCTCTTGATATTCAATGGTGTTAACAGGATTTTCCGACCTAAGTGCATTGAGGGTCCACCTACAGCACATTAACTGCATCGTTTGAAAATGGCAGCTCACCACCACCTTCTCCTGGGCAACCAAGGATGGGCAATAATTTCTGGCCAGCCAGTGATGCCCAACATCCACAAATGAATATAACAAAAAAATGACTCTTAACTGGACCAGCTATGTAAGTACTGTGACTACAATAATGGGTTAGCAGTTGAGTATTCTGTAGTGACTAATTCAGCTTCTGACTCCCAGAGTGATTCCATTATTTACAGGACAGAAGATATGAATGTGATGGAATACTTCTCAGTTATCTGGATGAGTGCAGTTCCAACATTTGAGCAGCATGACAGCTCCAGGAGAAAGCAGAGATAATAGGAACCGCAGATGCTAGAGAATCCGAGATAACAAGGTGTGGAGCTGGATGAACACAGCAGGCCAAGCAGCATCATAGGAGCAGGAAAGCTTGACGTTTCGGGCCTAGACACTTCATCAGAAAAAAAGAAATTTCTGATGAAGGGTCTAGGCCCGAAACGTCAAGTTTTCCTGCTCGGCCTGCTGTGTTCATCCAGCTCCACACCTTGTTACCCAGGAGAAAGCAGCCCACTTGATCAATACCCCTCCACCAGCTTAAACATTCACGTCCTCCATAACCAATACCATGACTATCACATGTACCATCTACAAGATGCAGTGCAGCATCCTGCCAACATTTCTTTGAAAGCACCTGCTGAACCAAAGTTGGCATGTGCATTTCACAATTAGGAAGATAAATAGTTTGTTAGCCTTAATCGTAGGTGGAATAGAATACAAAAATAAGTAAATCTTGCTCCTACAACTATACAAGGTTTTGGTATGACCACACCTGGAGTGCTGCGTGCAGTTTCAGACTCTATATTTAAGGAAGGATTCAGTGCATTGGAAGCAGTACAGATTAAAGTCCTCTAGATTAGCCCCTGGAATACAAGAATATTCTTACAATAAAAGCTGACTAAATTAGCCTACATCTTCTGGAGTTTAGAAGCATGACAGGTAATCTCATTGTAACATACAAGATTCCGGACAGGCTTGAGAGGATAGATACATCGTTTATTTCCACTGGTTAGGGAATTTAGAACACGAAGGCACAATTTCTGGATAAACCAGTCCATCATTCAGGACTGAGATGAGAAATTGCTTCACTCCAAGTGTTGCGAACTTTTGGAATTCTCTACCCAAAGGGTTAGGGATGCTCCATCATTGACTATATTTAAGGTTGGATAGACAAACTTTTGGTCTCTCAAGGAATCACGGAATGGTTGTGAAAGTGGAATTGAAGTCTCCCAAGATCAGCCACAAATCATGCTGAATAGCAGAGAAGGTCAGTTGCCAATTCCTACTCCTATCTCATGTTTTTGTGTTCAGTGACCTCAAGCACCTAGACAAACAAGCAGGTGCTCCGGTTCAAAAACAAAGTTGCTGGAAAAGCTCAGTAGGTCTAGCAGCATCTGTGAAGGATAAAACAGAGTTAACATTTCGGGTCCGGTGATCCTTCCTCAGAACTGATGGTGGCTGGGAAAACGTCAGTTCATATACAAAAAATAGGGAGGTGGGTGGGGTTGGGAGGAAGTGATAGGATAGAGCCCAAACCCTGCAGCCCAATGGCATCAATGTGGATTTCACAAGCTTCAAAATCTCCCCTCCCCCAACCGCATCCCAAAACCAGCCCAGCTCATTTCCACCTCCCTAACCTGTTTTTCCTCTCACCTCAAGCCACACCCCCATCTCCTATCTACTAACATCATCCCGCCCCCTTGACCTGTCCGTCCTCCCTGGACTGACCTATCTCCTCCCCACCCCCCTACCTACACTCACCTTTACTGGCTCCATCCCCGCCTCTTCGACTTGTCTGCCTCCTCTCCACCTATCCTCTCCTCTATCCATCCTCTATCCGCCTCCCCCTCTCTCCCTATTTATTTCAGAACCCTCTTCCCCTCCCCCATTTCTGATGAAGGGTTTAGGCCCGAAACGTCAAGCTTTCCTGCTCCTATGATGCTGCTTGACCTGCTGTGTTCATCCAGCCCCATGCTTGTTATCTGGGGGAGAAAGATAGTTGGACAGACAAAGCAGTTGCTAGCAATCGGGCTGGGAACGTGAATAGTCGTTGATGGGGACTGTTAGTGACTAACAACAGGGGGGTGTAATGGCAGGCTATGTGGTAACAAGGCCTGGTGTGTGGGGTAGGGGCTGGGACATGGGAGAGTTTAGGCCCTAAAATTATTGAACTCAATATTGAGTCCGGAAAGCTGTAAGGTCCCCAAGTGGAAAATGAGGTGTTGGTCCTCCAGCTTGCGTTGAGATTCACTGGAACACTGCAGCAAGCCAGAGACAGATGTTGGCCAGGGAGCAGGGTGGTGCGTTAAAGTGGCAGGCAACAGGTAGTTCAGGGTCTTTTTTGCGAGCAGAATGTAGACGTTCTGCGAAGCAGTCGCCAAGTCTATGCTCCAATTGCTCCGGTTTCCTCAGATAGCCTCAAGACGTGCAGGTAGGTGGATTGGCCATGATAAATTGCCCATAGTGTCCAGGGATGTGCAGGCTAGGTGAATTGGCATGGGAAATGCAGGGTCCCAGGGATCCGATGGGGGGGTGGGGCTGAATTTGGGTGGAATGCTCTTCGGAGAGCCGGTGTGGACTTGTTGAGCTAAGTGGCCCGTTTCCACACTGTAAGGATTCTAAGGTGCCCCTCTATTCCGATCCATTTCAGACACTATCCAAACCTTGAAACATATCCCCATTTCTTCACCATTGCAGGATGAAAATCTTGGAACTCCCCACACTCACCAGCACAGAGTATACCTGTACCAAAAGAACAACAGCAGTTCAAGAAGGCAGCTCACCATAATATTCTCAAGAACAGTCATAGTGGACAATAAGTGTCGGCCTTCCCAGCAATGTCCCAGTGCAAAGAATGAAGAAAAGAATTGTTCATGTTTCAAGTACACTCAAGTGCTGCACACTACTGGCTGTCAAGCATTGTGGAACAGCCTGTATGTGGGAGAACAGTGGTTCAGTGGTTAGCACTGCTGTCTCACAGCCCCTGGGACCCAGGTTCGATTCCAGCCTCAGGCAACTGTCTGTGTGGAGTTTGCATCCTTCAGACGGTCGATGTAGACATGATGGGATGAATGGCCAGCTACCACACTGTAAGGATTCTATGAAATTGTCAAAGGTATTATTCAAATGCAAGTTTGTTTGTTTTAAATCATTAAAATTACGTTTGAAAATCTCAAGTGTTGGCAAGACTGCTTTGAATGCAGAAGGCGGCAGCTCAATTTATCACTACTACAATCACCCAGGCAACATTAATGTAAAGAATCTAGGGTGTCTTAGTCTGCAGGGCATAAGAAAAAGCAAAGCGTAAAGGCAAGGCTTGTCTCAACCAAAACACAATCAGACGATTTACTGAATTTGAAGTTGATTTCCTGTGTGGGACTAACTATGTACTTTTCTCACCAATGAGATTTTGTACCACAAAAGAAATAGGAGAATGATGGAGAAAGAGAATGAATTAGAATTAACAAATTAGAAATATGTTACAAAGACAGAAGTAAAAAGAGTAAAAGAAAGACTTGATTGAGACAAGGAAGATATCAACTAAAAGGAAAACAATTAAAAATCAGTTTTTATTTTAAATCTCCAACGACAATCTACCATTTACAAGAGGCCAAACAGATTACACTGTTCTTTTTCTGGATCAATATTGATTGGCATTACATTAAAAGCACACTCGTGCTCTTAATCACTAATTTCCCATTAAATTGATCACAGAATGTTAATGTGCAAATTTAGAAAAAGTTTGCAAAGATAACAGGAGAGCGAAATCTCCATTTGTGCAAAGGAAACAACAGAGCAGCATAAAACAGCCAAATAGTTCCGGCCATTTGCAACTAATAGTACATCCCTTAATAACAACCTGTATCCACAACACGCTATTATTTTACCAGCAAAATCCAGCCCAAAGACGCAGCACGTTCTAATTCATTAGTTCCCAGATCATAATTCTCAAATCCTTTCCGAGTGTTTCCTTCCTTCCTCCAGGTTTCAAGGACATTAACAATCCATTTCCTAATCATTAATTCCTCACCTAAGCCTTTCAACACCATAAAAAAAGTACATATTTTATCTAAGTTAATACATTGAGGAATATGTCTAAGCAACTGTAAAATGGTTGTTTGCGTTTTCCTTCTTTACAACACTTATGCAGTATACAGACCTTCATAAATGTCAATATGACTCAATGTTATTATATTCGCCTCTAGCTCAGGGAATCATAGGTTGATCCTGACTACAGAGACATCAGTGCATAATCTGAGAGGTCAGTTGGCAACTAGAGGAAATACACAGCTTTAAAGATAATTGCCAAAAGAACAGAGGAAGATGGAGAATTTCTCTTTGTGTAAATACATTGACTTCTCATATTCTAGAATGTTTCAAAGGGCTGATGGGAACAGATTAATGGTAACTTTTGAAAGAAAATTTGGAACAAAAGGTTCAGAGGACTATGGGGAAAAAGAGCATTTGGCTAATTGAAGAGCACTTCTGAAGTGTCAGCACAGCTACAATGGAGCATATGGGCTTCTTGTCTTCTTTACAATTCTATGAACCTTTGCTAGCACTTTGGTGACATATTAAGGGAATGCTGCACTGTTGCAGGTGCCACAGTTCAAAAGACATGTTAAGTCCAAAGCCTATCTACTTGTTTAGGTGGATGTAATAGATTGCATGGCAGTGTGCAAACAGCAGGTGAATAGTTCCAATGTCCTAACCAATATATCTAAGTTGACTCTTCAAAATACAATGTGCAATGTATTTAGTAGCAGTGTAAGGTGCAGGCTTTACATGATGCAGCTTGCATGTTAAATAACATGTGTTAGCAGCAAGGAGACAGAGATCCCTGATGGCTACATCAGGAAGAAACCTTTCCTTTTGGGAGTGGGGTATAAATTTGCCTTTAACCAATCAGAAATGGCAGCATTATAGGCACCATGAAACAGAATGGAAGTTTAATATTAGCCAATCATAACATTCATTTAGAAGATACTGGGTGGGTAGACAAGACAAACAAGCACTAAATTATCATAGCCTTCTTTCATTTACTGTTCTCCCATCAACACTATAGAAATTTCACTTCATTGTGTCAAGAGTAGAAGAACAGAGAAAGGAAGTCAACCACCTCCTGTCAGATCCTGATAAGTTGGTCTTTTCCCAGGGCCGGAGGATTTACAGCAGCTGCCAAATCCGTAGAAAGCTTCCTCAAATGAACAGACTTTACTTGCCTTCAGAATATGACAATATCAGCTAATTATCCCCCAAAAGTGTCCGTAACAGATGGACCAATTAGCCAGAGCTCCACCTGAACAACAAAACATCATGATCACCCTAGATCCTGAAAAGTTGTGCGCTACACTAATAATCATCTGCTAGCACCAAGAACCAGTTCTGAACTAAGCCATTCTAACCAGGGCCAGGAGAAAGGTGGGAGGTAGGGAGCTAGAGGAGACAGGAAAAGAGGCAGATGGAAAAGTTAGGTGGAAGGTAGGAGTGATTGCACAGCAAAGTGAACGATGTCACAAGGCAAAAGAGTTTCTTTCCGTCCATCATTGTCTCCTTCAATTCAGATTTTTCATGTTCAAGGTTTTCCTTTTCACCAAAATCAATTTTCAAACTTCAGACAACATTCAAAACTAAATTAGCTTCACTTCCATGGGTAATGCCATTTGTTCCTTTCAAACCAGTACAGAAGGTTCGGAGGATATTTAATTGAGGTGCTCAAAATTATGAAGTGTTTCAATAAGTAGAAATAGAAACTGGTTTTCCCTTGACAGGAGGATCAGTAACCAGACAACACAGATTGAAGATAACTGGCAGAACAACCAAAGGGAGAGCAATGCTATGTAATGAGATGTCATTATCCGGAATTAGTGGCCTGAAAATGATGCAGGCAGAGTCAATATCAATCTTCAAAATAAAACTGTATAAATACTCAAAAGGGAAATATTTAACCTCAGGTAATGAACAAGGAAGAGAATTACATGAATTGAATAGCTGTTTCAATGAACAGGCACAGGAAACATCGTCAGAATCATCATCTTCTGTGCCGTAAATTCTATGAACGCTGCAGCCTGTTGTTGGCTCCCCACTATTCTGTGTTCTACTGACCACATGTCCAAAAGGAGGTTATAATTCCATTAAAACCAATGGCAGTACAAACACGACATTAGAACAGCAGTTCATCCTTTCGGCTGAAATACAAAAACAGCACAGTACCTTGTTGCGTAGCGACTGTTAATGTCTCTGTGGCAGTGGGCTGTGAAGTGAGTGAACTCTCAACACTGGGAGTTATAATTTGGATGACTTCTCCGGACTTCTGCTGGTGTGCAGACACAAAACTGCTTGTTTCTGGGTTCAGCGTTGCAGTCAGTGTTTCAACATGTGATGAATTTGATGGAAATACGTATTCCTGGCAAAGGCAGGGAAAAGTGCAATTACTTGTTCAGAAACACAGCATACTTTATCGTGCATTCTGAAAGAATAAAGGTAAAACGTAGAGGCCAGCTTTTGTAGATGAGTACTGACTAGTGAAATACTTGCCCATTTTTCTCTAGGATTGATTTACCATGGTGTGCCTTGTAACATTGTATGTCAGCACTCTATAGCGAGAACATTTTTATGTTACATGTTCTTGTTTGTATGGGTGGATGCTATTTAGCTACTCCCCAATTATGTGGCGGTGACAAACAATGTGTCTTGGAACAGAAATGTCTGAAAATAAATATGTGCCATGTTCTGTTACCCAAAATGCTGCAGACTCTCTTTCTTTTTAAGAACTTCCAATTTGCCTCTCCCCACAGCAGAGAAAAATTCCTTGCCATAGTCACAAGTGGTATCTGCCATGACTATGCTGTTACATGCCTCTTTGTTTTCCTCAGCTGCCCTGCAGCATTCACCATTATTAACTATACCATCCTTTTCTAATCCATGGCTTAGTGAGGCAACCCTATTTCCATCTGTCTGAACACAGCTAGCACATCTTCAGCAATGTCATCCTTTCCCTCACTGCATCAACTTCACACATATATTGATCATGCCCAAGCCTGCATCTCTAGTACTCCCTCGAGGCTTCCACATGATCAGATTGTTTTTTTTCTCAGACATCAGACATTGTATATGTCACAACTTTCTCTATCCTAAAATCTGGTAGATAGAAGCCAGTATCTTTAACTCCTGCAACTGATTCCTATCCCCTTCTAGATCACTCAGTATGAACTTGCAGTTTTTCCCATCTGACTGCATATCATTTGTAGCAATAAGAGCCCATATTTCCACCTATGGAACATGGCCCATTTTCATTCTCATGCTTTTCACACACTGGTAAGATACTTCGATTATTTTTCAGACTCAACTACTTTTAAGCATTCCTTGCTGACCTCTCATCCACTCCACCTATTAATCTCATCTCTGACCAAAGGTCGACAATCACATTCTAAATTGGACCATAAGAAATAGACACAGGAGTAGGCTGTTCAGCCCCTCGAGTCTGCTCCACCATTCAATAGGATCTTGGCTGATCCAATGTTCCTCATGTTCACTTTCTTGGCTTTTCTCCATAAACCTTGATTCCCTACTGCTCAATTGGCTTCACTCTTCACATGCATCCTCAATGACAAATTCTGGCACCCCATTTCCAAATGAATCAAATTCAAAACCCTTGCCTACCAATTCCACCATGGCATTTCCTCATCCTAAACCTCTCATCCCTCCCCATTTCCTCACGTATGAGCCCACTCTTGGGACAGGTTCCCTTTAATGGCTAGTCCCTGTGGAACCACAAGCTAGGAGTCCATTCCTCAGGAGAGGGAGGAAACTTTTTTAAAAAAAAAGACTGCACTTGCTGACACTCAACAGCATGCACATGAACGTTACCTCTCAAATTTATTTAAACAAAGAATGACAAATACCAGACAAAAACCTAATGAAAACACTTTAATGAAAGAATATGTTGGGTGAGGAAAATAAAGTATAAAACAAAAGAGAATTTTTATTCTAATTTTTAATTAAAAATCAGCTTAATATTGCACACGCATATATGCGTGCGCTGTTGGAAATAATTGTGGTGAGCACATGCAGTCAGCAGTCAATATCAGATCACTGGTGTCAGCAAAAATTCAAAAAGAAATGAGGTCAAAGTCACTTGAATTTAGTTCATAAGGAAGTTAAAATCAAAATCCACAAATGTTAGAAACAACATTGATTGGAATCCCTTTCTAGCTCTTAAAGTTGTGTTTATAATAAGTTTTCTTTTTGGTAACACAAGTAAAAGGGATGTAATGGATGAATTCACACATAACATGGTTTTATTTTAAACTGGGTTCAACAATGTGCAATGTCCTACAATTCTATAATCAAACTGGAGAAATTGAGACCCATTCATTAAAGTTATGGACACATTCTGTTGGTTACCCCTTTCTCAAACTCCAATTTTGGCTCTATGATATCACTCTCACCTCTAAATCAGCGCTTTTTGGGTTCAAACCCCATTCTAGGGCACTAAACCACAGGCTCGGTGCTTCAGGAATACTTAAGGGAGAGTAACACTGCCTGATTGACAATCTTTCAGAAGAAATGTTAAACTGAATTCCACCTTAAAATGGCCCATTATTGCCATTATTTTGAAGAAGAGCTGAAGTATCCACCCAGGTCCTGAACGAAGATATCCCTCAAGTAGATGTAAAATAGATGATCTGATGACTATGACAACACACTGTGGAGCTGAAGGAACACAGCAGGCCAGGCAGCATCAGAGGAGCAGGAAAGTTGAAGTTTTGGGTCTGGACTCTTCTTCAGAAATGGGGGAGGCGGAAGGGAGCTCAGAAATAAATAGAGAAAAGAGGGGTGGGGCTGGGAAAGGTAGGTGGGATGGTGATAGGTGAGTGTAGGTAGGGAGTGGTGGAGATTGGTCAGTAAGGTAGGAGGGGCAGATAGGTGGGAGAATATGGACAGTTGTGTCAGGTCAAGGAGGCGGGGACGAGAGGGAGGGTTGCTCATGGGATGCGGCCAGGGGTAGGGAGATTTTGAAACTGGTAAAATCCACATTTAGGCCAGGTGGGCTGTAGGCTCCCAAGGTGGAATATGAGGTGCTGCTCCTCCAGTTTCTGGGTGGCGTCATTGTGACATTGGAGGACGCTCAGGATGGACATGTCACCCAGGGAGTGGGAATGGGAGGAGGAGTTGAAGTGGTTCACAACTGGAAGGGGTTGTCATTTGTCGTGAACAGAGCGGAGGTGCTCTACAAGACGGTCTCTGAGCCTCCGCTTGGTCTCACTGATGTAGAGGAGGCCACATCAGGATCAGTGGATGCAATAGACCACGTTGACGGATGTGCAGGCAAACCTCTGTCTGACGTGAAAGGTTTGTTTGGTGCCTTGAATGGAGGCGAGAGGGGAGGTGTAGAGGCAGGTGTAGCACTTCCTGCGGTTGCAGGGAAAGGTGCCAGGGTGGTGGGGCTTGAGTGTGGAGTGGACGAGGAAGTCACAGAGACAGCAGTCCCTACAAAAGGCAGGTAGGGGTGGGGAGGGAAATATATCCTTGTTTGTGGGGTCGGATTGTAAGTGGCAGAAGTGGCAAAGAATGATACATTGGATACGAAGGTTAGTGGGGTGATATGTGAGGACAAGGAGGAACGTGCAGTTCTCCGCTCCCACATTAACCTCACTATCAAACCTGCAGATAAAGGGGGCACAGCAGTGGTGTGATGCACTGACCTTTACATCGCTGAGGCCAGGCGCCAACTCTCTGACACCTCCTCCTATCGCCCCCTTGATCATGACCCCACCCCTGACCAAAACATCATCTCTCAAACCATTCACAACTTCATCACCTGAGGTGACCTCCCACCCACAGCCTCCAACCTCATCATGCCCCAGCCCTGCACAGCCCGTTTCTATCTCCTTCCCAAAATCCACAAACCTAACTGTCCCAGCTGACCCATTGTCTCTGCCTGCTCCTGCCCCGCTGAACTTATCTCCGCTTACCTTGCCTATGTTTCCTCCCCGCTGGTCCAAGAAGTCCCCACCTATAGCTAGGACACCACCACATCCTCCACCTTCTCCAATTCCCTGGCTCCTAACACCTCATCTTCACCATGGACGTCCAATCCCTGTATATTTGCATTCCCAGGCAGATGGCCTAAAAGCCCTCCGCTTCGTTCTCTCCTTCAGGTCCAACCAGTCCCCCTCCATCAACGCCCTCATCCGCTTAGCCGAACTCGTCCTCACCCTCAACAACTTCTCTTTCAATTCCTCCCACTTCCTACAGACGAAGGGGGTGGCCATGGGTACCCGCATGGGCCCAAGCTATGCCTGCCTCTTTGTAGGTTATGTGGAACAATCCCTCTTCCATACCTACACTGGCCCTAAACCCCACTTCTTCCTCCGTTACATTGATGACTGCATCGGCGCCGCCTCGTGCTCCCACGAGGAGCTCGAACAGTTCATCCACTTCACCAACACCTTCCACCCCAACCTGAAGTTCACCTGGACCATCTCCAAACACTTCTCTCTCCTTCCTGGACCCCTCTGTCTCCATCTCAGGTAACCACCTAGAAACCGATGTCCATTTCAAGCCCACTGACTCCCACAGCTACCTGGAATACACCTCCTCCCACCCACCTTCCTGCAAAAATGCCAGCCCCTATTCCCAATTCCTTCGCCTCTGCCGCATCTGCTCCCAGGACGAGACATTCCACTCCCGTACATCTCAGATGTCCGCATTCTTCAAGGACCGCAACTTCCCCCCAACAGTGGTCGAGAACGCCCTCGACTGTGTCTCCTGCATTTCCCGTAACTCATCCCTCACGCCCCGTCCCCGCAATAATAACCAAAAAAGAATCCCCCTTGTCCTCACGTACCACCCCACCAACCTCCGGATCCAACACATCATCCTCCGACACTTCCGCCATCTGCAATCAGACCCCACCACCAAAGACATTTTATCCTCCCCACCCTTATCTGTCTTCCGGAGGGACCACTCCCTCCGCGACTCCCTTGTCCGCTCCACACTCCCCTCCAGCCCCACCACACCTGGCACTTTTCCCTGCGACTGCAGGAAGTGCTACACCTGCCCCCAAACCTCCTCCCTCACCCCAATCCCAGGCCCCAAGAAGATTTTCCACATCAGGCAGATGTTCACCTACACATCTGCCAATGTGGTATACTGCATCCGCTGTACCCGTTGTGGCTTCCTCTACATCGGGGAAACCAAGCGCAGGCTTGGGGACCGCTTTGCGGAACACCTGCGCTCAGTTCGCAACAAACAACTGCACCTCCCAGTCGCGAACCATTTCAACTCCCCCTCCCATTCCTCAGACGACATGTCCATCCTGGGCCTCCTGCAATGCCACAATGATGCCATCCGAAGGCTGCAGGAACAGCAAATCATATTCAGGCTGGGAACCCTGCAGCCCAATGGTATCAATGTGGATTTCACAAGCTTCAAAATCTCTCCTCCCCCAACTGCATCCCAAAACCAGCCCAGCTCATCTCCACCTCCCTAACCTGTTTTTCCTCTCACCTATCCCCTCCTCCCACCTCAAGCCCCACCCCCATCTCCCATCTACTAACATCATCCCGCTCCCTTGACCTGTCTGTCCTCCCTGGACTGACCTATCTCCTCCCTACCCCCCCACCTACACTCACCTTTACTGGCTCCATCCCCGCCTCTTCGACTTGTCTGCCTCCTCTCCACCTATCCTCTCCTCTATCCGCCTCCCCCTCTCTCCCTATTTATTTCAGAACCCTCTTCCCCTCCCCCATCTCTGATGCAGGGTCTAGGCCCGAAACGTCAAGCTTTCCTGCTCCTATGATGCTGCTTGGCCTGCTGTGTTCATCCAGCCCCACACCATGTTATCTCTCATCCTTACCCTTAACAACTTCTCCTTTAACTCCTCCCACTTCCTACAGACTAAGGGGGTGGCCATGGGAACCCGCAAGGGCCCCAGCTATGCCTGCCTCTTCGTAGGATACGTGGAACAGTCCCTCTTCCGCTGTTACATTGGCACTATCCCCCACCTCTTCCTCTGCAACATTGATGACTGTATCAGCACTGCCTTGTGCTTCCACAAGGAGCTTGAACAGTTCAATCAACTTTACTAACACCTTTCACCCCAACCTCAAGTTCACCTGGACCATCTCTAGATACCTCTCTTTTCTTCCTGCACCTCCGTCTCGATCTCTGGTGACCGCCTCGAAACCGACATCTATTTCAAGCCCACCGACTCCCACAGCTACCTGGACTACACCTCCTCTCACCCACCTTCCAGCAAGAATGCAATCCCCTACACTCAACTCCTCCACTTCCACTGTGCCTGCTCCCAAGATGGGGCATTCCACTCCTGAACATCCCAGATGTCCTCTTATTTCAAGGACTGCAACATCCCCCCTTCGGTGGTTGAAAATGCCCTTGGTCACATCCTTGCGTTTCCCGCACCTCTGCCCTCACATCCCCTCCCCGCAACAAAAACAAAGACAGAATCCCCCTTGTCCTCACATATCACCCCACTAACCTCCATATCTGATGTATCATTCTCCGTCACTTCTGCCACCTGCAAACCGACCCCACAGCCAGAGATATATTTCCCTCCCCACCCCCATCTGCCTTTCGTAGGGACCGCTCCCTCCGCAACTCCCTCGTCTGCTCCACATTCCCCACCAGCCTCACCACCCCCAGCACTTTCCCCTGTAACCACAGGAAGTGCTACACCTGCCCATACACCTCCCCTCTCCCCTCCATCCGAGGAACTAAAAAAAGCCTTCCACATCAGACAGAAGTTCACCTGCACATCCGTCAACTTGGTCTACCGCATCCACTGCTCCTGATGTGGCCTCCTCTACATCGGTGAGGCCAGGTTCTGAGATCGCTTTGTACAGCACCTGTGCTCTGTTCACGACAAATGACAACACCTTCCGGTCGCAAACCATTTCAACTCCCCCTCCCACTCCCACTCCCTGGGCGACATGTCCATCCTGGGCCTCCTCCATTGTCACAATGTCGCCACCCAGAAACTGGAGGAGCAGGACCTCATATTCCACCTTAGGAGCCTACAGCCTAATGGCCTAAATGTGGATTTTACCAAAATCTCCCCATCCCATGACCAACCCTCCCTCTCCTCCTGCCTCCTCCCTGTCCATCTTCTTTCCCACCTCACTGACCAATTCCCACCACTGCCAACCTGCACTCACCTATCACCATCCAATCTCCATTCCCCAGTCCCCACCCCTCCTCCCTCTATTTATTTCTGATCTCCCTTCCCCCTCCCCAGTTTGTGAAGAAAGGCCCTGACTTGAAACACCAACTTTCCTGCTCCTCCGAGGCTGCCTGACCTGCTGTGATCCTCTAGCTCCACACTGTGTTATCTTGGACTCCAGCATCGGCAGTTCTTACTATCTCTGATCTGATGACTACTGTGCTATCATTTGTGGCAAGGTGCTAAATGCAAATGGTCTGCCCCGTTCCTAAATTACAACAGTGACTACACTTAATATGTAGTTCATTGGCTCTAAAACACTTTGTGGGGAATCCTGGGTTTCTGAAGGGATCAAAGAGGTCAATTTTACTTCTTTCTGTGCAGCATTGGATTGTGCAGTTGGCCTGCTTCTTAGCCACCACCCTTTTCTATCATTGGGTCACCATCAGAAAGTACAACTACCAATGGAGGATCGCCTTTAGTTTCACCAACATGCTGCGAGGAGCAATTAGCTGTCTCCTGGATGATTCCCTAAACAGTTGGTTGGGGTCAGGAGCTCAACAAAGAGGAGCCATGAATCCAGATTCCGTTTTCTGAATTGCACCATGCCACATACGTCCAATGGAGTGAAGGCTAATTTTCCAGTATTAGACTACTGCCTACCGTGAAAGTAGTACTATCATTGCAACCCAGTTTCAAATTGCTACAACAATTTGGAACTGGAGCCCCAACTGTTAGAGCACTTTAAATGATTCTACTATGTTTTTAAAACTTTTCCAGGAAGGCTATTTCTAGTAGTTGAAACAAAATATATATGTTGCTTAGTTGCCCACCTCTGAAACTTCAAACTGTTTCATTTCCCAAGATTTCCCCAGTTCCAGCAGTGCTACAGATCCTATCTTATGGAAGGCAGGAGCAATAGGAAGAATTATTGCTCCTCCACCCAAATCATCCTATCCTCAAATTTTAATCTGTACCCTAGCAATTTTGGTTAGGATCCAGTAGTATCTTGCCCATATTATCTCTGCTATGGCTCTTGCACAACTCTGAAACCCAATGAAGGGAAATGAGGTCAAACTGCCAAAGAAGGGTTACATAAAACAACAGAAAATTATTTAGAATTACCTCTTGGACACTGGTGCTGTTTTCATTCAATTTTTGCAGTAGTTTTCCTTTGCTTACTCTCTCCAAAGGGACAAAATTCATGACATTATTGACCTCTTGCTTTGTTTCATCACTCCACTCTTCTTGCTGTGATTCATTAACTGGGAAGCTCACATTTAGAGGGGCTCTGCTTTGAATTCCAATATCCTCCTCCTCAACACCAACCCCACTTGCCTTCACAGAAGACACATCGAGATCATATTTAAAATCCCACAGTGGCCAGGGCTGTGAGCCATGCATCTGCCCTGGACCCTTGCTGGTACTTTCCGAATTCCCATAGGTGGTGGGTATTTCTTTGTAGTTCCTTATGGAGTCCTCCGCTATAGAGCTATCAAGGGTCAAGTCTTCACCATACAGATCTTGCAGGTTACCATTCCCCTTAGTTGGCACTGACTCCCTTTGCTTCCCCATGGAACGTCCTCTGCCTTTATGATAGGCATCTTGTAAGCTTGGCCTCTGAGCTGGTGACCGCTGCACAAAGCTTAAGTAAGATTCCACAGCACTGGTCATCTTTGGCTCGCATTCATCCCTGCGTTGACAATTTATAATGTAACAGCGACCCTCAAACATCCATGCCAAGTCACAGTCAGTAAAGTCACAACACGCCGATATACATTCTGACATTGACACTGCTGGAGGAACTCGCAGGATTTTGGTTGTCTTTAGGTTGGGGGAAACTATAGCATCCGGATACTGAGCTGTTTCACTGCAGTAATTTGATACAGCACCTGTGAAAACATTACCAATCACAATTCAAATTACAGACTGTTAAAAATTTACAAGCATTCGACAGCATACGGGGCTGCGTTACTACAGTGCCCTCATGGAGAATGTGTTTGATGTACCAGTGCTGAGATTACATTTAGGGGAATAATATTGCAGGATGATTTTATAGGTAATTTCCCAACTTTGCACTCCTGGCAGCAAAAGAAAGAACGGACTCGCATTCGTATGACATGCTTTTTAACCTCAGGACAGCTAAATTAAATACCTTTAGTGATGCAGAAATACAGGAATCACACACATAGGTTCCCGACAAACATTAACAAGACAAGAACCAGATATCCTGTTTTGAAGATGTGTGGGGAACCAATATCTGGGGAGAAGTGGCCTATTCTTTTCTTTCCATCCTCATCAGGCAAGTTGAGTATATCATCGAAAAGGCAGCACCTCCAATACTACAGCATTTCCTCAAATAGCACAATCTGCCTCGAGTCTCTGGAGTATGACTAAAGTTACAATCTTCTGATCCTGGGGTAAGTTCACAGGAACATTGCCTGTTTGCAATTTTTGGAAATTTATAAATGTCTTGCACAGAATTTTCTGGACACTAACTTCTTAGGTTTATTTGTGGCTTCTTCGATGAGCAGTGGTGCTCTCAATTTCTTTTCTTTTTGTTGAAAACTTCACTTGAAGTAACTCATTAATTCCTTCATTATTTAAATAAAAAAAGTTTCTTTTTTAAATTTGTCCTTCTCTAAATTCTTCCTACTATTCAAATTTCTTTTATTCACTCTGGAGATCACAGATGGTTCACTAGTATTTCACTAGTGCTTTATACAACGTCAGAGTGACTCCTGAGGCTAATGATCTTTGGATTTTGTTCATTTCAACATTTTATTTGATACTGTAACCACTTCTCTCCAGTGAAATGGCACATTCAACTCACATTATCAATTGATAATATAATTTTACAATCAAGTTTCCCCATTTTCAAACAGATATCATTACTGACATTTATATTTGTAAATTACTTAAGAATCATCTTCCTAATCAGTAAATCTGGATTAGTCAATTCAGAGTTTACCCCTTCTCTGCATCTTTAGCTTCGTTACTATGATCACAGTAGTATTTATAAGTATTGAATGCAAACAGCAGAGGACCCAGTTGGAACATAAGCGTTCTGGCAATCCGTTCAGTTATGCACATTAAATTAATACTTTCTTCCACTATTAAATTGTTAATTTATTGTCAAATTTACTCCCTTGATCTGTGTTCGACATGGAACAGTGCTAGCACTGGAATCAAAAAATTGTTGATTCAAGCCCCACTCCACAGAGCTGAGCACACAATCTGGGTTGAAGCCCCAGTGAAGTACTGAGGGCACTGGGCACAATCGGAAATGCTGTCTTTCAGATGAGACATTAAACAAAGGCCCAATTTAACTTTTCAGTTCCTACATACCTATGTCAAACTACAACAGAATTTTCCCCAGATGTCTGAGTCAATGTTAGTCTCTCAAACATATGACTAAAATAGATTATTTGATCATTATCTGAAGGCTGTTTCTGGTGACTTGCTGCGCACAATTTGACTACTGTATTTCCTATATTAGAGGAACTCATAAATGCACTTCATGACTATGAAATGTTTTTGGGCATCCCAAGGTCTTGAAAGAGACCACAAAAATGCTGGCTCTTTATTGCTTTCATCCTAAGAGCTTCTAACTTTGTTGCAAGCATTCATTAAGACATGATAGTCAATTTCCTTTTAAAACCGTGACTTTGGAGTGTCGAATTTCCTTGAATTGCATTCTGTCTTTGGAAATGCAACGATGCAGCATTCCTGCCTGCACGTTAGTATCCCTGAACCTAAGAAATGGGACTGGGGCAATATCCAAATGTTTTAGATGGGCAGTTGCTGAGGTCATTTAGATTGATGTTGGAACACAATGAGGGGGGAAGGGAGGAACACCATTGTGGTCAATTCATGTAATGTAACTTATCAGTTACATTGTTGGGCAAAAAGTGTGGTCTGCAAGTCTGCAATCAACCACATAAATAGGCACTGGATCAGGGAAACTTACCATTTAAAACTGCAACTATGTCTACTCACCAATCACCGAAAACTCTAAGTGTGCCACCTCAACTTCAACATCCACACTTTGTAAACTTCAGCTATCTCCAAATAAAAACCGAAATAACTGCGGATGCTATACATCATGAACAAAAACAAAGTTGCTGGAAAAGCTCAGCAGCTCTGACAGCATCTGTGAAGGAAAAAACAGAGATAAAGTTTCGGGTGCGGTGACCCTTGCTCAGAACTCCTATCGGATAGCTAACTCTATCCCTTCTTGCATCATGTCCTGCTCACACATCACCCTGATCTTTTTGATCAACACTGGCTTCCAACATCACAACTTCTCAAATTTAAAACTCCTATCCTCATATTCAAATGCTCCTTCATTTGTCCATCTCTCTCCAGTTCTAAATTTCTCCTCAAATTTCATATTCATTTGACTCCAAGTTCTTGCAAACCTTTATTGGAGGCAGTGACTTCATTTGATCAAAGTCAGAATTGACAGGACACCAGGTTATAGTCCAACAGGTTTATTTGAAATTTCAAGCTTTCAGAGCACTGCTCCTTCGTCAGGTGAAGTGACTTCACTTAACGAAACAGCAGTGCTCCGAAAGCTTGTGATTTCAAATAAACCTGTTGGACTATAACCTGGTGTCATGTCAATTCTGAATTTGTCCACTCTAGTCCAACACCGGCACCTCCACATATTGGCATCCATTTAATCAGAACACAGATTATTGAGAATAGTTCTTCTGAAGCGCTGCACTCTTTAGAATCCACTCCTCCCTTAAGATCCCTTTTCACCACCTATTAAAATCCAATGCTTTGACCAAGCTTTTGATCACACCTCCTATGCTCAGTTTTATATTTTTGTTCTTACACCTAATTTTTTTCCCCCTATGTTAATGGCAGTAAGTAACTGCAAGCTGCTTTGGGTGTACAGCCTAAAACTACACAATATAATTCCTACCTCCCAAAAAAAAAAATCACCTAAAAATTAAGCAACGACAATGAAATGGCACTTGTAAGTGTGATTTAAATCATCCAGTAATTCAGGTAAAGCAATTTGGCATTAGTAGCAGCAGATTGTATAGGAAACTTGATTATGTTTAATAACATCTCCAGATGGTTAAATACAGATTTGATTTCTGCAGTGGAGCAGTCACTCTTGCTGAGAATCTCACAAATAGTGAAAAGAAGTAAGAGAGAAAGCTTATGACATTGGTAAATCAGTATTTCCTTGTACATATTAGTGTAGATATTTCTGAGCAGTAAAACTCTGATATTCACCACTGACTGCCCTAAAATAAAAGTCCCCATATTGTCCATCAACTGCAGTGAAAAGCACGCTTTGTTGGGACAATCAGTATGGACATCCAGCTGGCACATTGCCAAAGCGACCACACCTCCTTCAGAATTGATGAGTTGAAAATACATTGAGGTCAGTCTTCAGCTCAATGACAATTGAGGAAATGCTGAATGATTTTTAATATTTTAAAACATTTAATATTTTAAAACAGTCAGGCTAATTTCTTTTAAACAGTTATAAACACTGCAACACTCCTTTAATGGTTTTTAGATTGGCCAGGGCCTACTCCTCAAATATAAATCAGCTTTTGGCTCACTCACATTACCACTTCCCCACCCTTGCTCATTTCCACACATCCACCCAATCGTACTGCACCTAGAAATTAAAATTCCCACTTGTAAGATGTTAAGCAGGAGTGGTGATGTTACTACGCAATAAAGGAACAATCCCTTCCTGCTATGGGTGGATACAAGATAGGATTTAATTATTTGGTTTCAGAGTTCCTTCAATAAACATGTGTTCATATGCTTTTGTTTGCGAAACAAATTGAGAATTGCCAGTCTTTATTGGATTAACAGTACACATAACATTTTCACAGGCAAAGATCCTATGCAAAAGAAATCAGTCGGCTAATCACTTAGCCATTTACGAGATTATCAATTTTAATGAATCTCAACTATATCAAAATAAATACTTTGATAGATATAATTATGGACATGGTGGACAGTGTTTGTTGCTGTCTTAGTAATCAAGATGGTTCAACTAGTAATCCAGAGAACACGTGTCCTATCAAGGTAGTTAGGTTTAAATGGCCTGGCGGCAGGGGGCAGAGGCAGCACAGTGGTTCGGTGGTTAGCACTGCTGCCTCACAGCGCCAGGGACTCGGGTTCAATTCTACCCTTGGTCAACCGTCAGTATGGAGTTCACACATTCTCCCACGTTTTCTCCAGGTGCTCTGGCTTCCTCCCACAGTCCAAAGATGTGCAGGTTAGGTGAATTGGCCACACTAAATTGCCCACACTGTCCAGGGATGTGCAGGCTTGGTGGATTAGCCATGGTAAATTCAGGGTTACAAGAGTAGGGTAGGGTAGGGGAGTGGGTCTGGGTGGGATGCTCTTTAGAGGGTTGATGTGGATTCCTTGGGCCAAGTGGCCTATTTCTACACTATTGGCATTCTCAGATTCTAAATGTCTGGAGGTAAGAATCTGACATTGATAACAGCAACTATAAAGTAGTCAACATTCCCCAAATGGGTCACTATTGTTCTTTAGAAAGTATATTATCCTCACATATCTGGTTTATAAGTGACTCCAGTTCCATACTAATATGGGTTGACTCTTTCCTGTCCTCTGACCTTACCTTTTGCAAGTCGCTCAGTGTGCCACCCTCATCTCAAGGTCAATTAAACACAGGTTGTATTTGCCATCCTTGCCAGCAAATCCATATCCCAAATATGAATGAAAGAAACATGCATCTGGTAATCAGTTTGTTGTGTTTATTTCTATTCTTACCTCTTCAAAATGATGCAAAAGAACAGTGCTATATTTGAAAACTTCACACAATCTAGCAGCTTGATATTTCAGACTGTGTACTTAGAATATCAGACGCTCCAGTCACAAAACAGCCTCTCAATTATGCATGTTGAAAACAAAAAAATGGCATTTTATCCAGGCTGTTAGAGTTCTTATATCATCATGCAAGCTGAAAGAGTGCCAGAGTGGGATATCAGTTTTGTATCTTCCTCTATCCTTGTGATCCAGTTTAGTGCAATCCAATACCATGTAAAAGGTACACATAAGAGCTACAACATAAAGATGGCAAGCTTACCACTCTGCATCATCTAAAAACAGTAAAAGAATGATGGGTCAACCCCAAAGAGGGCTCAAAATAACTTGATAAGTGGCCCTAGGAAGTGAACAACCCTAAATTATGTGAATTTGTCTGTGTGTTCTCAACCCTTCAGCATGCCAATCTGTAAAGAGGGATTGTAGAGTCTAAAACGATTGACCTTATCAGTAAATTCCAAAGGCTCATACAATTATCGTAGACTCAATGGGTCAAGCAACCTCCTTTAACGAACCTAACCAGAACACCAACTTGAACCAGTGTTACATCTGATAATCTGCTCTCTTTAGATAGATCTGTAGTAGTCAAATAATCGTATGCAATTGAAGGTGGACTGGCTACTGTCATAATGAGGATTGTTTGTTTGAACTGGAAAGAGAACAAAGCTTTCAATCAAATCAGACATCGCTCAACAGCCAAAAATGAGACTGGACATCACTTTATTCTTCAATCATAACTTCAATGAAGTCAAAATAAGAAGTGTGTTTGCTTTCAAGCTTCTGCTTTCGGTAGTTAACCTTGTGGTAGCAGGGTCATAGTGTAAAATTAAATCATTATATTTTGCAGAAAATTAAAAGTGTGGAGTGAGGAAAAACTATCTGTCTTACCAAAATACAAAAGAAAAGACCTCTTAAAACTTTTCCTGTCATATTCAAATAGCTTTCGTAATGTCATTGACAATATGCTCAAATAGCATGTGATGATTTAAATATGAATTCATATTTAAATAACAGTAATCACATCCTCCATTTGCTAATTCTAAATGCAATTCATACATGTCCTTCAATGTGATTTCAAACTCGATCACAATATGGAGTCATATAAAACTGACATCCTAGTCATACCTTCTTGTCTCATATCAGAAGGATCACACCACACCAATTCAACTCAGTGCAGGTTAGCATCCGTAAACAGACCAGTGGTCTTGCACTATCATTACTGTACAGTTTTGTTTTAAATAACAGAAATGAACAACTCTTGCACTGCTTCAGGGTGCTTATGCAGTAATCATTTGTGCCTCACAAACCAGGAAGGTTGCAGACTCAAATACCCTTCCTTTTTTAAGTTAATTGACCTCATTGCTGTGGCAACATTAGTGATGCTACATTTCGCCTCAACACACCTGGGTCAGGAAGGTGGAAAAACAATGTTGTTTACCCGTGTCCCTCGCAGAGAGTGACGGCATATGAGAAGCTGGATGAGGACTAGTTTACATATTTTCTAATCATGCTTAGCTAAAATGAGTTCTGCAATCAAGCCTGACACACTGCTGATACTGCCATGATACACACATAAAAGATGGACACTTGAAACATGTATCAGAGGGTGACCAATGACAAAAGCACAATATGTTAAACACTGCCCACAAATCAGTAGCCCAATGTGATATAGGTGCTTTTAGGAATTGAGGTGGACAAGTAATTAATGAAAGGTCACAGATTTAATAAAATTAATGAAAACCCAGTGGCTGAATGAACAAAAACAGAAGTTGCCAGAAAAGCTCAGCAGGTCTGGCTGCATCTGTGAAGGGAAAATCAGAGTTAACATTTTGGGTCTGGTGACCCTTCTGAATGGTCTTTTTTTTTGCTGTAAATTTTAGGATTTTCAGAAGGAGAAGAAAAGTGACAGAAAAAAATCATTGAAGTTATTGAAACAAGCCAGCAATCAGAAATGAGACAGCACTGCTGTTTCTGTATTTGGATGTATTAACAAACAGCCCTTATTTGTAAAGAATGATAGCTGAGCTTAGAAACAAACTGAACAATGCATTAACCGGTTTGAAATAAACAATCTGCACAAATCTTCAAAGTTAAACTCAAAGAGCTACCTTCAAAAATATAAGAGAACTGGTAAAATAGCAATTAAGAAATAACTTTCTGGAAAAAAAAAACACGACAAGAAAATAAACCAATCCATTGCGAAAAGCAAAGTACTGCAAATGCTGGAAATTTCAAATCGAATCAGAAGCTCTGATGAAAGGAAATTTATTTGAAACATAAACTTTCCTTTCCCTCTCTACAGAAACTGCCAGACAAGTTGAATGTTTCCAGCATTTTTCATATTTTAAACCAATCCATGACTTAAGTAACATACCTGTAATGGTGCATAGCAATACAGCACCGAGGGAAAATGGTAAGTGGGTCATTTTCACAGCGTCAAGCCTGAAACAGGTTTCAAAGCAACCTTTAAAACTGCATGTATACTCTTCTTTATCTTCCTTCAATTGCAATTTTGGAAACACTAGAATCAATAACACATGAAAGTTATCAGCTCAAAACTGCAAAGCACAAATTAATAAGATCAACATTGTTAGTGTTTATTTAGCCATTTATACATAGTTACACAACCACTTTGCTGAAAATTAATGTTCACCATGCATTTGGAAATGTTGAAAGGCATAGCAAATGGCATTTTATCCCATGCAATGGTCTGTAACTAAGAACACAGGTTTCCTTCAGTAAGTGCTTTCCAGACTTTTATTTTAGTTGTTTGTAGGATGTGGGCATCACTGACTAGGCCAATTGATATTGAGGTGGTGAACCATCTCTTGTACCGCACTACAATTAGAGGAGTTCCAGGATCTTGATCAATTGAGAATAAAAGAGCAGCAATAAATGTCAAAGTTCGGATGCTATGTAATTTTATAAACAGACATGGAGTGATAGTCTTCTGATATCCCTGCTCCCTTTAGATGCTACAAATGCTAATGCTGCTTTTCTATCCAAAGGCTTTTCCAAAACATGCCACAGGACTGCTTCTTAAGAATGATAGCACATATCACTCTCTTTAGTCCTTCAAATCTATTTAAAAAGTAAAAATTAGGAAACACTACATTGTAACAATTTAATTGCACAGTTTCAAGTTAGTTCTTCATGGGCATGTGTCTACAACACAAATAGCCTTACATTTGGCATGGATTGGTAATGTTTCGTAAAGATGTCATTGGCACTTATTGTTGGAATAAAAAACAATGGACTCTTCAGTTGGGTAAAGAATAAATTTTACTTGATTAAGAATCGCCAAGTATACAAGAATGCCTGAAATGCAAAATTCTCCATTCCCCAGATCTTGTGTCCTTCTCTATATGACCAGCAAAAAAGCTGGTAAGGAGATTGTGAATTACAATGATGGAAATGTCCATTAAAAAACTTACGCATAGTAAAAGAAACATACAATTCAGAGCATAAATAACCTCTCTCCATCCCCCACATCATGTAACACTAAGACCATTCAATATGAAGAGCATTTTCAGCAATGCTTAGCAATGTTATTTCTTCATGTGCTGGTGACAACTGCCATGGTTAAGATCACAAACGTTACAAAATACAAAGACTGGGACTTTTATCAGTTTATGATAAGGTAAAATGGAATAAAATGGGAGGAGGGCCATGATGGGTAGCTTATTTGCTGTGGAGGCAAATATGCACCAACTTGACTACTAAATATTTTCCAAATAGACTGTTCAGAGATGTTATTTCACATTTCTGGAGCAAGCAAGACTTGAACCAGGCCTCCAGGCTCAGAGGTACTGCCACTGCACCACAACATCTCCTCCAAGTTGACTTACTAGGAAGAAAGTACAAAATGTTCATACCCACAAACAAGTGGGGCCACCTGACTGTTTTATATGCTCTGAAATTAATCAATCATTTTCCCCATTTATGAAAATAGGCTGGTTTCAATTTCCAAGAAAGTCTAGACAGTCTATCTCATTAAATTCTCATGACACTGGAGCTAAAGATGAATATAAGTTTTATACCACCCAGATTAACAGCGGCCAAGTTTGAGTGACCATATGACAAGTAATATTTCTGGGAAGAAGCTAAGGGCGGCGGAGACTTGTTCAAAACATATTGCTCCACTCCAGATTATTCAGCAACATCCCAAAAATGCAGGTATAAACAACAGTGGAGGACAGGGTCTGGCTTGGCAATGATGATCCACTTGATCCCACTAATATTCACTATGTGATGTCACACACATATAAAATTGTCCATTGAGCAGGAATCCATGGGAAAGTGATGCCTGCTTAACAAAATACCGTCAGCAGTCAATGCTTTCAGAAAAGAAAGAGACGAGAAAAAGGGCGGATAACATCAACACATGTTTACATAAGCACCTTGATGCATGCTTTCACCAGAGCTCAGTGAGATTATATTACCTCACAACTTACTCACGCAATCATTTACTTTGGGCATATTACTCTAGATTATCCACAAGCATTCCAAATGATAGCTTTACTCAGTGGCAGCACTCTCACCTTGAAGTCAGAAGCTTGTAGGTTCTAGTCTCATTCCAAGATTGGATGAATATGCAATTAAGGTTAACATTCATTGCAGGAGCAAGGTAGCACATGCTACTGAGATACTTCTAAGTGAGAGATTAAACCAGTATCAGGTGCATGTTAAGGAGTTTAAAGAATTATTCGAAGCTCAGTAGGGAAAATCATCCAAATTTTCTCCACAATAGTCATCCCTAATCAATAGTACCAAAGCAGAGTAACTTGTCATTTATCTCCCTGGCACTCATGGGACTTTTTATGCTGTTTCATTTATCTGCAGTGATGATATTTCAAATTAATTAATTGGCTGCAAAACAGTATGGATATCACACAGACTTAAAAGTTGCTATGTTACTACATTGCTCTGGCTTTTGTGGTGCAGTGGTAATGTCCTTGGCTAGAAGGCCTGTGCTAAAGTCCCACCTGCCCTGGAGGTAAGAAAAACTCTATCTGAATAGGTTGATTAAAATGACTATAACTAAGTTGCTTATTTCTTCATAAAACCATAAGTTATAGGAGCAGAATTAGGCCATTCAGCCCATTGAATGGCATAGCAGATTCAATCATGGCTGATGTTTCTCAACCACATTCTCCTGCCTTCTTCCCATTAACCCTTGATCCCCTTACAAATTAAAAACGTGCCTATCTCTGTCTTACATTCACTCAATTCACACTTCCTCAGCCCTCTGTGGCAATGAGTTCCAGAGAATCACCATCCCCTAGCTGAAGAAAGTCCTCGTTATCTTTTCTTATAACTATGATTTTCAAAACATACCTACATAATTTTAATGTTCAGAAGTTGTTAGTGTAAATAATCAAAACTATGATTTGTGGGGAACGATGAGGATACTTTTTATAGTATCCTCCAATGGTTCCATTTGTAAATGCACTATGCAATCCTTTAGCGAGTGTAAGAACATGTGTCCATTCTGGCTTCATCCCAATTGCTGGCTAAATGAATGGACCTCAGCTAAGTTATCTTGAAAGCACCAAAGGGATCAAAATATGATTCCTGCTTATGATTGGTACATTGTACCTGTGAAATGTCTGATGCTGTTAGATGAGGTTAGGAGCATAATTAATTATTATAGTTCGGTCTACTCAATGTTGAATAGTTTGCCTTTATTCCTAATCTCAGTTTTCAGATAAATAATGGGCGGTTAAGTAATGTTGCAGGAGCATATGATTCCCTGCTTCAAGTAGAATTTTAGTATTCATATGTGGGGTGTGGGCATTGCTGGCTAGATCAGTATTTAGTGCCTTTCATCATCTGCCCTCAGGAGTATAGTGGAAACGTGTCTTCTTGAACTGCTTGGGGAATAAGCACACTGTTACGAAGGGAGTTCCAGGATTTGATTCAGTGGCAGTGAAGGAATGACAATATACTTCCGAGTCAGGAGGGGCTTGGAGGGAAAGTTTATTTTATCACCTGCAATGGAGGAATTAAAGAAGGTAAAAGTGAGATAAAATGTATCAATTTGAGAAAAGGAAAATGGTCGATGGAATTTTAAAAATATGCATTCTTCCCAACATCTCTGGGTTTCCCACCCCCCCATTACTCAACTGAGCTACTAATAATAAAAAATTGAGCATTCATAATACATCACATTACACAGCTAATAAAAACTCTTCCCAATAATAACTCAGCAATTCCACTGACATCAGGAAATATTTGAACAAAGTGTGACTCTGATCAATAATCTTCAGAAGCCTTCAAGTACTAGATTCGAACAAAGTAATAAAACATACAGTGTTCCACATGCAATACTTTCTTAATTTTAACAGGCTCCAATTACTTAATTTTGAGCTGTATGTAGAATCTTACTCTATTCATAGTTAAAAGGTCACGCTTAAGATATCAACCGATTTCTCCTCACCCCACACATCGCTGTCAGTTTCCTCCACACTTGCTATTTCTGGAATATACGAGCTGTAATTTTGACACTTGTAATTTTGTTTACAAAACTGATGCCTATTGACACGTCTTTTAAGTTATGTTATTAAACCACACGATTCTAATTTGGTGTCCAGCATTGTACACCAACTGGGCCTGTGACACCGAAATGTCAAAATAACGTGACTCCAACCCTATCTTCCGTCAGAATCTCCTCAAAAAGGTCAAAGTATTGTCTTGCAGGCTCTTCTTGATCAATCTATTATATAGCGCTGGAAAATTTGTTAACCCTTTGCCTTGATTTTAAAATATGGTCGGCTATTTATACTTACATTTGAATTACTCTTTCGATTAGCAGCCCTAATGAAGTAACTTGACCAAGACCACAACACAGAGTGTGAATCGTTCCTTTTCTGGTCTATTTCGGGATGAATCTGAAGGAAGGAAGAAAGAAACATTGATTCACCGAACACCTTGATACAAAAAAAAAGCGGTTCTTTTCCCCCCAACGGGTTCGCATCCCTGCAGATTTCTTCCTCCGAGAAGTCAGTGGCTTACGTACCTGCAGAGCTTACAGGAAACCATGTTAGGATGAGGAGGATAAAGTTACCCTTGCACATCAGAACGGACTAACCAAGAATCATCTCTGTACGCCGTGCCCCCCGCCCAGGGGTCCCCAGTTATATTGTCTTCTACAAAGATAAGTATGCTGACTTGGCACTTCAGCTCAAGCAGTCAATCCATACCAATGTGGTCCATTCCCAATATCATACATTTCGAAAATGCTTAATACATTGACTTTGCATCAATAGGAACGTCGAACCAAAGGTTAATACGCGTACATGCTCCAAAGAAACAGTTTCTCCGTACCTGCGTGGTTAGCCGCTCGCTACACAGCATCTCCACTCAACCAAGAGGGTGGGGTTTGAGTTCATCCCAACCTACTCTAATAGCGTTTTCTAAAATTTTTTTTTTGAAAAGAAACGTCTCTTCCCTCACTCTCACACTTCACTCAAACGTGTACTGCCATTTCTCCCTCAAGTGGCTTCAAATAGCCGGCGGTTTGTACACTGACACCAACCCACTCCGCCGATAACCGCTTCCAAGAACAGAAGCATCAATGCCGGCCCACTGTGTGATGTGAGCGCGTCGCGTCGCGTCCCCTCTGCTCCAATAACTGGATTCCCGTTGTAAGGTACCACATGTGATGCTAATGGCTCTTGCTACACGAATAGATATGATGTGGCGCCGCTCCAGGATCCAACTTCAATTTAGCCACAGCAGATCCCTGCCTATTGTTCATAGCTAGCATCAAGTAGAGTGACGCTCTCAGTACGTTTCAGTGTACTGACAAATGTCACTCCCTTACACAATGAGTTCTAGGTGATTTTATTACACACTGGGCACTATGTTCTTCAAAATCTAGCTAGCACTTACATCAAGGTAATGCCAATTTACGAAGCAGGAACACCCACAAATCCCGCCTTAAGGACCAATAGTGCACAGGAAATACCTTTAGAATTAGGAGCAAAATGTGGTTGGTGGGGGTCTTTAAATTAATTTGGCAGGGAGGTGGCATACCAATTGGAGGTACAGTAGGGGTGATGCACAGACAAGTATAGCAGAACCAAGTCAATCTAGAAGGCAGAACAAATATAGTCAAGTTAAATCACAAGGGAACATGGTAATGCTAGATGGTATTTAACTTTAAAGAAGGATTCTTGCGAGCAAGGCAGATAACAAGGTCTCAAAACAACAGATACCCTAGAGTGTAGAAAGTGCTGCAGGTCACTTTAAAAAATTTAGGAGAGTGAAAGGGGGACGTGAAAAAAAGTAATGGGGAGTAACATTAAGGACAAGAAATAACCAGGAACAGGCACAACAGAGTCCAAAGTGGTAATCTGTGCATTGAGCCAGAGGCATTGCTGAAGATGTAAATGAGAATACAGCTGTATTCACTGTAGAAGACAACATAGATTTAAAACCTTGGAGGGGGAAGTGTGGTACACTTGAAAACAAATAAACATCGAGAGGGAGGAAAAGGGATTAGTTGTTTTAGTAGGCTTGAAAGTAATAACAGACCAGGTACAGATGAGACACATCTCAGGTACTTGTGGGAGGCAAAGGCTCTGACATTCATTTGAAATCATCTCTGGCCACAGGATGGGTACGAGAGAACTGGAAGGGAACTCATGTGGTACCATTACTCAAGAAGGTGGTTATGGGTAAACCAAGAAACTCTAGGCCATTGAGTGTTACATCAGTGTTAGGCAAATTATTGGAAAAAATTCTGAAGGATGGAATTAATCTCCACTTGAAGAGGCAATGATTAATCAAGGCATGGCTCTGGAAAGGGGGACATTATGTTGAAAAAATTTGTAACTAGGAATGACTAGCTGAGTTGATGCAGTCTACACAGATTTCAATAAGACTTTTGACAAGTTCTCACGCGGCAGGCTGGTTAAGAAACAAACAGCTTGGATATCCAGAGCAATTTACCAAGTTGGATCCGACACTTGTTTAGCTCCAGGAAGCAAAAGGTGCTGGTTAAAGGGTGCTTTTAAGGCTGGAAGCCTGTATCCAATTGTTTACCAACAGGGTTAAATACTGGGTCTCTTGGTATGGTCAGCAAGTTTGCAGATGACACAAAAATTGGTAGTGTAGGAAATAGTAAGGAGGAAAGCCTTAGAATACAAGGTTGTACAGATGGGCTGGTCAGAAGGGTTGAAAAATAGCAAATGAAATGTAACCCATTTTGGGAGTCAAGGAAGTCCACGTTAAATGGTAGAATCGTAGCAAGCGCAGAGGAATCTTGGTGTGCATACACTTACATCCTTGAAGGCAGTAGAACAGATAGAGGAGTTGATTAACAAGGTGTATGGGATACTTGACTTTATTAGTCAATATATTGAATACAAGAACAAGGAGGTTGAAATGGAGAGTAGCACAATGTTAGTTAGGCCATAGTTTGAACACTGTACAATCTGGTCACCCCACTACAGGAGGATATGATTGCAATTGAAAGGGTGCAGAGGAGATTCACCCAGCTGTCACCTGGGCTAGAACATATCAGCTATGAAGACAGACTAGACAGCTGGGATTTTCCTTGGAGCAGAGAGGCTGAGGAGGCAACTGATCGTGGTGTACAACATTATGAGGGGACAAATATAGGATAGACAGGGAGAAATGTTTCAACTTTTATAGAGACATCAACAAGGAGGCACAATGTTAAGATAAGGAACAGTAGGTTGAGAGGGGATTTGAGGAAATTTCACACAGATGTTGGTGGGTATCAGGAACTCGCTGCCTTAAAAAGGTGGTTAAAATCCCTCAAAGCATTTTAGTATTTAGAGGAGTATTGAAATGATAATAGCATACAATGTGATGGGCCAAGTGCTGGAAAATGGGATTAGAACAGGTAAATGTTTGATGACTAGCACGTACATGATGGGCCAAAGGGTCTTTTACCATGCTGTTACGACTCTTTGATTAGTACTAAACCACGTCCCTGTAAATGGGCATTTTATGACTAAAATGAAGAGATCACCATCGGTTAACTGTAAGAAACTGCCACAACTGGTGATTGTATTCACAACCTCTTTGGCAGATTGTTCAGCAATAGTATTGACCAACACTACTACTGAACAAAATTAAATTGGACAACATACATGAAAACCTTCAGATTAGAACATCACAACACCAAAGTTTATAAATGAATTCAGCAACTGAGTGAACATCCATTTTAGATATCCATATCCTATCACATAAAGATGAAGTTAAAATGAGGAAGTCTGAATGTAAAATTAAACATTTAAAATAAACTATTTTCAAAAAAGCTCACCTAAACAGAGTTAAAGCTGAAAGTTCACTATGTTAAATGCAAGGAATGTAAAAACAAGACATTTTTATGATGATGATCTTGAGGTACAATAAATGAGTTGGAAGGGGATCGAGATACTGGTGGGGAGATTTGCTAGAGCTGAAGGTAGGAGCAAGGTGGGACCGAGGAAGATAATGAGGAAAAAGATAAGTCTGAAACTGGTACAGTTGGGAAAAGGAGCAAGTCAAACAGTCAAGGCAGGCAGGAACAAAGCAGAGAACAGAGAAACAGGACAGAAATAAATGCATCAGAGATAAAAGGTACTGCAGATGCTGGAGAATCCGAGATAACAAGCATGGGGCTGGATGAACACAGCAGGTCCAAATAAATGCAGTTTAATTTATCAATGCAAGACATCTAACAGGTAAGGCAGATGAACTCAGGACATGGTCAGGAACACGGGACTGGGATATCATAGCAATTAGAGATGTGGCTGATGGATGGACAGGACTGTCAGCTTAGTGTTCCAGGGTATAGATCCTATAGGAAAAATAGAAAGGAGAGTAAGACAGAAGACGGAGCAGCATTTTTGATTAGGGATAATATTATGGCTGTACTTAGGGAGAATATTGCCAGGAATAAATTTAGGGAAGTTATTTGGGTGGAACTGAGAAATAACAAAGGGATAAACACCTTATTGGGATCATACTGTTGACCAACACTGCCCCCCACCCCAACCCCACACATGCACAAAGTTGCAAATTGAGAAACAAATTTATAAGGAGATCTCAGTTATCTCTAAGGATAATAGGGTGGTTATGTTAGGGCATTTTAACTTTCCAAAAATAGACTGGGACTGCCATAATATGGAGAGGAATGTGTTAAGTGTGTACAAGAAAATTTTCTGATTCAGTATGTGGATTATCTACTAGAGAAGGTGCAAAACCTGACCTACTCTTGGGAAATAAGGCAGAGCAGGTGACTGATGTGTCGATGCAGGAGCACTTTGGGGCCAGAGACCATAACTATATTAGTTTCAAAATTGTGATGGAAAAGGATTGACCAGATCTAAAAGTTAAAATTCTAAATTGCAGGAAGGGCAAATTTGATGGTATTAGGCAAGAACTTTCAAAAGTTGCTTGGGGCAGATATTCACAGGTAAAGGGACGGCTCGAAAATGGGAAGCCTTCAAAAGTGAGATTAAAATTGTTCAGAGATAATATAGGTGTAGGAAATGCTGGATGACCAGAGAGATTGAGGTTTTGGTCAAGAAGAAGGAAGCATGTATCAGGTACAGATACAAAAGGTCAAGTGAATCCTTAGAAAAGTATAAAGGCAGTAGGAGGATACTTAAGAGGGAAATCAGGAGGGCAAAATGAGGACATGAAATAGCTTTGGCAAATAGGGTTAAGGAGAATCCGAAAGGATTTGACAAATACATTAAGAACAAAAAGGTAACTAGGGAGAGAATAGGGCCCTTTAAAGATCAGCAATTCCGGCTACGTGTAGAACTGCAGGAGATGGGGGAAAACACTAAACGAGTAGTTTGCATCAGTGTTTATGGTGGAGAAGGATATGGAAGATAGAGATTGTGGGGAAATAAATAGTGACACCTCGAAAAATGTCCATATTACAGGGGAGGTGGTGCTGAATATCTTGAAACGCATGAAGGTGAATAAATTTCTTGGGCCTGATCAGGTGCACCTGGAACCCAGTGGGAAGCTCGGAAAGTGATTGCTGGGCCCTTGGCTGAAATATTTGTATCGTTGATCGCCACAGGCAAGATGCCATAAGACTAGAGGTTGGCTAACACGCTGCCACTATTTAAGAAAGGTGGTAAGGAAAAGCCAGGAAACCATAGACTGGGGAGCATGACATCAATGGTGGGCAAGTTGAAGTGAATCCCGGGCGACAGGATTTACCTGTATTTTGAAAGACAAGGAATGATCACAGATAGTCATTATGGCTTTGTGCTTGGGAAATCGTGTCTCACTATGTTGATTGAGTTTTTTGAAGCAGTAACTAAGAGGATTGATGAGGGCAGAGCAGTGGACATGATTGATATGGACTTCATTAAGGCATTCGACGAGGTTACTCATGGTAGACTGGTTCACAAGGTTAGATCACATGGAATACAGGGAAAACTAGCCATTGGATACAGAACTGGCACAAAGGTAGAAGACAGAGGGCAGAGGTGGAGGGCTGCTTTTCAGACTGGAGGCCTGTGATCAGCAGTGTGCCATAACGATCGGTGCTGGGTAGATTACTTTTCATCATTTATATATATGGTATATATAAAGTGATTTGGATATGAACATAGGAGATATGGTTACTAAGTTTGCAGATGACACCAAAATGGGAGGTGTAGTGGACAGTAAATAAGGTCACCTCAGTGTTCAATGGGATCTTGATGAGATCAGCCAATGGGCCATAAGGTGACAGACTGAAGTTTAATTTAGATGTATGTGAGGTGCTGCATTTCGGAAAGGCAGATCAGGGCAGAACTCCTACATTAGTGGTAAGGTCCTGAACATAGAGACCTTGGCGTGCAAGTTCATAGTTCCTTGAAAATGGAATCACAGGTAGATAGGATAGCGAAGGCGATGTTGGTATGCTTGCCTTAATTGGTCAGTGCATTGAGTACAAGAGTTAGGGGGTCATGTTGCGGCTGTACAATACATTGGTTAGACTACTTTTGGAATACTATATTCAATTCTGGTCTCCCTGCTACAGGAAGCTTGTCGTGAAATTTGAAAGGATTCAGAAAAGATTTGCAAGGATGTTGCCAGGACTGGAGGATTTGAGCTATAGGGAGAGGCTGAATAGGCTGTTTTTTTTTCTCTCTGGAGCAAAGGCTGAGGGATGACCTTAAAGATTTATAAAATCATAAGAGGCATGGATAGGGTAAATAGACAAGGTCTTTTCCCCGTGTCAGGGTGAGTCCAAAACTAGATGGCATAAGTTTAAGGCAAGAGGGAAAAGATTTAAAGGGACCCAAGGGGCAACTTTTTCACGCAAAGCATGCATCATGTATGGAATGAGCTGCCAGAGGTGGTGGAAGCTGGCACAATTACAACATTTAAAAGGCATCTAGATGGATAAATGAATAACTGTTTAGAGGGATATGGGCCAAATGCTGGCAAACAGGACTAGATTCATTTTGGATATCTGTTCAGCATGGATGAGTTGGACCAAAAGGTCTGTGCGTGCTGTTCGTCTCTGACTCTATTATTCTAGAAATCCATATATATTTGATAGATAAAAGAAATACTTACATTTATATTGTACTGTTCATGATCACAGGTCGTTTCAAGGTATTTTTCAGTCAATTTATTATTTGAGGAATAGTCACTTGTTGTAAACAAGAAATGTGACAATCACTTTTGCATATAGCAAGCTCCCACAAATAGAAATGTCATAATAATCAAATAATCTGATTCTTCTTATTGATGGTGATATAAATATTGGCCAGAACACTAAGGACTTTTCCCAATCTTCTTACAAATACAGCCATGAGCTCTTTCGTCTCCACTGAGGGCAGACGCTTGATTCAATGCCTTATTTAACAGACAGCACCTCTGACGATGCAGAATCCAGAACATTGTGCCACAGAAGTGAGTGAACTACCCACTGAGTCATAATTGACATTCAATCCCTACCTACTATCTAACCAGAAAGGCACACAATTGTCTTTTAAATTCATCATCTTCTGTAGCTCCTCATAATTTATTTCCGTAGAATTTTTTTAAATGTGGAAAACAAAATGAAAGATCCAACAGTGTTGAAGACTGGACAAAAGAAAGACCCAGACCTTTTCACAAATCTTAGCATCAGAAATCCACAGCACAAGAGATTTCCAAATAACAGTGATAGAGTAAATAGGCAAATCCACAAAATCAGCTTTGTTAGAGCAAGGCTTAATAACAATTTAGAAATAAAGATGGTCAATTTACAACCATAGTCTTCCTGAATGATAAAATAATTCGACTTTTCATTACGGCCTTTACAACAAAATCTCATCTCAAAGGCATGACAATGTACTCATTACTAACAGCCACTCTTCATATTTCAAAGCTTGAACAGACTGTTATCTGTTAAAAGGTCCCATGAGGAAATGAGCTTGAATTAATGGCTATTCTGAGGTAATGGACCCAACCTTCCAGGAAGGATCTAGGCCAGTGAAAGATATTTCATTCCAAAAGATCTGAGAATCATTTTTTCATGCATGAAGTTAAATACACTGAAGCCTTTCCTGCATGAAAGGGAGCAGAGAAAATAACGAAAGATAAAATTCCTTTCTTGGAAAATGCAAATAAAGAGAATAGTCATGCACTATTTGTCAATTTAGAATATAGTCACCCATAAGTTAATAGTCCAAAGAGATATTGATTCATTGAAAATTAATCAGTTAAATTCACATTTTCCATGTCAGATTAGACTTAAGAGTTTTGCTGCAGTGAGAGTATGCTGTATTGGCCTAATAAGTTCAGTATCTGAAAGGATATGTGGCTGAAATCCTGGAGTGGTTGATGATTTTCTACCTTCTAAGGCTTCCTAAGTGTTCAGAATAGGACTATTAACTTGCCGATAAAAAATATAAATAAAAATCTTAAATAACCTAAGAAAAAAATCTTTCAAACAGTATTTTAAGACCATCTTAACTGCCCCACATTTATCAGCCTGAGGACTCACTTTAAAAAGTCGCTGAAAACTTTCTTTACTGAGAATTGGTCACTAGTGACAATAGTAATGTTGGTACATAATAGCAGAAAGACCATTGGTTTTAGGCTTCTTCCCAGTATTCTGTTTGTCACGAGTCATCAAACCATGAGTCATCAAACCATGAGTCATCTTGAAATAAAAAGGAAAATTTGCTTTTATCACTACTGATTGCTGTTTTGAGGAAGATGTGAATAATTTTCCCCACTTAATTAGCAGTTCCTGTTGAAAGTGATGCCTACGATATTTGCTTCAGAAAGCTATGGAAAACCCGAAATGCATAATTTGACATACTTGCTTAATGTGGTACTATGGACTCAGGCCCAGGCCCACTTCCCGAATCAGACTTGATACATTCTTTCCACAACATGATAATCATGCTTATATACCTGAAACCATTCTTAGTTGTCCTCTGAACCATTTCCGAGCACCATAGTTTGTTGGAAGGCTTGATTCTTCTCCTGACTCCAAGAGCCATGCTGATGAACAAATGATACTCACCAGGTCGAAATGTAGTGGTCAGTGTACTGGGTTAAGATTAGGCAGTTGACCTGCACACATTGAAATGTTTTTCTATTGCCAACACAACCCAAGACAAGGCAAAACTGTTTTCTACTTAAAATATAAACGAATTATGGAAAACTCAGTTGCTGGATGCATGGCAAGATAATACTGTGAGTGGAGACAAGTGTGTTGCATTGCACAGACAACAATGTAATAAATTAATGCCTTCTACGCAATTCAGCATAGGAAACAAACTTCACTAATCACTGTCCAACACAGAGTTCCCAAAACTACACACAGTATTCCAAACACAGCTCACCAAAGTGAAATAAAAGGTTAAAGTAATTTATTTGAACTGAAATGCTTTAGAAATGCACTAAGTACTATATTTACCATATCAATAATAGTGTCATATTGCCTGGGCAATATGATGATCAATAATCTCATTTAAGTACTTTTGTTTCCACTTTTGCTAGTGAATATCCCTCATTCTTGTTCGCATTTTACATTTCCAGTTTCAAAAGCATAACCTTAAATAACAAGCAAATACTGCTCATGCTGGAAACCTGAAACATTCAGCAGATCAGTACTGTGCAAAGAGAAACTCTATATGGCTCTAACATTCACTTGGAGCAGGACTTGACAGTTAGGAAGAATGAGTTTTGGCCAGGAAGTCCATATGTTCAAGTTTGACATCTTTTGTTTTCCAACTCAGTCCTCTGCCCAGAAGCAAGCTGGTGTGTGGATCCCTGCATAGCAAACAATCTGAAGGAAATCATAAGCCAGCAGCTGGCAGGGTGAAGTCCAGATCTTGCAGATGCTCCCAGATTCCAGTGAGCCCAAGCCCTGATGGACTGGTTAGAGGTTGCAGCCAAAGAGAGAGTTGGAAGGGGATATAAACATAGCAATAGGACGCGGCCTGTTCCTATCATCAGGCCTGCTCTGCCATTTAATTAAATCACACTGATCACTACTCCAGCCCCTTTTTGTTCATTTTAAAACGAAAGAAGGGAGCTCTACATTGCTGATAGGAGATTCTGCTCAGGTGTCCCTCAAGCACCAAGGCATACGACTATTCTGACAGTTCTTTCATAGTGCAGAACTATCTGAGGAAGGAGGAAGGCAAACTACAACTTTTCACAGCAGTCAGCTGCTATATTTTGAAATTTAAAGGTTCTGATAGTTGCTATGAAAAAGTACATAAGGCAAGTGTCAGGGGTTCTTGAGGTGCAGTGGCAGAAGACCCAAGTTCAAGTCCCACCTACTCCATAACACGTTTGAACAAGTTTGTTCAGGGGCCTGTAGTGGTTGTAGGCAAATTGAAGCCAAGGGATTCTATGTACAGATGAAGCTGGGTGGCAACAAGGAGTTCATTGATAACTGGTCACTAGTCTATAGACCAATGACAAAAGTCTTTTTTACCTGTCAACAACTTTGTGATACAGCTTGGGGCTGGAACAAGATATAGAGAAGTGTACTGGTCTCCACCAGAACAACTCTGTTTGCGGCAGTCAAACCTATCTTAAACCTAAAGAAAACCAGTTCATTTTGCCTTCAGCAGTTGTAAGTTGCAATTTTAACTGACAATTCAGAAATCTTTTATAAATGAACCAGCCACCCTGTGTCTCTTGCAAACCAGTGGAAAAGAAACTGAAACACAATGTGCTGACCAGCACAAGAATCATAAGGACCATCTCACAAACCCTTGAATATGAACCACTGACCTGCCTCTCAATTCTCCTTTGCTCATAACCTCGTCTGCTTGTGTGCACATTGACACACAGAAGCAATAGGGACGTTGTAACAGATAGTTTTTAATTTGTAGTATTATATGCCAACATATAACTGTTTACCTGTAGCTAGAGTCTAATTACTTCTAATAATATAGTAATCCTTGTTTAGAACAAGGATCTGGTCCGTGCTCTCTGTCAACCTGGGTCTGAAAAATCAGGTAAATTGGGGAATTTTGTGCACTTTATTTTAAAATCTTTAACTTTTGTGATGACTCCAGGAACAGTGGGGCTTTATTTCATAGTGAGTTGTGATAGCATTCATCACACTGGAGGAATTATAACACTTTCTAGAAGATCCTATGGCAGTTGTGGATCCCTTTATCCAGAGATTTTCCATTCAGCGGGTGGTGGCAGGTCTTCTGCCTATTAATATTATAAATTACAAAGATAGAGATTCAATCAATCATATATTTCACCATTTCCAACCAATTTGCCAAAAGATATTATTAAGTAGCAGCCTATAAAGTCTAGTATACATTAATACCCTTGTCAGTTTCACAGGAGTACAGATTTCCAAAACCATCCTTATCAGAATTTGCAACAGCTTGATGAACATTACAACTGCCAGATACAGTAAATAACCAATACGGATTATCACTCTGCATTCTTTTAATAATCACCTGAACAAATTATCAAGATGTATTTCGCCTTTTCCAAATCTGATACCTTCTCAGCCTGACTGGCCATCCAAATAATTAAGAGTTGAAATCCCCATTCCTAACAATCCACGTCACATATAACCATAACTTTATTTCTAAGTCCTAGAAGAGGTTCAAAAAGCCAAATTAGTTCAGGAAAATTCAAGAAAAAGGCAACATACGGAAGATTTCACTTTGCGTATACATGTAGGAAAATAATCTGGAAGTAAGGTGTCATTTCTCACTTCTCCACCTCCACCTCCCCACCCCACCCCACCTCTCTCTCCCCGCCCCCCCGGCCGAATATGCTAACAACCACCTTCACCAAAAGGACTACAATTGGTCAGAAGACCCAGCCATCACAATGCCAATTAAGAATGGGCATTAAATGCCAGCCTTCCTCAACACCCACATACCACAAATAGGTACAGTTCAATATACAGAAAGCTATGGATAATTCATGTTATTCTCCAGTTGTATGTATTGTCTCTCACTGATGGAAGTTGCAAGTCCCAAAAAATGAGACAATAGCCTCATAAGGTTCACTACATGCAATGTTGAAACCTGCCCTTTATTTGTAGCGCAGAAATATCATTTAACCCTTACAGTCTAAAAACCTAAACTTCCACTAACAGGAAACTAAAAACATACATAGAAATAACTGCTGTTGACTTCAGAATCAGAGGGAGAACATAAACTTTGAGTAAGCTGTTTACTCTGTGCTTAGTGGCCTCAGCAAGACTCAATAAATCCAAATATGAAGCAGTTCTTTTTCTCACTAATAACTAAGTGGCGATGGGAATAGCTTGTATGCTGCAAAAACAATACAATAAATTTCTCTCATGTGGAATTCAGTTACATCACACCTGCTACAGAAAATTCAGATAATACAATTCAGGCTTTAGCGAATGCTTTTCTTTCTCACAGTGTTTCAGTCACTTGGTGTCCTTGCAAATACTGTCCCATCTGACTTTCCTTCCACACAGAACAATGGAATCAGAAACTCCTGTCAGCTGTAGAAAGGGAACTTCCATCTTACACAAAATAAAAACCAAAAGAACTGCGGATGCTGTAAATCAGGAACAAAAACAAAGTTGCTGGAAAAGCTCAGCAGGTCTGGCAGCATCTGTGGAGGAGAAAACAGAGTTAACGTTTCGGGTCCGGTGACCCTTCCTCAG
>JAHRHZ010000029.1:8266412-8289543 GCA_024137785.1 Ginglymostoma cirratum
GTTCTGAGGAAGGGTCACCGGACCCGAAACGTTAACTCTGTTTTCTCCTCCACAGATGCTGCCAGACCTGCTGAGCTTTTCCAGCAACTTTGTTTTTGTTCCATCCTATACACTACTGCGCTTTGCTTTTCTATCACTTTGCATCATTGCACCATTTCAAAAAAGAAAACTTGCGTTTACTCATGAAAATTTCCTTGGGAAAATAAAACGCATTCTGATTTTCTTATAAGTGGTTATAAGATTTCTTTATTCTCAACATTAATATTAGGAACATATTTAAAAGCAAAGATTGTGTTTTATCAATTACACATTGACACTTAAGAGGACGGTGAGTTCTGCCGTCTTCATAATTTAAGATTACATTTTACATAATGCATCTTGAAGCCTTCCGCACTCTACAAGTGCACCAACGTCAAATTTCTAAGCTCTCTGAACACAGCTATAATGATAAAAAGAAACAAGACAGCAACCTTAAAAAGCATTCTGTCACAATGTTTTAAAAACGAACTGCAGGGTAATTAAGTTATACTCAGCAAGGTGAGAGATTTGCTAATGAACGAAACAATTACCACCGAAAGAACTCTGCTTCAGCATTAAGCTGACACAGCCTATTAGAAGCACTGCTCCAATAACACAACTTAATGCCTATATCACCGCAGCTGAAACTTTCCTGTTTCACTAAATCTACTGGTTCTTCAGAAGGGGATTGGAAACACAAGTGTGAACTGGCATGATCACTTTAATCAGGAAAACATGATAAGATAGCTGATCACTCAAAGTACTCCGAATAACTGAGTCATTACAAATCACCTCAGTAGAAATTTCATGTGTATTATATTCTGAGTGTTGCCTTCTACTCTACCCACCATAGCTAAGACTCACAATATGACATCAAAGTCACACAGGAGCCCCCAGTGATCACTGCAAAAACGCCCACAATCCAACTTGTCTTGTCCAACAAGGGTCATTTGTTGTGGAACTATCTGACCTTCACTGGCTGCCCTGTAAAACACACGATCAAAGCGGAGTCTGCAAGTGTACTGAGCTTTCAGGTTATTATTAGTTTTAGTGTCCCAGGTATACCGACAATGTTCAGGTTTGTTTAAAAACTCCCAGACATCCAAGACACCTTCCGGCAAACCTCCAACCTTTGTAACCTGTAAATAAAACACACGTTGAGAAAAGATGATAGATCTTTGCAGTGCTTTAACACAAGTCACACACTGACATGCACAAACCTCCTCCTTCAACTTCAACATCTTAGAATGAAATTGGGTGCAAGCCAAGGGATGTCTAGCATGTAGTGAGGTAACAACTGACAAGTTACTTTCAGCAACTCTAGCACAAAGATGCTTGGTATTTCAATATACTCCCAAGCTAATAATTGCTCATTTTATTTACTTGTGAGTTGACATCAGAATAAAGTTTTTAAAAAGTGTGCTTTGGGTAGTAGCTAAGGGCTTATGGAAGCAGAGATTGTAAGTGCACTTTGTTACAAAAAATCTGAAGGACTTTTACGAAGAAAACCTAAAGAGCATTCCTTTCACTCCAGTATAAAATTAAACAATATTGGTAAAGCTGTTCAAAAGAAAACTGCATAATAGAAATCACAAACTGTTTAGGTGTAACGGATTATAAAAGGAAAACAAAACAGAATTACACATCAACAATCACCATAGGCAATGTTTGAATTCCTGTGACATGTTCCCCCTGCCACCCCGAGAGGCACGCTCATGCTAATAGCTTCTCTCTTACAAAGTTCAGGTCTTGAATTCGGAAGCAAGGATCACTGGATGACAGATTAGAAACGAAGATAAAACAAAAGAATGAGGCACCATACTTTGCCACAGCAACAAAAGCCTGTTAAAACATCAAATATTTTCAGTGAACATCTGCCTTTTGGAGTTGCAATAAGCATTTTCATAGTGATCTTAATAAAATGAGATTGTGCACATTGTGTATACCGATGTAATATCACTAACTACCGTCAAAATGGAATTAGATTTTAATCAAAAGGGGCAATGCGCACACAGTGAATACTCAGCAGATATATCACTGTGTAACGTCATAACAAGAGACACACTAGGGCTGTCAGTTAACTCTTCACGTAGACAAGTACTAAGGAACGTGGAATCTTGGCAAGTTGTTGTAATACCTCTTGTAAATGCAAATTGCTACAATTGTGCACCACTAATGTAGAAAGTTAATGTTTAAGGTGACAGATGATGTGTAAATCAAATAGGTTCTTTTGGTTTGGGTGGTTTCTAGTTTAGAGTACTGGCGAAGCTCAACTCATTCACCCAAGTGCATCATATACTTTACTTGTATCTTGTGGATACCGGGCAAATCAGGTGATGAGACCTTGTTAAGAACTCCCAGCCTCGGACCCGCTCTAGCAGAGCGAGGGTGGACGAAGGAGAGAGCGAGAGCGCGAGCGAGAGACAGACAGACCAATTTGAATAATCAATGCTAAGCCCGTGGATGTTGATAATGGAACTCTCAGTGATGATAATGCTCTGGAGCCATCAGGAGGAGCTGGTGGGCACTCATATTGGAGACTATCATTCCTTGGCACTTGTAAGACTCGAATGTTAGTTAAATTAAAGCCTCGATGCTCTCCAGATCCTGCTGCATTGGAACGGACTATTCCATTATTTGGGGAATTGCAAATTGAACTGGATCATATAATCAAACAGCACAGAAGAGGGCCCTCAGCCCATCAAGTCTGTACCACCAAAAATATACTACCACCTACCCTGGTCCAACTTTCTCACACTAGGCCCATGGCCATGAATGCACATCAAGCACTTTTTAAAGGTTGTGAAGTTTCCCACCTCAACCACCCTCCAAAGTAGTGCATTCCTGATCCCACCACCCTCTTGGTGAAAGTTTTTCTTTAAATCCCCCTTAAACCTCTTGCATTTCACTTTAAAATTATGCCACCTTGTTACTGACCCTTTGACTAAGGGATACAGCTGCTTTCTATTCATGCTGTCCATGCCCCTTATAATCTCATACACTTCTATCAGGTTCTCCCCTCAATCTTCTGTGGTCCAAAGAAAACAACCCAAGCTTATCCAGCCTATCTTCATAACTGAAGTGCTCCATCCCAGGCAACATTTTGGTGAACCTCTTCTGCACCACTTCTGATGTGAACATAACCTTCCTAAAATTTGGTGACTACCCTGCACACAATACTCTGGCTGTGGTCTAACCAAAGTTTTGTACAGTTTCAACATGACTTTCCCGCTCTTATAATTTATGCCACAGCTGATAAAAAGCTAGTGTCCTGTATGTTGTTTTTTTAAAACTACCCTAATAATCTGCCCTGTCAACTTCAGGGACTGGAGGACACGCACCCCTCTGAACTCTAGTGGCCTGCCATTCATCCAATACTGCCTTTACATGCTCCTTCTTCCAAAGCGCATTACCTCACATCTAGGAGGGTTAAATTCCATCTGCTACTGATCTGCCCATCTTATTATATAGATACTGCAATTATCAGTGAACATGTAAATTTTTGACCCAATGATGAGCAAATGTACATGGAATTGGTTGGCTGTAGGACCACCAGAGGAATACCTTCAGTGATGTTCAAGGGCTGAGATGATCAGCCTTCAATAACCATTAGTATCTTTTTTTGTGCAAATGTACAGCTGCAGCAAATGGAGAGGTTTATCCAATTCCTGGTGGCATCAATTTTCTGAAGGCTCCTTGATGCAATGTTTGATCAAATGCTGCGCTAATGACAAGGACAGATACCTCATATCTAGAATTTAGCTCTTTTATCCATGTTTGGAACAAGACTGTAATAGGGCCTGGGGCCAGGTAGCCTTGGCAAAATCCAAGCTAAGTGCCAGTGAACAAGTTATCACTCTTTCGGAACCATTTAAGAGCACTGCTGAGGATATCTTCCATCATTTTGCTGATAATTAAGAGTGGGCTGATAAGGTGGTAAATGACTGGATCGGACGAGGGTTCTGTTTATTGTGGACAGGACATACCTGATCATTTTTGACTTTGTCAGATAAATGCCAGTATTATAGCTGTAATAGAAAAGCCTTGCCAAGAGCATGGTTAGTTATACAGCAAAAGTCTTCAGCACCAGAGCCAGGATATCGTCAGGTACCATCTTCTCACATCACGTGGAATGAATCAAATTGGCTGAAAACTGGAATTAGAAGGTGGCAGAGTTGGAACATCTCTGTGCTGCTGGCCGAAAATGACTGCAAATGCTTAGCCTATTCTTCTTCAATAAGGTTTTGGAGTAGATTTGTAGCTCAGGTTGTGGGTGTTGTGGTTGGTCAGAAGACGCCTACACAAACAACACCAGGAAGATACTACACGCCCCAACACACTCATCACGCTACTTTACATCAGCAACACATCGGAACTAACCACAAGACTCCAAAACCGCTGGGCATCAGAGTGGCACACAAACCCACATCAACCCTACAAGAATTGCTTACCGGAACCAAAGACACACAACCCACTATGGACAGGACCAATGTCATATATAAGATTCCCTACAGAGACGGTGACAAACAGTACATGGACAAACAGGAAGGAAATTAATAATAAGGATACATGAACACCAATTGGCTACAAAAAGACACAACCAATACTCACTCATCTCTATCCACATGAATAAGGAGAACCACCAATTCGACTGGGACAACACCAAGATCCTGGGACAAGCAAAGCAGAGACAGGCACGGGAGTTTCTAGAAGCCTGGTACTACACGAAGAAAGCCATCAAACACATAGAACTCGACCCCATACACACTCCACTGCGAAGGAAAACCAGAAGTGAGGTAATCCAGCTCAGTGGACTCCAGAGTTTAAAAACCAGGCAGAAAAACACAACAGAGCTTCATCGGAGGCTGCACTGATGTTGTTACCCAGCAGGGTAATGAAATGTCTGCAGAACAACAATGAACCAGCTTAGCGAGCCGACCAACCACAACAATATTCTTCTTCATTCACATGATAGATTCCCAAATCACTGAAAAAGAAGTTTCTGAAGCCACTTCCTTTCCCTTTTCATTGTTTACTGTCCACCATTATTTATTGAATGAGGCAGAACTGCAGAGTCCTCTGATCCGAATGGTCATAGAATTGCTTGGCTTTATCTACTAACATGGCACTTTGACACCAGACATTAGTAAGGACTTTGTTAAGTTGCTGGAGGTGGGTGAGCCTTTATTCCTTTTAGGTCATTAAAACTTGACAGGCATGGTTCTTATTAATATTACCAATCTTCACAGGAATTTTGATAAAGCTGCTTTGTAGTCAACAAATCAGTTAAGGATGTAGTCGCATTGCTGGGAACAATAGCAGTTATTCCCCCCGACCCCACAACTAAAACTAGTTTTATGACAATCCGTACGTTCAATTACTGACATACGTTGTGATTCAAAGTTTAATTAATCATATTTAAATTCCCTCATTGCAGTGATGGGATTTAACACATACTTCTGGATCAATAGTATAGATCTGTGAATAAATGGTCCAATAACATGTGATAAAGTCTGTTTACTTAGGGCAAATGGTTATAAAGATGGTAGAGGTGATGCCAAAGGCAAAAGAAGTATAGAGAGAGCCTGAAAAAAAATTCAAGATGATGAAGGATTCATAAACAAGAAAACTCAACCTTAATACAAGGAAAAATGGATAAGGTACAACTTTGTATCAACTTCCTGCATATCTTAGAAACCGGAACAACTTTTAAAAGAACCTGTTAAAGAAAATAGAGGATTTTAAATGTGGATTCTTGGACACCTGCAAAAAAAGAAAAACTAGGGCTACAGAGAGGTCAACCAAGATTGGGTAATGGACGTCACACAGTGATTGCAAATGAACTACAATGGAGCGTTGGGATGACGCAAGGCAGACAGTGACATAATATAACAAGAGATGTCTTTGTAGGAGTCATTATAAGCAACAGCAATATAATCACAAAGTTACTGTACTGATATTTGTATTGTTCATCAACATGCAGCTATGATACCATGAGAGAAGGTGATAATCAGTTGTTTGTTATATTATTAGATGCAAGCTTATAGAGTTGCAAGTGTTTCGTTGGGAAGGAATTTTAAAATTTAAATCAAATACTTCATTTTGTTTTTAAATTGAGAAGGTGGTTTCCAATACGTAAGGAGATAAGAAGAAGGCGCCCAAGATACAAGACCAAATGTCAGATATTTTGAACAAAGGGCAGTAGAATCTTTCACGAATTGTAAGTCGTGGAATTTCACTTCTAGAATTGGTGATTGAGACAAAAGCTGACAAGATGAGATTGGAGAAGTGGATGAAGGAAAAAGAGCTGAGGGAAGGTCGGAAGAAGCTGAGCAAAAAAGTGTTTCGATACATTTGGCTGCATGGAAAATATTTGCGGACATGGATCGGCCAGACCAATTCATCCGTTTTCATTTTGTAACTCCTTTACATCAGCCCTTCACCTGTCATGCAAATTTAAAATGCACATGACGGAAGGATGGTAGAGCAGAGGCAGCAGAATTTTGCTCATGACGACTTTAAAAAGGCAATTTTTTTTCCACTATTCAGCTTATGGTCAAAGTAATAATGCCAGTATTTTTCTTTTGAATCAAAGTATGGAAATTTCTTATTGATAACAAACTGAAGAGGTGTGATCTTTTTCCAATTGGAAAAAATAAAATTCCTTTCTGGATCTTAAACTCAAGGGGAAATAGAGAAGGTTCCTTGAAAGTGGCTACAAAAATAGTGAACACTCAAGAGGTGACAAGGTAAAGAGAGATGAATGAACAGAAGTTGCAGTAAAACAGTTAAGTAATGGAAGAAACAACCTCTTTTGTGAATCTTTTGTGAACAGAGGTGCGTTACTGAAAAAACACTTTATGCTCAGGCAATAGGGGATTAGAAGGTCACATGCTTGCATGGCTACCATGCATCATTATGGCTTTCCCCTCCCTTTACTGCATTTCCACTCCAGAAAGTGTGGATATGGAATCTCGATAAATGACAATGAGAAGAAGAAAAAAAAATCAAACTGACACAAAATAAGTCAATCCAGATATATGAATCATACAAGGGAGTAGGGAATCGGGGTTATAATGATAGGTTTAGATAAGCGAAGGTGGGAAGAGGCTCAAATGAAGCATAAGCACAGTGCAGACTGGCTGGCCCAAGTGGTATGTTTCTGTGCTACATATCCTATGAAAGTCTGGTATAAACTTACAAAATCCTAACATACTCTAAGTGACACACTCACCTCTTGATCTCTCAAATTGGTGTCACCACCAAATATTACTGTGACATTTTCTGGTGCTTCTTTGATTTTCTTTAGTACAATCTCCAGCTGTTTGACTCGTTCCTGTGAATGTGCTTTAGTACTCTCCAGGTGGGATGTCATTAAACAGAGTTCATTTCCTGCAATGTTTACCTGCGATAAGGGGAGGTACAGAAGATATTTGTTTGACATCATCTTTCATTATTTCTATGAAATTGCCAGTGCAATGCTGCAACATCACAATCTGAAATTCTGTCTCTATCTCTTTCAGATGAAATGCACTTTAAAAGGTATTCAAAAATTATACTCCAGTATGTCGTGTAAAAGGTTCTATTTCCCTTGTAACTTATTCAAATTTTCTTCAGAAGTGGGAGTTAAGAAAGAAGATCAAACCCTCTTCAGCTACAAGGAATGGGAATCATCCATTAGCATCCAACATTATATTTTGCTTGAACAAGGGATAGGAGTCAGCTATTAAATTTGCCTGGTATTGGAGTTAAGATGATGCTAGCAAGATTTAGGGAAAACTGAACTTTATCCTTTTCCCTCAAATTTGAGCAGCTGTATCATATCCCAGTGGGCACATGAGGAGTAGAGAGGAGAGGGATACTAGCAAATAAAAAATAACTACTTTTAGCTTTAGGAATTTCCTTTTGTTTTGTTGAAAATGCATTTCAAATTCCTTAATTAATTGTACTCCATAAAAAAGGTGGAGAGCGGGTAAGAGCACCCATGCAAATTTGTTCATCCTATTGGCAAGACAGGACAACCCTAAGCCTTACGGAATTATTTTAGAAAAAAAGAGCGTTTTGTTTTATTCATTCACTGTAGGTGGATGTCACCAGGCCAGTATTTGTTGCCCATTTCTAACTAACCTCAGAAGGTGGTAATGTGTTGCCTTCTTGAATCACTGAAGCCCATGTCATGTGGTACACCCAAAGTGCCATTATAGAGAGATTCAAGATTTTGACCTAACGACAGTGAAGAATGGTGACACTGCTCTAAGCCAGCATGCTGTGTGGCTTGGAGGCAAAATTGCAGGTGATGGTATACCCATACATCGGCTGGCTTTGTCCTTCTAACTTCTGGTGGATTTAGGTTTAGAATGAGCTATCAAAAAGAACCACTGCCAGCAACAGAGGTGGTAGCAAGGCAGGATTCATGGTAGGGCTCACAGCAGAATCTCTACAAACTTTAGCATAGAGAACTCCTGTTTCAAACAACAGCAGCCTCCTAATAAAACAATATTTTTTCTTAGCTATAATGCCATTAATGGAGGATACAAATTTGTTCATGACTGAATCCATGAACACAATGTAAAAGACATGGGAATGACCCAACTAGCATCATCCTAATCTGGATTTGTGACCAAAGGTTGCCTTTCTTAAAAACACCATGCTGTACCAATTCCCATTGACGAATTTAATTTCCCACAATGCAGCCATAGTGCAGGAACTACTTTTGCTGCCATACAGCTTTAAACAAAATCACAGAAGTTCCCAAAGGTTATGGTGTGCTGTAAATGACTAGAAATGTTCTTTTCATATACTTGCCTCAGTACTTCAAAAAGAAATCACATATGCTCCCAACACCAAAGGAAAATATACATAACACAGAAGGAAAGAGGCAGGTGAGCTCAGGGTCAAGAACTGCAGAGTCAAAAATGACAGTAAGTAGATGGAAATCAAAACCAGAAGAACAAAGTTTCTGGCAAACTACAAAAGGATGCCTTCAATTTTACAATAATTCGGCTGAAGGATAGAATACGATTGTAAAGAACAGAAGCTGCACCAGCTCTGTTGAACAACAATCCAGTTAGCTTCTCATCGCCAATCTTTCCTAAGACAGCTACAGTTTAGCCAATACTCTTTTGAACATCACTACTGAATTTTTATCTACAACATTCTCAGGCAATGCATTCTAACTCCTAAGCACGTGTTAGGGTATTGGAGCCTTTCACCTTCACAGATTTCAATTGGCTGTCAGCAGTATGCATACGAGAACACATTTTTCATCCTACTGGATGAACTTAACAAAAGAAAATACATCTGTGACTCTATAACCAGAGAAGAGATGGGACCAAACAAAAAATTCATGTTGTTCGATTAAGATCACCGTACAGGCTCTGAAGTTAATGAGATTGCTTTCTACTTCAACCCTAGGTCAGTTAAAACAATTACTGATGTAACTTTTTATTCTACTGCTTAATTTTGCTCAAAACATATCCTTTTATGTAAAGGAACAGCGACATTCTGCCACACACATTATACTCACCTGCCAAGAAGCTTGATCTTTAGAAGTTTTACAACATCAAAACTTAAATAGACTTCTAAAAGTGTTTGTACTTCAATGTTTTGCACTCCCCAACCCCACTCCCCACACCCCCTCCAAAACAATGACTAGGGTGGAGCTCACAAAACAGGCTCTTCGCATAATTTGACAATTGGTAACTTTCTCTTCTGATGATAAGTTTTGTATCCTTCCTACCTGAACAGCAAGAAGGTTTCTCTTCATGGAAGTGGTTGGGAAAGGTGTTATTTCTTGTTTCAATAATTTCACTCGAGATTTTTTCAGCATAATGGCTGTGAAGTAGTCATCTTCATCTCCTAGACAGATAAAAATTAATTCCCAAAATTTATTTAAAAAGAACTTTCCTTCCTCGTTCCCATCCAATGAAAAGTTAATTTCACCCAAGCAATCTCCTTAATTTCAAAGCTTATAGTGACGTACTAAATTGCATCTTTAACACAGTAAAGTATCCCAGCTTCATAGCAGTGTGAAGCAAATGTTGACAATAAGCCACACAAAAATAGTGAGAGGTAAAGTAGATTTTAAGCAAGAGGAAAATCAGCATAACATTTTAAGAAGGCAATTCCACAGCTTGTGTCCTAGATAGCTGAAGGCATGGCCAAGAATGGGACAATGGAAGCAGGACACACAAAGCTTCAGATTTGCTTTGCTCTAAGATAAGAAAATACAAGAAATATTTATCAGTTTAAGAAGCATCTGTGAAGAGAGAAACAGATAATGTTTCAAGTCGATGAACCATGGTCAGAACTCACGGCAGAATATGGGAACATCAGGTAGAACCTGACCAAAGGTCACATGCCTCAAACAATTTGTTTCTCATTCAACAGATACTAAATGCCCTGAGGAACATTTCCAATTAGTTTTTTATTAGTTTGTTCATGGGGCTATGGGCATTGCTGGCTGGGCCATCACTTCTTTCCCATCCCATGCCTGAACAAGATAGTGTTGAGTTACCTTCTTAAACTACTGCAGTCCATGAGGCGTGGGGACATCCAAGTGCTATGAGGAATAGAGTTCCAGGGACTTGAATGGCAGCAAAACGAGAAGGATATAGCTCCACTTGCAGAGGAACTTGCAAGTGATGTTCCAATGTATCGATCCTGATCCTTCTAGATAGTAGAGGTTGTGTTTTGGAAGATGCTATCAAAGGAGCCTTAATGATTTGCTGTTGAGCATTTTGTAGATGGTACACTCTGCTACCTGTTGGCCAGTGATGGAGGGTGTGAATGTTTCAGATGGTGGATGAGATGCCAATCAAGTTAACTGCTTTATCTTGGATGGTATTCAACTTTGAGGGTTGTCGGAGAAACACCACCAAACCAAGTTGAGAACATTCCATCACATTCCAACTTGTGCTCTGTAAATGATGGCCAGATTTTGGGAATCAGGAAATGAGTTACTTACTACAACATTCTCTGTTTCAAGCCCAATCCTGTTGCCACAGTATTTTTGTGGCTAATCCAGTTCAGCATCCGACTGATAACAACCACAGGATTTTGATAGTGGGGGATTCAGTAGTGGCAACGAATGCTAAGGAAAGATGGTTAGATTCTCTCGTTTTACATGATCATTGCCTGGCACTTTTTTGCTGCAAATGAGAGTTGCACTTTTCAGTCCAAGCCTGAATGTTGTCCAGGTCTTGCTGCGTACGGGCAAAAACTGTTTCAGTATCTCAGTCATTGTCAGTGGTGCTGAGCGTTTGCAATCAACAGCAAATGTTCTCATACCTCTGACCTAATGACAATAAAAAAGCCATTGATGAAGCAGCTGAAGATGATTGGGCCCAGGATACTAAGAGACACTAGGTCACCAAGGAGCTTCTGGGTCTGACCTGACTGACCTCCAGCCAACATTTTCCTTTGCGCTAGGTATGACTTCAAACAGTGGAAAGTTCCCCTTGCCCGATTCCCACTGGGTGCAATTTTGCTCAGGCTGCTTAAGACCACACTTGGTCACATGCAGCCTTAATGTCAAGGATAGTCACTCACCTCCCCTCTTGAATTCAGTTGTTTGCCCATATTTAGTTCAAGACTGTAACGATGTCAGGAGTTGAGTGGCTCTGGCAGCACTTAACTAAGCATCAGTCAGCAGGCTATTGCTGGGTTACTGCTGCTTAATAGCTGTTTGTTATCACTTCAGATTTCCAGGATCTGCACTTTTATTATTGTCACCCTGCATTTGTCCAGAATGAATCTCAGTGGATGGTTCACAAGAACCATATACTGTACCAAGTACATTTTCATGCAATAAAAAGCTACTCAGTATTGAAATGCAGGCCAATAGCACGGTGGCTCAGTTGTTGACACTGCTGCCTCACAATGCCAGGGACCTGGGTTCGATTCCACCCTACAGCAACTGTCTGCGTGGAGCTTGCACATTCTCCCTGTGTCTGCGTGGGTTTTCTCTGGGGGCTCCGGTTTCTTCCTGCAGTCCAAAGATGTGCAGGTTAAGTGAATTGGCTATACTAAATTGCCCATAGCGTTCAGGGATGTGTAGATTATGGGGGATGGGTCTGGGTAGGATGCTGCGAGGGTTGGTGTGGACTTGTTGGGCTGAAGGGCCTGTTTCCACACTGTAGAGATTCTATGATCTATGAAATGTACAGCGCGGGAATTAGTATGTTTTTCACTGTCAAATTCAGAGGTCTGAACAAGTATCAAAAAACCAGGTTGGAGGACAAATAAACTCCGCCATAGTCACTTGTGGATTATATTTAATTTGACTGATAAAATAATTAAGAAACGATTAAACAAGATTATCAGTTTTTCCAATGAACCTCAACATTTGTATCACTCCGTATTGTTGAATCGACGTGAAATAATGGCATGCATATTCAGTTGAAAATATATAAATCAGGGAGTAACCCATCAAGCCTCTGCCACCATTTGATGAGATCATAGCTGATCTATTTATTCTTCATTCCTGCCTACTCCTGATAAGGTTTCACCCCTTGCTCATCAAGAATCCACTTCTGCTTTAAAAACATTCAAATACTCTGTTTCCAACACCTTTTGAAGAAGAGTTCCAAAAATCCATTAACCTTGGGAGAAAAAGAAAATTCTCGTCTCTTTTAAATGGGTGACCCCTTATTTTTAAATAGTAGCCTCTAGCCCTAGATGCTTCCAGAAGAGGAAGCATCCTCTCTACATACATCCTGTCAAGATCCCTCATGATCTTAGGTATTTCAATCAAGTTACCTCTTACTTTTCCAAATGCCAGTGGATACAGGCCTAGGCTGTCCACCACTCCCCATTCCAACTGGTAGTCTAATAAACCTTGTATGAACTACTTCAAATGCATTTCATCACATCTTACACAAGGAGATCAATACCTTACACCATACTACAGATGCAGTCTCACTAGTGCCCTGTGCAAACGAAACATAACCTCCATACTTTTATAATCAATTTCCCTTGCAATAAATAAGTGCGATAGCTTTTCTGAAGTATTTGCTATACCTGCATACTAACTATTCACAATTACCTTACTAAGACACACAGGTCCCTGTACATTTCAGCTCTGCAATCTTTCGTCATTTAGATAACAGGCTTTGCTTTTTCGTTCTCCCTGCCGGCAGTTTATACATATTACAGTAGTAACATGTAAGCTTCTACACCTTTGATGCAGCATAACAATATCATGCTAAAGTTCATCATCAGCAAACGCTGCACCACCATAGACTTCTGCAGTGAAGCTATAACTTCACACAACTTTCATGCCAATCAATACATAGATTGAGAGACCAAACAGTAACCAAGGCAACAACCATTATCCTCTAATCATTTTGGGAAATAAGTGCATTCTGAAAGCTGAGACGTTTCAAATGATTTTGTATATCCTTAGGGGCACAAATAACAGGACACAATGAGAGACAAAATGACAGGTGCCACATGAAAATTGATCCAAAAAGGTAATTTCAGAGCACAGAAACAGCAAGTGGAAAAACATAATTGCAGCAGCTACAGAGAATAGCTCTCCTGTAAATCAACATATGCTCCAGACACTAGCTCAGCAAGCAGTGGGAAAGTAAGGAATGTGGCTGTCAGCCTCTCAAGCCTTTTCTGTTATTCAGTTAGATTGCGGCTAATCAATAAGCCAGAACTGGAGAAACAGGAACTCAGTGACAAAGTTCACAAGATTGTTGAGCTGCAAATGAATGGTTCATATACAAAAAAATTAAAATGTTACATTACAGGAAAGCAGATATATAATTACTACGCAAGTATTTCTCTCCCTTCTTTCTAAATTAGGTCATGGGCTCTAAACAGAAAACAAGGAATTAAAAATTCAAATGGAGCAAAAAAAAAATCAATCAACAAGCAGGTTAATAATTAGTCTTAGCACAAATAAGCTTTACCAAAGTGCAGATTTCACAAGAATGAAAGGGAGTTTGACAAACCCAAAATTGAGTGAGGGGAAAGTAAGATATCTAAAGCAAAATGTAAACCAATAGTGTTAAACTCTGGCTATGAGCTAAGATACAGTAAAAAGCTAAGTTATTAACTAAATTAAATAAATTAAACAAAGTTATTAATTAGATTAAAAACTGCATGAAGGCAACTCACAGATAAAAATTGGAAACCTAATTAACTAAAGGACATAATGATGGTTACGGGAGTGAGCAAAGACGTGACAAACGGAGTATAATGTGGGGAAGTGTGCAATTGCCCATTTTAATGGGATTAATCAAAAGAAGCATATTACCTAAATGGCGAAAGACTGCAGAACTCCGGAATACAGAAAGATCTGGATGGCCTTGGGCATGAATCACAAAAGGTTAGAATGCAGGTTCAGCAAGTGTTATCATTTATCATCAGGGGGATTTGAATATAAAAGAAGAGGTTACACTTCTGTTATACAGGGCAGTGGCGTAAGACCATAAGGTGTACGAGCAGAATTAAGCCATTTGGCCCAGTCAGCTCCATCATGGCCGATATGTTTCTCAACCCCATTCTACTGCCTTTTCCCTGTAATCCTTGATCCCTTCACTATTCAAGAACCTATCTCTGTCTTTAAAACACTCAATGACGTGGCCTCCACAGCCTACTGTGGTAACAAGTTCCATAAATTCACCACCCTCTGGCTCAAGACATTCCCCCTTCATCTCTCTTCACTCTGAGGCTGTGCCCTCAGGCCGTGGACTGTCCTACTAGAGGCAATATCTTCTCCACAGCCACTCCATCCAGGCCTCCCAGTATTCTTTAAGTTTCAATCAGATCATCCCTCAATCACCTAAACTCCACTGAATCCAGACCCAGAATCCTCAACCCCTTTTCCTTTGACAAGTCCTTCATTCCCAGGATCATTCTTGTCAACCTCCTATGGTTCCCCACTAACATCAGCACATCCTTCCCTAGGAATGGGCCCAAAACTGCTCATAATATTCCAAGCATGAACTGTTGAGATTATGTATCTCTGCTCTTGTATTTTAGCCCTCTTAAAATGATGGCCAACACTGCATTTTCCTTCCTAGCTGGCATCTGACCCTGCATGTTAACCTTAAGAAAATCCTGAGCTCGAACTCCCAAGTCCCTTTGTGGTCTCACTTTCCGAAGACTATTTTCTAAATGGGGAAAGGCTACGTTTTTATTCTTCCTACCTCAAAGGGCATAACCTCACACTTTCCCACTTGGTATTCTACCTGCCACTTTTTTGCCCCCTATCCTAACCTGTTGAAGTCCTTCTGTGGCGCCCTGCTTCCTCAAAACTATCTGTCCCTCCACCTACCTTTCTGTCATCTGTGAATGTAGCAACAGTGCCCTCAGTTCCTTTATACATTAATGATCTCAACTATGTAAATAGTTATTAGCCTGACTCCTACCAGCAGCACTGCCGTGCTGAAAAGGATCCCTTTATCCCCCAACACTGCCTTCTCCCAGTCAGGCAATCTTCTATTTACGCCAGTATCTTGCCCCTAATATCACACGCTCTTATCTTATTTAGCAGCCTCCTGTGCACCACCTGATCAAAGTCTGCTAGAAATCCAAATAGATCACACCCACTGGCTCTCCTTTGTCTAATTTCCTTCTTACCACCTGTAGGGGTTCTGGTTTGGGATCAGTAACTTGCTGATTTTTAGGTGGTTTGAATTGCCCCCAGATCCCCAGCTCTGCCACTGGGCTTATTTAGGAATGTGAAATGAAGGCGGCAGTGGATAGGCGTTTCAGGGGCAAAAGAATCTCTGCATTTATTAAATACAAATTGTGAGTATATTACAAGAAATAAAAGGCACATGTAACAAACAAGGAAATAAACAGGGAAATTGACAGATCAACTATTCAGAAGACAGGCTTGAATATACTATTAACTTAGCACAGGTTAAATACTATTAGAAGCCAAACAGCAGTTTTAATCACAAACTTTAATCAGACTTCCTAACCTTGGGGTTCCCTGCACTGTCACTACCCACCTTCCCCTCCCTACTGGCTAAGTTGGATACTTTGGGATCTCGACAACATAAGCTTGTGACTGGGGATAAATGTGATTTTGAAATATAGCTGGCCATTCCCACTTGCTGTAGCTGGTGCTACAATGACGACTTTGGACAGTGTAGGCCTTCAGACTGGGTTGAGTAGTTTTTGGAGGCCATCAGTTGTCAAGTCTGCTGGTTGTGGTTGGTCACTGGTACAGAACAGGCCTGTGTTGGTAAGTTTCAGGGAGATAGCTGTGCAGATAGTTCTCAGGAGAGTAGATGGCTTGGATCTCTCTTCTGGGGACGGCTCTCTGGGTGCTCTTTGGAATCCTTGTGGTTCTAGTTTCCAAAGCTGCTTGTCGTGGCTGGAGCGGGAGCCTGTGGGGCAGCTGTTTCTGCAGGAGCTTTTTATTGAACAGGCTCTCCCTCCCTCCAGATCAGGGCTAGCAGTTATACAGACTGCGTGCTCCGTTATCTCCTCTCAAAGCTGTGTTATCCATCGTGTTTCTGCCATTCCTTGTTGAGGCAATTGGCTTCCTGATAATTTACAGTAGGTGTAAATGTTGTAGATGTTGGTGCGTTTGCCGAGCTGGGAGGTTTGATAGCAGGCACTTCATCCCCTTACGAGGCGACAACCTCACGCTGTCGAGCCTGTGAAGTGCTGTTGTCTTGGGCCAGTTGGAATTTATATGGGGTGGAAACATCTATCAATTCTCCCAGCTCAGCGAACACCCCAACATCGACAACCAGCACCCTGGGTGTAAATTTATTTTGATTAAGTGGAAAGTCAGGTATTTCTGCAAATGAATATTCATTGAAATTGAATGTCTTGGTATCTGTAAAGGCACCATAATGTCGGAATTAAGTTGGTTTCTCAGGTCTGGTTAATTGTCCTTTCAGAGGAGAGTGTGAATTGGATTTTCACGCTGAACAATGGTTCCAAGAGGTTACCTCTGTCCATGTAATTTTCCCGCAGCATAGCCCAGCTGCCCTTTTTTTTGAAAAGGTTATTTTCGAAGTCCAGGATTTTAGTCCAGTATTTCAGAATATGGGGATTTTTGCTCAATCCCACACTCCTCAAAAGAATTCTAACAGATTTGTCAGGCATGACCTCCCCTTGATGAAGCCATGCTAACTCAGCCCTATTTTACCATGCAGTTCCAAGTACTCCATAGTTTGATTCTTAATAATGGACTCTAAATCTAACCAATGATTGAGGTCAGGCTATATGGCCCATATCTTTGTTTTCCACCTCCCACCACCCCCTTTCTTAAATAGGGGGGTTACATTAGCCACGTTCCAGTCCTCCGGGACCCTCCCTGAATCCAGTGATTCCTGAAAGATCACCGATGCTTCCACAGTCTCTTTAGCTATTTCCTTCAGAACTATGGGGAGTAGTCCATCTAGTCCAGGTGATTTATCCACCTTCAGGCCTTTCAGATTCTGCAGCACTTTCTCCTTAGTGACGGCTGCTACATCACCACTGTCCCCTGACTCACGAAGTTCTGGTATGCTAATGTCTCACCCCATGAAGACTGATGCAAAGTTACCTTTTCAAACCTCTGCCATTTCTCTGTTCCCCATTACTACTTCCTCAGCTTCATTTTCCAGTAGTTCAAAATACATTCTTGCCTCTCTATCTTTTATAGATCTACAAAACTCTTGCAAATTTTATATTACCAGCTAGCTTACCCTCATATTTCATCTTCTCGCCCATTTTAAAAAAAATTATCCTCTGCTGGTTTTTAATGGGCATCACAATCTTCTGGCTTCCCACTAACCTTTCAGCATATTGTATGCTGTTTTTTCCGCTTTATGCAGTCACTGGGTTGCACAGTCAGCTGTAGTTGCCTTGTCCTCCCCTTAGTATGTTTCTTCCTTGGGATGAATTTCTGCTGTGCCTCCTGAGTTACCCCCACTAACTCCTGCCATTACTACTACACAATCTTCCCTGCTAGATTCCCCTTCCAATTAACTCTGGCCAGCTCCTCCCTCATGTCTTTGTACTTACCTTTATTCAATTGTAATACTATTACATCTGATTCCAGTTTCTCCCTCTCAAACCACAGGGTGAATTCTATCATATCATGGTCACTGGTCCTTAGGGGTTCCTTCACCTTAAGCTCCCTCATCAAGAGTAAACAGCACAGTAATAGCACAAGTGTAAACAGCTCTCCTAGCATATACCTCATTGTGGTTTGGAGGACCTTGCTGTGCTGTTCCAGCATGGAATAAGGAACAGTGATTACACTTCAAAATTGTGACTTACAGATGTTCATTAAGGGTGGATATTTTATAAATGCAAGGTTATTTTTCTTGCCTAAACTTAGAGATCTAGCTGGTGGAACATTTGGTGATACTCTGGTCAATATCTTTTGGAAGATTAACAGCTCAGCCAAATGTTTAACAATGCATTAAACTGAGCTGAGAAATGCAACAGACACCATAAATCTTCAAGTCCAGTGATCCGGGCAAAGTCAAAAAAGTAATTTCTGTAACCCAGAAGTCCAAGAGTAAAAGCTAGGGAGAGAATAGGTCCCCTTAAAAATCAGTATGACCATCAACGTGTGGAGCCACAAGACATGGAGGAAGATTTTAAATAAATATTTCTCCTCAGCGTTTACTGAGGATGCTAAAGACATAAGGGAAACAAGTGGGGATGTTTTGGACCATATATTATCAGAGAGGTGTTTGCAGCCTTAGATTGCATTAAGGTTGGTAAATCCCCTGGGCCTGATCAAGTCCATCCTTGGATGTTGTGGGAAGCTAGGGAAGAAATTGCAGAGGCCCTCGCAGAGATTTTTGCTTCATCTTTAGCCAATGGTGAAATTCTGGAAGACTGGTAGGTGGCTAATGTTCCATTGTTTAAGAAAGGTAGCAAAGACAAGCCAGGGAATTACAGGCCTGTGAGCCTGACATCAGCAGTAGGGAAGTTATTGGACAGATTCAACCAGAATTTGGATAGTCAAGGTCTGATTGGGGTTAGTCAGCATGGATTCATACGCAGGAAGTAATGTCTGACAAATCTTTTATCATAGAGGAGGGTAAGGCAGTGAATGTTGTCTATACAGACTTGAGTAAGGCCTTTGACAAGGTCCCACATGGCTGGCTAGTCATGAAAGTTAGGTCACATGGGATCCAGGAACAGCAAGGTAATTGGGTTCAAAATTGGCTCAGTGGTAGGAAGCAGAGGGTGATGGTTGAAGGCTGTTTCTCAGACTGGAGGCCTATGACTTGGAGGTGGGAGGGGGGTGGGGGTGTTGGTGCTGGGACCTTTGTTATTTACATAAATGATCTGGATGTGAATGTACAAGGCATGATTAGTAAGTTTGCAGATGATAACCTTCCTTGCTATCAATGATACAAAATTAGGAGGTATCAAATATTACAGAGGGATCTTGTTCAGATGGGGAAGTGGGCTGAGGATTGGCAAATGCAATTCAATACAGATAAAGTATGAGGTGTTGCACTTTGGAAAATCAAACCAAGGTAGAACTTATACAGCAAATGCTAAGGTTGTGGAAGAGGAATCTAGGAACACAAGCACAGTTTGTTGAAGTGGCGTCACAGGTGGACAGGGTGGTGAAGGCAGTATTTAGCATGCTGGCCTTCGTCGGTCGAGGCATTGAGTATAGGAGTTGGGAACATTACATTACAGTTGTATGTCGTTGGCGAAGCCACATGTGGAGTACTGTGTACCGTTTTGGTCGCACTTCATAGGAAATGTATAGTTAAATCTTCTTTACACACTTTCCAGTTTGCGAGGATATTGCCAGGATTAGTAGGCCTGAGTTGGGAGACGTTGGCCAGGATAGGATTTTATTCCTTGGAACATAGCAGAATGAGGTGTATAAAATCACAAGGGGCACAAATAGGATGAATGTGTATTTTTCCTCAGGGACGGGGAATTGAAAACTAGAAAACATAAGTTCAAGGTGAAAGGGGAAAGATTTAAGAAGGATCTGAGGGGCAACTTCTTCACACGGAGAGTGGTGTGTATCTGGGATGGGCTGCCAGAGAAAGTGGTTGAGGCAGGTACAATAGCAACATTTAAAAAAAAACTGGAAATATACATGGATGGAAGGATTTAAAGAGGGATAGGGACCAAATATGGGCAATCTGAACTGAGTGGGCACCAGCTAACTGATTACAACTTAGCATTTACTGGCAACCCTATAGTTTAAAGCGGACTTCTTTCCTCTGGTGGGTAATTGTTTGGACTCAGGATTACAGCACTGAGACACATCAACATAATGGCCAAAGGTGCCACAAGGATGTGTGCTATTTACTATCTCCAATGATTTGTACGATGGGATCCAGTATAAAGTATTCAAAATACTGCATTTACAAAGCTGATGGAATATCAGTTCCTTACCTTTTATCTCCTGCAGCTGCCTAGTGCTTTATTAAAGTGATTCTATTTCTAGCCCAAACTAAAGTTGTTGAATGAGAGTCGATAACCACAAACAGAAATGAATAAAACACCTTTAACAAATATAAAACCTACAACAATAGCAATAGAACTGAAAACATGCCATTGGAACTGGTAAGTCGTTACTGAGGCAGAATAATCTATATTCCCTCTGAATGACATTTATCAATGCTTCACTTGCTAACGTGAAACAGCATGTGCATTAGCAGCAGTATCTCAAATATTTACAAATATCAATTTGTGATATTGTTGGAATGAAATAGTATATTGGGTCACAAATAAACCGTAAAACAAATAAAACATTATACATTATATAAAACAAATAAACAATTTATAATAAAACATTATAAATTTCAAAAATCAATTTAATATTGTGTACATGCTTGCATGCATTCAGCAATAATCAGTGGTGCATTGTTACAAAAATCTTTAGATTTTAAAGCAGTATATTGTATTTCTATAACCACTAAAACAATAAACTTGTTACAATTTGTACAAACTTGTCCTTTAATGTTCATCTTAATTTAGTAATCACCTAACATTATGTGTATGCACGTGTTCATATCAGCAGTTGATTGGTGTCAGCAAACAGATGCTCATCAAAAACTTGTGAAATGCAAAGCAGAAATTAGCTGTACTTCAATGCAGAATGGATGACAGACCAGCAGAAGGCTTGCTGAACAGACTTTTCATTCCCTCTTGTTATCCCATTTATCACTGAACAATTTGTGATTTATATCACAATTGTTACAGTACAAGAGATCATGTGGCCTATTGTGTCAGCAATAGCTCTCCAAATGATCATTTCACATAATGCCATTCCCTGCCTTTTCCTTGTAACCCTGTACATTGTTCTTTTTCAGGCAACAGTCTTTCAAATGCTTCAATTGAACCTGCCTCCACCACACCCGATAGCAACATTAAGCACCTTGGGGTGTTGTATGTTAATAGGACCATTATCACGGAGCTACACAAAAATAGAATGGACGACTAAAAGCTACGTCAAAATATAGATTTTAAAGGAATGTTTTAAGAGAGCGTTTTGAATGCAAAGAGATTTGAAGAAGGAATTCCAAAGCTTACGGTTAAGTAGTTGAATGCATGACCACTACCTGTAAACTTTTAAATTCCTCATTACAATAGCAATTACAGTCCAGAGTGAAATCTCAGAACTAGTGATTAATTAAAAACTTCCAATACTTTCAAAAATTTAAACCACAAGTCATTTTCCCCTCATTCAGTCACAGAAATGATACCCAAGATTTAGATCATAGTTCATTCCATACCTGGAATAATTGTGTAGCTGACTGCTCGTTTCTTTAAGTAAAGGTAATAGGGTTCAATAACTTCCTGAAGAAACACTATATCAGGGCTATATCTAAAGCAACAAAAAAAAAAAAAAGGGTCTGGTTAGACATACCTCAAAATCTAAAATGCATTTAGATATTTTAATACAAATCAAAGAACTCAAATCCTATGATCCTAAATGCACTATAACAGCAACTGAATTATGCTGTAGCATAACAGACTCAGACAAGAACAAATTACAGCCCAATACATAAGTAAAGGGCTAAGTTATCAATACCACTAAAGGTACTAAAAAGGCAAATACTCCAAGTTCAGAAAACAACATAGAAAGTAATAAAACTTGAAAGAAGCAAGGACCATAAATTAAAATGTATCTTACCCACACAGGGCATGACAACACTCAAGGCCTACTTAAAATTATGATGCAAAATTTCATGGAGCCCAAAAAACAAAAGAGAGTGATTAAAAACATATTTCAGTTTAAAGGCTATGATATTGATCCAAAGAGACAAAGCTTTGAGCTAAGCACAAACAGGGAGTTTTTTTTCAATTTATTCTTTGGACAAGAGAGTCACTGGCTGGGCCAGCATTTATTGTCCATCGCTAATTGTTCAGACGTCTGGAATCACGTGTCGGCCAGACGAGGTAAGGATGGCAGTTTCCTTCCCTAAAAGAATATTAGTGAACCATTTGGGTTTTTCCAACAATTCACGGTCATCATAAGACTCTTAATTCCAAATTTTTATTGAATTCAAAATTCTACCACCTGCTGTAGCAGGATTCGAATCTGGGTCCCCAGAACATTACCTAGGCCTCTGAATTAACAGTCCTGTGATAACATCACTAGGCCAAAACCTTCCCTCTACTCCTAGTATTCCAAGTTACAAGCTCTTTAGAATGTACAGGAAAATTAACAAAGGAAGAACAGCAATATTGGCAAGCATTACTACCACATTAGCAAGGAAAGATATCTGTGAGCAGGCAGTAAAGACAGTATAGGTCAAATTGAGGATTTTTTTTTAAAAGAAAGAAACCTATACTATATGTTACGCACACACACACACTGATAAAGTAGCAGTGTACATCAACATAGATGAAAAGTTTGCTGCAAAAACTTGAGCAGCAATCTATTGAGACAACAATTTAGACATAGATTGGACTAAGCAGCCTAGCTAGGCACAAAGGTAGCAAATTTATGCTGACTGGGACAGTTTTCCCAACAATATGCTCTGAACCAATGATGAAACAGGTCATAGAGAATGCTGAAGAAACTTGGTCTGGCAGAATCTATGGAGGAAAAAGAGAGATAACAAGGTGTAGAGCTGGATGAACACAGCAGGCCAAGCAGCATCAGAGGAGCAGGAAAGCCAACGTTTCGGGTCTAGACCCTTCTTCAGAA
>JAHRHZ010000029.1:8299543-8344404 GCA_024137785.1 Ginglymostoma cirratum
GGTAGGTGGAGATGAGTTCGGTGGGGCAGGAGCAGGCGGAGACAATGGGTCGACCAGGGCATTCAGGTTTGTGGATTTTGGGAAGGAGATAGAAGCGGGCGGTGCGGGGTTGGGGAACGATGAGGTTGGAGGCGGTGGGTGGGAGGTCACCTGAGGTGATGAGGTTGTGGATGGTTTGGGAGATGATGGTTTGGTGCTCGGGGACGGTAGGAGGAGGTGTCAGAGAGTTGGCGCCTGGCCTCAGCAGTGTAGAGGTCAGTGCGCCATACTACGACTGCCCCTCCCTTGTCCGTGGGTTTTGTGGTGAGGTTGGGATTGGAGCGGAGGGCTGCATGTTCTGCGGTGGAGAGGTTGGAGTGTTTGAGAGGGGTAGAGAGGTTGAGGTGATTGATGTCTCAACGGCAGTTGGAGATGAAGAGGTCGAGGGAGGGTAGGAGTCCTTGGGGTGGTGTCCAGGAGGAGGGCTTGTGTTGGAGGCGGGAGAAGGGGTCAGTAGAGGGAGGGTTAGATTCGCGGTTGGAGAAGTAAGCGTGGAGGCGGCGGAAAAACTGCTCAATATCCAAGCGTGAGCGGTATTCGTTGATATGTGGGTGGAGGGGGACAAAGGTGAGCCCTTTACTGAGGACTGACCGTTCGTCCTCAGTAAGGGGGAGGTCTAGGGGGATGGTGAAGACTCGGCAGGGCTGAGTGTTGCTGTCTTCTCTGGAGCTGCTGGCTGTGGAGGCAGTGGGCGGAGTTGCGTCGGCGGTGGGTGGAGCGGCGTCGGCGGTGGGCGGAGCGGCGGCGGTAGCAGCGATGACGGTAGTGTCTGTGGTGTTGGTTTCGGTGATGGAGGCGGTGGTTTCAGCAGCGGCGGCGTTCGCTGTCCCGGAAGTGGGGTACCCGGCGGTGGCGGATGTGACGTCATCAGTGGGTTCTCCGACAGTGGCCTCGTGGCCTGTGGCGGCGGGTACATTGTGGGGGAGGTCCTGGGTAGGGTTGGGGATTTGGGGTGTGGGGGAAGCTCCAGACTATGGCAGGCTCTTTCACCTCAACTGCAGAACCTGGGACTACACCAAGATGTAGTGGGAGGAAAAGGAAGGCAAAGATCTTATCACAGAATCCCTACAGTGTGGAAAGGGCCATTTGGCCCATCAAATTTGCAATGAACCTTGGAACAGCATCCCACCCAGACCCAGTCACTCAACCCTTATAACCTCACATTCTCATGTCTAATTCACCTAGGCTATACATCCCTAAACACTACAGAGTAAGTTAGCATGACCAACCCACCTAAATCTGCACATCTTTCATCTGTGGAAGGAAACCGGAGCACCTAGCGGAAACCGGAGCACCTAGCAGAAACCTGTGCAGATTCAGGGAAAATGTGCAAACTCCACATAATCACCCAAAGCTGGTATTGAACCTGGTACTGTGAGGCAGCTAACCACTGAGACACTGTGCTGCCCACTCCTGAGGACATATAGGTGGCACAAGAGAAATTTTATTTGAAATGCATTCTCACATTCGTGAATATATGTTCACTTTTCTTCATCAGTTTTGTCTGCAATACGTGGAAACTCTCTGAAATGAAAACAGAAATGGCTGGAAAAGCTCAGCAGCTCTGGCAGCACCTGTGAAGAAAAAAAATCAGAGTTAACGTTTCGGGTCCGGTGACCCTTCCTCAGAACCTGCTGAGCTTTTCCAGCTACTTCGTTTTTGTTCCTGATTTACAGCATCAGCAGTTCTTTCGGTTTTTATCTGGAAATTCTCTGATCAGGCAGCAGTTGTCAAAAAAGAGTTAAACATTTCGGGTTGATCACTTTTCATCAGAACAGTAGGAAGTTAGACATGTAAGAGGTATTAAGGCAGTAAAATGGGGTAATGGACAGGAAGAAGAAACATGTCCACCCTCTTGACTGATGACTGCTGACAACCAATGACAAGCTGCCTGACTTTGTACCTGCACTAAAAGGCAAGTCCAGCCATTCTCTGTGAAAATGCTTGTAGGATTGTGGACATGTTTGGAAGAGGAAAGGCCACTGGAAAGGTTCACTCCAAGGTGAAATCTTGGTTTTCTCAAGCGAGCCTGCAGTTCCCAGTGGGCCGTGTTCACAGGGTCCTGAGAAAGGGCAACTATGCTGACCAAGTGGGCACTGGAGCACAGTCCATTGGGCTCTAGTACTTGAGTATCTGACAGCTGAAATCCTCAAACTGACTGGAAATGCAGCCCAAGACAACAAGAAGACCCACATCATTCCCAGATACCTGCAGCTAGCCATGCGCAACAACAAGGAGCTCAACAAGCTGCTGGAAAAGGCGACCATTCCTTCGGACAGGGTGCTGTCTAATATCCAGGCTGTGCTACTGCCCAAGGAAACTGTTGCTAGGAGTGGCACTAAAGAGTGAAGACATAAGTGCTGTGAGTCTGTATGCTCTAGTTGAGGAGGCAAAGCACGAAAAGGCAAGGCAAGGCAAGTCAAGATAAAGAAGCTGTGACATCCAAGCAGGCGCAAAGTAAGTGAGTGCTAAGAGAGCAAAGTAGGATCTCTGTGATGCGGCCTCGACCAATACATGAGGTGCATACCTGTCCTTGTATGCTAAGTGTCTTAACGGCAGCATTCCAATGAAAGTTGCCAGTGCACTACACAGTGCAGCATTGATTTGCAGAAGTGTACTATAAGCATATTGGAGATGTGAGTTGGTATGCCTCATATTGCTAATGTCCGTATATGTGGTAGCTGCCCATGAATGTCCCCTGACATGTTCGTGACTGGTGTCCAGATGGAGGGCTGGAAGAGCAAACAGCAAGTTGAAGTCACCAGCTAACTGATCTTACTTTCGTGTCATAAATTGTCACCATCTAGTTTATATTGGCAGCTGGAAGAATGAGAAACCAGATATCAATGAGGCAAGATTATCTAATAATGAGATGTTAATGCATACAAACAGCTCATTGACATTCAATACTTTTGTTGGAAAATGGAACTTTTGATTCCCAATGTCAAGAATCTCCTCACCCACCCATCTCATACATTATTTCCAACTTTCTGACCAATGCCCATATCATTCAATGCCTAGGAAAACTCCGCCTCTTGTCTACTTCTAGCAGTGTTTGAGTTCAATTATTCATGAAACTGTTTGCTTGCTTTTCTCTCCTGTCTCATTAATTTTTAATGTGTGCTGTCTTCTTGAATTTAGTGCCTGTTAATGTTACCCACTGAAATACTGTCTGATGCCTGGTCAAAATCTTTTTCTAAACTTCATATATAGTACAGCCACATTCTTCATTTACTGTTACCTCCTCAAAAAATCCTACAAAATTATTAATCATGGGAATATTTTTTGAAATCTATGTTGGTACTTCTGGTTTTGTCCTCTTTATTTAACAGACATCATCATCAGTTGAATCACAGGGATCTGCCCACAAATTTGTGTTAAGTGGAGCCTGAAGATAGTTGAGAAGCCCCTATGCTAACCTGATTTGCCTACAAATACATTGTGTCAAAAAAGCCTAATGAGTATGCAATGTAGCTGCGTATATATAATACACACACATATATATGAAAAATTTATTTCCAACTTGTTCATACCTTATAATTATCTGATTTTATCTGGTAATAGACATTAAAACATATTGGGCGTGAAGAAAGACTGTGGAAGCCAATACCAGAATAAGAGGAACAATAACTGGATACAAACAAGATGCTCCTTATCCACTCTGTCCAGATCCCTTATGATTTTGAAAACATCTATCAAATCTCCTTTTGGCCTTCTCCTTTCCAAAGAAAATGTTCCCAACTTCCACAATCTTTCTTCAAGACTGAAGTATCTCATCTCTGGAACCATTCTTGTAAACAACAGTGATCCCTCGTTTTAGATTGCCCCATAAAAGGAAACATGCTCTCCACATCCACCCTGCCAAGATCCTTCACCATCTTATGTGTTACTCTTCAGAACATCACCAGATGTAACCATAACCTGTCCAACCCCTCCTCATAAAAAACCATTCACTCCATGTGTTAAACTGGTAAACCTTCTTTGAATTGCTTCCAATGCATTTACAATACCATACATTTTATGTGATCTCACCAGTGCACTACATAACTGAAGCATAACTTTCAACTTTTGTAGTTAATTGCCTCTCAATATGAGAGAGCAGCCTTATGGTCCAGTAGGGCTATAGCGATTTTACCCTTTTATCTCCAATCCGAGGTCATTTCTCATTAATGAGCCTATCAGCAGAAAATGCAGGAGAGAAGCAGTGTCTGATTGGTGGAGCGGATTTGAAAGGTGTTGTCTAAGTGTCTTGTCTACGGCTGTAGTACAGTTTGTAGTTGGTAGAAATTATTCTCAAAATGCATTGTGGAGGAGGGAGTGAATGTTTGAAGCAGTGGATGGAGTGTCAATCAAGTGGGGTACTTCAGTCTAGATGGTATCAAACTTCTTGAGTGTTCTTTGGGTTGCGGCAATCAAGGCAAATGGGGAGTATTCCATCACCCTCCTGCTTTGTGGTTGGTGCACAGACTTCGGGGAGGCAGGAAATAAATTACTCACCACCAAATTCCAAACTTTCTATCTATCCTCTTATAGTCACAGTAAGTTTCAGGTCAACGGTAATACCCAGAATGTTGATGGTGGGGAATTCAGCAAGGTAATGTTGTTGGATATAAAGGAGAGATGGTTAAGAGTCCTTTCTGTATATTGATATAAACTCCTTTAGAATCTGACATGTTCTGACTGGCACTGAACATTATGCAATCATCAGCAGGCATCCCCACTTCTGATTTGACATTTGAGAGTGGGTCACCGATAAAGCAACTGAAGATGGTTAAGCCTCAGATATTACCATGAGAAACTCCTGCAGTGATATCCTTAGGCTGTGGTGATCAGCCTCCAACAAACACAACCACTTATATTTCTGCTAAAAATGACTCCAAACATCGAGAGATTTCCCCTGATTATCATTTACTTTAATTTTGCTAGGGCTCCTTGTTGCCACCCTCAATAAACTGCTGCCTTGTGGGCAATCACTTGGAGTACAAGTTAGTGTTGTGTGGGTAGATTTGAAGGTCAAATTATCAGTACCACTGCTGAAATAAGGTCAGAATCCATAGTTGTTTCAACATCCAGTGCCTTCAAACATTTCTTGAGATCACATTGAGTGAATCATAGCTGGGGTCTGGTATCTATGACATTGCAATACCTCAGGACAAGGTTGAGATGGATTATCCACTTGGAATGTCCAGCTGAAGTCAATAAATGTGGAGCTGGAAAAGCACAGCAGGTCAGACAGCATCCGAGGAGCAGTGAAGTCTATGTGTTGGGCCAAAACCCTTTGTCAGGACTGGAGAGGGGGAGGGGAGCCAAAAAATAAATAGAGGGAGGGGCTGGGGGGAAGGTAGGTGGGATGGAGATAGTTCGATGCAGGTAGGGGGTTATTGTGGTTGGTCAGTGGAAAGGGTGGAGTGGATAGTGAGTCAGAAGATGGACAAGTTGGGGGTGTAGAGAATTTGAAGCTGGTGAAGTCAATATTCAGGCCATTGGGCTGTAAGCTCCCAAGCAAAATATCAGGTGTTGTTCCTACAGTTTACGTTTGGCCTCATTCTGACAGTAGAGGAGGCCAAAGATGGACTTGCCACCAGGGGAGTGGGAGGGGGAGTTAAAATGGATGGGAACTGGAAGTTTGGGTTGGTTGGTGTGTGCAGAGTGCAGGTGCTCTGTAAACCAGGCCCCAAGTCTGCATTTAGTCTCTGCAATATAGAGGATACCATATCAGGAGCAACAGATATAGTAGATGAGGTGAGATGAAATGCAGGTGAATCTCTGCTGGATTTGGTAGGATTGTTTGGGGCCTTGGACGGAGGTGAGAAGGGAGGTGTAGGGGCAGATATAGCACCTCCTGCAATTGCAGAAAAAGGTACCGGGTGTGGTGGAGGCATTGGTAGGGAGTGTGGAGTTGACGAGGGAGTCACGGAGTGAACGGTCCCTGCAGAAAGCAGACAGGGATGGGGAGGGAAATATCTTTTTGGTGATGGGGTCTGATTGTAAGTGGCAGAAATGTCAGAGGATGATACATTGTATGCGGAGGGTGGTGGGGTGGTATGTGAGGATTTAAGGGGACTCTACCATTGTTGCTGGGGAAGAGGGTTTGAGGGCAGAAGCACAGGAAATGGGGAAGATGTGGTTGATGGCATCCTTAACAACAGAGGACAGGAAACTACGGTCCCTAAAGTAGGAGGATACCTAGAATAGAAGTCCTAGAATAGAATGCCTCTTCCTGGGAGCAGATGCAGCAGAGGAATTATGAGTGTGGGATAGCATTTTTGCAGGACAGTGGGTGAGAGGTGGTATAGGCAAGGTAATTGTGGGAGTCAGTGGGTTTGAAATGGATATCAGTGATAAGATGGCTGCAAATGCTTCAACTTTGTCTTTTACACTGACGCATCATTGAGGATGGGTATGTTTGGAATCTCTGTGCCAGGTTAGTTGTTTAACAACAATTGACATGGATGTGGAAAGACTGCAGAGTTTTGATTTAATCCATTTGTTGTGGGATTACTTATCTCTGTCTATCATATGTCATTCCTCTGTTTGGAACATGAGAAGTCTGTATGTATACTTGCCAGGTTAACACCTCATTTTTAGGTATGTGGGCAACTCCCCTGCACTCTTTACTGAACTACACTTGATCATTTAGCTCAATGGTAATAGTAGAGTGGGGGATATGGTAGATCATAAAGTTACAGATTGTTGTTGAAAATAGTTCTGCTGCTTTTGGTGGGCCACAGTGCCTAACGATATTCAGAACTGCTGGTTCTGTCCTGAATCAATCCTATTTAGTATAGTGGTAGGAACACAAATAAATATGGAATATCTCAGTTTGTAGATGGGACTGTATCTACACAGAACTGTGTGGTGGTCATTCCTACCACTATTGTCATGGATAAATGCATCTTTAATAGATAGGTTAACAATGGAGATAAATAGATTGCTTGGAACTCAAGTGATCAAAGGATATGAAGAGAAAGCAGGAACAGGGTATTGAGTTGAATAATCAACCACAATCATATTGAACGGCAGAGCAGGCCAAAGGGCCCAATTTGACCTACTCCTGCTGCTATATTCTATGCTTCTATGTTCCTAAGTTGTTGGTTGGTTCCCTCACTACCTGCCACAGATCCAGACTAGGAAATAAATCCCTCAGGACATGACCAGCTCAGTCAGTAGCACTGCTACCAAGGCATGCTTGATGATGGACACTGAGGTTTCATATTTAGAATATATCCTCTGCCCTTGCCATCTTCAATAGTTCTTCCATGTGATGTTCAATATGAAGGAGTGCCGATTCATCAGCTGAGGACAGTAGATGATACTTAGCAGGAGATTTCTTTGCCCACCTGATGCAGGTACAACAAACAATTAGAAAGACAAATTATATGTTGGCCTTTATCATAGTAAGCTTTGAATACAGGTCTCAAGATATGTTGTTTCCACTGTATAAAACATTGATGAGACTGCTGCTGGAGTATTTTGTGCTATATTAATTTCCTTATCTAAGGAGAAATATACTTGTCACAGTGGGATTGCAATAGAAGTTCACCTGACTAATTCCTGGGATGGCAGGCCTCTCCTATGAGGAGAGAATGTGAGACGGGGCCTGTATATTTCAGAGATTGGAAAAATGAGAAGTAATTACATTGAAACTTACAAAATTCTTAGAAGGATTTACAAGGTGAATGCAGAAAGGATATTTTGTCTGGCTGGACGGTTGGCCAAGCAGGGTACTGAGTTGAATGATCAACCATGATCTAGAATGGCAGAGCAGGTTCAAGGGGACTGAATGGGCTAGTCCTGCTCCCATGCTTCGATGTTTCGACTTCATAGGATCTGGAGGCCATGTTGTGGACTCCCAAGGAAACTCATGTCTGTTGGTCTGTTTTGCCAATGGGATCAACCCAGAGATGGTGATGAAGATGCCTGGACATTGGCCGTAACTTATGTTTTGGTAAGGATGTCTTTGTTAGTATGCTGCTAGAACTAGCCTGTGGGATAGCACTCCTAACTTTGGCACTAGCCCTCAATATTGATGAGGAGGACTTTGCGGTGGCTACTAGGTTGTCCATTCCTGTCACTTCCAGTGCTTAGATCAATGTCTAGTGTTTCTTTCCATTTGAGTCCACTGAACCCCTTCAGCAATTTTTGTTTTTTGTTTCAGATTTCCGGCATCTGCAGTTCTTTATTTTATATTATGTTTCTTTCATTTTATTCCTTTTTTTAACTTTTCTGTAGTGACTTTGGTGCAGGTCTTTCTAGTTAAGTCAACCAGATTCTCTCTTCGACCAAAATTCACAGGAAAATTGTGCACAATCCATGGACTGTCAGGGAATTGATGGAGGGTGGGCTACAGATGTTGAGCTGCGTTCGCTGTCTACAATTTCTACACACAATAAAGCCTCTTGGTGAGCCTGCCCTCCTACTAGTTGAAAACAGAAGTTTAATACCCTGTTCACCAATTGGAACACACCTCGCCCTCTTTATTAAACCATCACAGGGCAGCTGAGGGTCACATATCTCCTGACTTGAACCCGTGTGGATTAGTTAGGTCAGTACTTCCCAATGTGGAGAATGGGACCCCGAAATGAGAATGGGCAAACCCTTCTCTGCCTGCTGTCCCGTGTCTTCTCGTTCCCCTCTCACCACCTGCCCCTCCCAAGTCATGACAATTTTCAAGCCTTGAAATGGGGCGACGATGGTGAAACGTTTAGGAAGCACTGGATGAGGGTATTCGTTGGTGATGAGGTGTGTGAAAGGCTGTATCTCATCTGAAGACTGTCTTTGGAAAATTAGGACAATTGGCCTGAGGGTAACGCTTTTGCTTTTCTGTTTTAGCTTCTGTGGTGAGTGACGAAATTGTAGGTAGTAATGCAAAACAGATAATTTTAAGAAGTTTTATAGGACAAGAAAAACTTCTGTTATTCTCCTGTAAAAAGAAATCATTATATTTAAATTAACATGCAAGAAAAAAATCGCCTTAGAATCTGTGGACAGGGAGATACTGAAACTTAGTTCGAAAAGGAAAATGCAACAAGGAACCAAGGCTGAGCAGAGGGAATACTCAAGCCTGGTGTTGGCGCTGTGTGTGGATCTGGCGGAGGCGAGGAGCTGCTCAACCAGCTGCTGTTAAGTAAAGGCCTCGCAGCGACGCTTCCTGTGCTCCGTGAAGCTGCGATCTTCAACCGAGAGGAGATTTCAAACCATGACGACTTCGTCCTTGAACGCTTTAAAGCAGGTTGTCCAGGGTTTGACTGGAGGGACCGGCTTCGATCGGGTTTTGAATAAGGTAGGTACCTACCTGACAGCTTTAGAGTATCAAGAGTCTTGGCAAAGGTATTTCGGAAGTTAACAAAAACCACCACACACCAAACCCCTATCTCTTAGGAGGAGGCCTGGATTTAGCTTTTTTTTTGCCGTACTTTCACACAGTTCGATCAATAATTGGAGTTGCAAGCAGTCTGCATTGATAGGATTTAGGGAGAAATGATCTGGGATCATTTACTGTATCATGTCTGAAACATTTGCACGGGAACAGTTTGTTTACGATTACGGGCTGCGTTTTATGTGGTGGCATATTTAACAAAACCTTTTACCCAGCACTGAAAGCTGGTGTGAACGTCACCTTTTTTAAAATAAGTCGCGACTTTTATGCATTAGGGAACACAATGTCCTTTTACCTTTGGGACAGGATGGGAATGAAAATCTCCCCCTGGCGGCTGCAAAGCCACTGGGTTTGAACAGCAATATAAACAACAAAAAAAATGAAAATACTTATCCGATCCAGCGGTACTCGATGCAGAGAGAAAACCAGGACTGGCCTTTCAGGTCTGTAACCTTTCATCAGAATCGATTTTGAATAGCCATAGGCTAGGGACACAATTATGAAAGAGCGTGTAATGGAACCTCCAGCTGCAGGTGGCGATGGCTAAGGAGGGTAGTTTAAATTGAACCTCTCTGGAAAAGAGATGGAGATATTTGAGGGAAGGGGAGCTAATGGGAGGAAGGAGCAGTCAAAGAATTCCTCAACCCAGCGTAAACCAAAAAGGTCTGATCCATGTAAATACTTTCATATTTACACTCAATTCTTTCATGTTTGTGATAGTATGATGCCAGTGGAATAAAGAATTGTAGCTTCATGATCTTTTGGGGCCTTCTATGAGTTCAAATCTCATATTACATTTATGGTGTAGTAGCCAGCATACTTCCACAGCACAAGCATGAAGTCATAGCATAAGAGGTTGATAGGTGCCTGGCTGAGATGGAGCAGATGGCCAAGGAATTGAAACTGGCACTATCCATGAGGAAGGCTGAAGCCACACTGGGATGATTGGAGACTTGAGCATTGGCAGAGGGTGTTGGACATTTAGGCCAAATCCAGGCACATCTTTCCAGAATCTGACTACCCATCTCGTCCTTTATCTCCCACTGGCAGCTGAGAGGTCTATAGTATAATCCCAGCATTGTGATTGCACCTTTCCAATTCCTGAGCTTTACCTATGATGCCTTGCTGCAAGATTCCTCCAGGGTGTCCTCCCTCAATACATCTGTGATAGGCTATTAACCAGTAATGCGACTCACCCACATCTTTAGCTTTCTCCTCTGTCTTGTCTAAAACATCAATAACCTGGAACGTTAAGCTGCCAATCCTGTCCCTCTTTCAACTATGTCTCTATGATAGCAACAACATTGTAATTGCAGGCATTAATCCAGGCTCGAAGTTCATCTGTCTTAACTGTTATACTTCTTGTATTGAAGCAAATATAGCCTAAGCCTCCAATTCCAATGAGCTCAGTAACCTCTCCCAGACTGCTCTTCCTCTTGGCTATATTTGCCTTAGTCTCAAGCTCTTCCTCAATCTCTATCCCTGCTGCTCCAGTTCCCACCCCTCTGCCACACTAGTTTAAACCCTCCTGAGTGGCACTATCAAACCTCCCTGCCAGGATATTGGTGCCTTTCCAGTTTAGGTGTAACCAGAAACATATATCAGATTGGCTGAAAAATCATGGTACATCAGGGACATATGGCAATATTTATGTGAAAATTGGATTTGTAGCAGGGAAGAGGTGCTTCATGAGTTATGAATAAGTTGCTGGATAATTTGTCCCATACCACCATTAGATTTTTGAAAAAGGCATCTTTCTTTATTTTCCCATGGGTTTCATGGAATTGCTGCGTTTGTACATTGGTGGGTATCTTTCCATCTGCAAAAGATAATGGGATTACAACCTTAGAACTTTAAACCAGTTGGATGAGTGCATTTTTTGGATTATTGAGCAAAATGATTCTGGAAGGACAAAGTTGTCCCTTGTTGATGCTGCGGGATGATCTCTGTTGATGTCTTGTTTGCTGTGATGGCCAACGCATTGTAGAGATTCTGAAACCAGATACTGTCTTAATGGCAAAATTCTGCCCACATCTGGTCACACCATTTACTGAGTAATGCATCTTGTCTAAAAGGTAACACTGTCAGTAGTCATCAGCATTGGAATAACTGAGATCCTAAAAGTAGATGTGTAAACAAGCTAAGGAAACCTATACATAAAACTGAAACCATAAATTTGTAAAAAGGTTGTCGGCTATAAGTTAAGCTGCAAATCACTGTCAAGCTTTTAAAGTTGTACACATCTGGTCCCTTTGATTTATGACTTCATCTAAAACATAAGATCATTTGTGATTGCTTCAAGGTTTTATCGTCCATTAACAAAAGCTCATCTAAAACGTTGCCATCCTAACTTGCACCAGGACCTTATCAGCCATCACCGCACACGTGTCTGTTGGCTCCTGGTTAAGCATTGCCTTGATTTCACTATTCTCATCCTTGTTTTCAAATTTTTCCATAGCCTCACCACTCACTATGTCTATAGTCTCCTCTAACCTCACAACCTTCCAAGTTGTCAGTGCTCCTCTAATTTTTCAGCATTTCTGATCTTAATCACTCCATCAATGCTGGTTCTGGTTTCAGCTACCAATGTCCTAAGCTTTAGAATACTTTTAAAAGCAAACTAATTTTCATGGAACTACAATTGTGTTTTCTAGATGACTCTTGTTTCAGCTTGTCCTGGGAAAATAGTCTGCGAAATGAAGGTGGAACAGGAACATGTGAACCGAGCAGGCACTCTGCATGGAGGACTAACCGCAACTCTTGTTGATGTTGTATCAACGATAGCCTTACTTAATTCAGAGCGAGCGCTACCAGGAGTTAGTGTAGACATGAATGTAACGTGAGTGCAGTTTTCAGAACTTGGTAAATGTAACTAAGCTGTGTAGGTGATATTGAAGCCTTGTTGCAAAGCAAGTAAATTCAGTGCCAGTAATTTATATAAGCAGCAGGTAGGCATAGTTCATGAAGGATTGTAGGGATCACTTTCTGCTAGAGATAGAGACACAGTTGAGTATATAGCCTGAAGGATTACCACTTCATATGGTGCAAAACAGTCAGGCAGACCTCTATGAAAGACCACGTACTATGCCATGGGTATCACTCTGCACCACACTCTAGCCATTTGAGTTAACCAACCCCCAACTTATATACAGGATTTTTATCAAGTGTAAAATGTAGTAGTGATGCGAGGATATTTCAAAATGTATGTTTGTTCATTACTAGAGATTAGAGTTTAAACTGCAGAGCCTAGATTCACATTACACAGAAGGAAGTCAATTGACACTTTTTTTTCAGAGGTCTTGAAAGTCGTCTCTAATTAACCCCAATAGTAATTTAATGTTATAAACCCTGCAGCCAATTTGCACATAACAATTTTGCAGAAACAGCAATGAGGCAGGTGTTTAAATATTTTGTTGATTGAGTGATAACGTTTGTTTGGCCAAATATTATCCAATGACTTGCCTGCCTGCCTGCCTTTGAATAGCACCCAGGGATCTATCATATACATTTGAAAGGGCAAATGGGGCCTTGGTTCAATGTTTCATTCAAAAACAGACAGAGTAGTATTCCTGAGTATTGTATTGAGCATGTCAGCCTAAATAGTGTCCTGAAGTCTGGAGCTGGACTTGAATCCACCTTCTTAAGTTTTAAGAATAAAGTGAATAGTACAACATTTAGATCATAGAATCCTTACAGTGCGGAAACAGGCCCTTCGGCCCAACAAATCCACACTGACCCTCAGAGCTCCCACCTGAACCCACCCCTCTATAACCCACCTAATGTACAAATCCCTGAACACTACGGGCAATTTAGTTTGACCAATCCACCTAGCCTGCACTTCCTTGGACTGTGGGAGGAAACCTGAGCACCCGGAGGAAACCCACGCAGACATGGGGAGAATGTGCAAACTCCACACAGACAGTTGCCCGAGGGTGGAATCGAACTCTGGTCCCTGCCGCTGTGAGGCAGCAGTGCTAACCACTGTGCCGCCAATGGATGAGAATCATGGGTGTAACCAGTCAGAGATATACAGCATGGAAACAGACCTTTCGGTCCAACTCATCCATGCCAACCAGATATCCTAAATTAATCTAGCCCCATTTTCCAGCATTTGGCCCATATCCTACTAAACTCTTTCTATGCAAATACCCACCTAGATGCCTTTTAAATGTTGTAATTGTACCAGCCTCCACCACCTCTTTTGGCAGCTCATTGCATATATGCACCACCATCTGTATAAAAAATTTGCCCCTTAGATCCTTTTTAAATCTTTTCCCCTCTCACCTTAAACCTATTCCCTCTAGTTTTGGACACCGTACAGTGGGGGGAAAAGACCTTGGCTATTCACCCTATCTGTGACTTTCATAAACTTCTATAAGGTCACCCCTCAGCCTCCGATGTTCCAGGGAAGAATCGCCCCACCCTGTTCAGCCTCTCCCTATAGCTCAAACCCTCCAATCCTGGCAAAATCCTTGTAAATCTTTTCTGAACCTGCCCAAGTTTCACAACATTTTTTTTAGCAGGGAGACCAGAATTGAATACATATGCCAAAAGTGGCCTAACCAATGACATGTAGACCCTCAACATGACCTCCATGCACTGATCAATAAAGGCAAGTGTACCAAATGCCTCCTTCACTATCCTGTCTACCTGCGACTCCACTTTCAAAGAGCTGTGCACCTGCACCCCTAGGTCTCTTTGTTAGGCAACACTCCCAGGACCTTAAGATTACACGTATAAGCTTATTTTTAATTCATTCACGGGATGAGGGCGTCACTGGCTAGGCAGCATTTATTGCCCATCCCTAATTGCCCAGAGAGCAGCTAAGAGTCAACAACGTTGCTGTGGGTCTGAAGTCACATATAGGCCAGACCAGGTAAGGATGGCAGTTTCCTTCCCTAAAGGACATTAGTGAACCAGATGGGTTTTTTCTGACAATTGACAATTCATTCACAGTCATCATTAGATTCTTAATTCCAGATATTTATTGAATTCAAATTCCACCATCTGCCGTGGCGGGATTCAAACCAGGGTCCCCAGAACGTTATCTGGATTAAGAGTCTATTGATAATACCACTAGGTCATCATTGCCCCCTCGCAGTCCTGCCCTGATTTGACTTGCTGAAATGCAGCACCTCATGTTTATCTTAATTAAACTCCATCTGTCACTCCTCAGCGCATTTGACCATCTGACCAAAATCCCATTGTATTCTGAGGTAACCTTCTTTCCAGTCCACTACACCACCAATTTTGGTGTCATCTGCTGACTTACTACCATACCTCCTATATTCAGGTCTAAATCATTTATATAAATGACAAAAAGCACCGCACCCAGCAGGGTGCTTGCGGCCCACTGTCGGTCACAGGCCTCTAGTCCGAAAAGCAACCCTTTTAAAAGCAGACGTTTTAATCCACCTACTATTCTGTGTAGATTTCATGTTCGTGTTGATCAGGTACAACAGGTAGATCAAGTAAAGAGAAACATGTAGCATGTCCTTGCTTAAGATATTTACTTGTCAGAATACCCTGGTTTACTATCTAGAAAATGGCATGAATGGGGATTAATGTTGGAGGAAATTGTACAATAGGATTTATTTTTAACTTTTTAAAAGTTAAGATTAATATCCAATAATGATGTTAGTTTTCTTGATAGCTGGAAATGTATTATTGTGTGACTTGTTATTACTCCTCCTAGATACATGAATGCAGCTAAACTGGGAGAGGATATTATCATAACTGCTATGGTGCTAAAAGAAGGTAAATCTCTCGCATTTACAACTGTGGATTTGACAAGCAAAGTCACAGGAAAACTCCTAGCTCAAGGGCGACACACAAAGCATTTAGGCAGCTGAACAAATTTTTGAATTTCTAAAAATGTTTTTGTTTTGTTTGTATGGAATTATTCTGTTAAATAAAATGTAATAGAAACTAAAAGTTTAATTTTACATTTTGTAGACTCTGCTTTCAATTTGGTTACCAGATGTCCATGTTGAGTTTCATTGCTGAAAAGTTTAAAAGAAACAGAAAGTTATATTGGAGGCCAAATGCTTTATAATTTAAAACTGCCAGATAACACTCCATCTTAATATCACAGGTTGCTTAGATTTCAATACACTACAGTAACTAAATGTGATACCCCAGTCTCCTGATGTCTCCATCAGGATCTCATGCAAGATCAAATGGCTGTACACCCAAAGGCTGTGTGACATCATCAGGTTGGGTGGAGCAAATGCAACTTCAGCATTATCTCTCAGAAGTATTATCTGTGTAACAGGAGGTTTGTTAGCTCAGTTGAATGGAACAACTGGTTTGCAATGTGGAGTGATGCCTACAGCATAGGGTCAACTTCCACACTGGCTGAGGTTACCATAAAGGACTTGGCTTCTCAACCTCTCTCCTCACCTGATAATGTGGTGACCCTCGGGTTAAACCACCACCGGTTATCGCTCTCTAATGAGACAGCAGGCCCGTGGTCCTCTGGAACTATGCTGATTTTATCTATTTAACAACTTCAAAGTGGGTACTTCAAAGTGGTTTGAGTAAACCAATGATATGTTAACTAGCTTTTGGGATGCTTCATATTTCCTGATTAAAAATGGAAATGGTTGAGATGCCTGTGCTGAAATCTTCCTTCTAAAAGGTTTGGTTCCAAGACTTACAGATTTGGGTCAGTTTTCCAACAATTTATCTTTTGGCATTATTCCCTGACAAAATTTGGGGGGGAAAAAAAAACTCCCTTCTGGGCATCATTTTTGCTGTTTTTTCACTCTAATTATGTCTCTCCTTCTCATCCTTCCATGTATGTCATTTCTCATTCACTGAGTTTGTGTTCAGGCTCTTTCCTTATGTATGCTACACTATACTACTGGAAGATTGTGTGCAAGGATAACCGAAAATGTAAAGCAGAAAGGAGAATTTAACAATTAAGTGCACATTGTTTATTTGAACAGCTAGACATAATGCTGTGATATTCAGTAAAATCATGGATTATTATCTACCTTTAACCTCAGCTATATCTTCCTTCACTTGCCCTATATGCCTGGATTCCATTTGTGTCCAAAAATCTGTCAATTTCCAATTTTGAATATACTTGATCAGTAATCCTTAGTTCTCTGTAATAAAGAATTCCAAAAGTTCACAAACTTTTGTGTGGAGAAAATTCAGCTTCTCACAGCCCTAAATGGCTGATCCCACATTCTGACACTTTTCCTAGTTCTAGATTTTCCAGAGGAGGAAACATCTTTCCTGTATGATCCTATCAAGTCCTTTTAAGAATGATGTTTCAATAAGGTCATGTCATATTTTTGGAAATCTTTAAAAAGATCAAGGTATAAAGACAACCCCCTCATCCCAGAAATCATCTGGTGACCTTTGTTGCACTTCTGTACGGTAATTATGTTCTTTCCTGTTTAAGAAGACCAATTACATGTGCAGTACTCCAAATGGCGTTGTATCAAACCTTTGCAATTACCACATCTTTTTTACTTGTATGCTAATCCCTTTGTAATAAAGACCAACACGTTGTTTCTCTCTTAATTACTTTGTTTTATTTGCACAATATCATTTTATTCATGTACAAAGATACCCAGGTCCCTCTGAATGATAATGCTTTCCATTTGCTTACAATTTAAAAGAAAAGTTTTTCTATTTTTCCCCAGGCAGCTTCACATTTTTCTGCAATTATTCCACTTCTGCTGTGTTCAATTGCCTTAAACCGTTTTTGTGTTCTCCTCAATCTAATTTATACAGCTAACCTTTTATAGGGTATTACATATCTCTGAAGGAAGTGAAACTTGAACTTTGAGTCTTCTGGCTCAGAGATAGGGACATCTTAAGTATTTGAAATGGAGTGTTAACCGCTGGGATCCAAGCATTGATGTTTATGGAATCTGAAATGTTATAGTGTAGGAGACAGCTATTTGGCCAATTGTGTCTGCACCGCTGTCTGGATAAGTGACACCCAAATGCCACTCCCCTGCCTTCTCACCATAGCCTTGCACATTCTTCCTTTCTATAGAATAATTCAATTCCCGCGAATGTGTTATTTAGCCCTTCCTCTGCCACACTCAAGCAGTTTACTCAAAATCATAACCACATGGCACATGAAAGTTTTTTTCCTCAAGTAGCTTTTACTTATTTTGTCAATTACCTTAAATTTGGGCTGTCTAGATCTTAATCCTTCGACCAATGGGAATAGTTTTTCCCTATCTACTTCATCTAGAGTGATCATGATTTTGAATGCAGGCATCAAATCTCCTCTGAACTTTCCCTTGGTCTCAAATTTTTCAGTCCATTTACAGAACTTAAATTCTTTACCCCAGAACCATTTCTGTAAATGTTTTGTACACTCTGTCTAATATTTTGACATCTTTCCTAAATTTTAGTGCCCAAAATTGGACATTGTATTTCAGCCGAGGCTTGCAATTTGGCATAATTTCCCTACTTTTGTACCCCCGTGCTACTTTTCATAAAGCCTAGGATGTCTTATGCTTTATTAACCACTCTATCAACCTGTTTTGTCACCTTCAATGGACTTGTACACCTTTCCTACGAGGTCTCTCTGCTCCTCCGCTCACTTGAGAATTGTACCACTAATTTTATATAGTCTGTCCACATTCTTCCAATCAAAACCAATTAATTCACAATTCTCTGCAACAAATTTTATTTGCTACTTGCCAACCAATTCCACCATCATATCTATGTTCTTTGAAGTTCAGTACTGTCTTCACAGTTCACAGTGCATTCAAGTAGCACCAGGTTTTGAAGTCGTACCCTATTTAGCAAGGTTCAGATCATGTATATTAGGGAGATTAGGTATCCAGGCACAGGCTGCAAGGGAACTCCACTATAAACTTTCCTCCGATCTGAAAACAACAGGTCAGCACTTACTGTTTCCTGTCAGTGAATTTTGGATCCAAGTTGCAAGGAACATGGGAATAGAAGTAGACCATTCGGTCTGTCAAGCTGTATCACCATTCAATATGATCATGGCTGATCAAACACTTCAATTTATTTAACTCCCCCTATCCCCATAACCTTGTGCGTCACAGGTTAAATCTATCAATCTCTGCCTGAAACATATTCAAAGAATGAGCCTCCCCAGCTCCTTTTGTGGTGGAGAATTCCAAAGGTTCACAACCCTCTAAGTAGAATAATTCATCCTCATCTCTGACCTATGTGACATCCCCCTTTATTTTTAAACTGTGCCCCCTAGGGACTGCCAGACTCCCCAAACAGTGGAAATGTCTTACCAGATTTCTTCCTGTGAATACATACAATGAAATCATTCAACTTGTCATTTCTCTCTATCCCATTATAAATTCTCCTGACTCTGCTTTTAACAGACCCATATTTGAGCCAAATATTTCCTTTTTACATACCTATAGAATTTTTATCAGTACTTTAGTATAATTTTTGCTGATTGTATTCATACTGTTCTCCCTTTCCTTCATCTTCTTGGTCCTCCTTTGTATTTTATATGCCTTTCAATCCCCAATTATTATTTCTAGCAATTTTGTAGGTCTTTCACTTTAATTTTATGCAATCCTGAACATCCTTTGTTAGCCACAGGAGACTGACTTTTTGCATCTTGAAGGAATGTATAATTGCATGACTTAGAGCAACAGTTCTTTGAAGACTATCTATTAAAAACTATACACATATTTCAAGATGGCAGCAGAGGATGGCTCAAGAGCCAGAGTTCATCCACTCTGACCATTTTTCTTTTTTTCTTTCCTTCTCTCTTTTTTAAGTTTTTTAGCTTTTCTTTTCTCTACTTATGCTCCGTCCAGAAGATGAGGTGGCTGGTGTGCCCAGGCAGAACTCTGGCAGTTTGCAATGCAGCTTTTTCCAAGGTCCAGATCTCGGCAGCAGGAGCAGGCAGCCCAGGGTAACGACAGTGACAAGGTCAAGTCCTTGCAAGGAGTGTGAGCCCTGCAGTGGGCAAGCGCTTGTGGACTGTGGCGTTGAACTGTTAACTATGTTTCTGTTTTTCCATTTTTTTAATAAGGAGGACTGTAATGTTTAACTTTTTAAACTTTTGTTTTCCTTATTTTTCTGCTTTGTATCTAAGATTGGTGCCTTAAGTAGCAACTTGTTAAACTTTTCACTGTACTCATGTGAATGTGACAATAAATCCAATTCAATTCAAAAGTCATACCTTTAATGTATTTACCTAATCTACTTCAGCTAATCTATGCATTGTCTTCACAAGTCCCCTTACTTAAATTTAACCCTTGTTTCCAAATGAAGTACTTCACTTTCAAATATAACGTTTTATCATATTATGGGATATATCCCTAAAAAAGGTTATGATTGCTAATTAGCCTTTTTCATAACACATCTAAAATAGCATGTTCTCTAGTTGACTCGCCATACCACTCTAGAAAGCCATCCCCAGTTGACTGGATTACTTACCTTTAAGCAAATTGAAATCTCCCAGGATAAATGTTGCCTATGCTACATGTGTATCTCCATGGCCCATTTGGCAGTATTATCTAGTGGCCTAACAAATATCTCCAATGTCTGCTATCCATTCCAGATTCTTAGCTTCACCCAAATTCCACATATTGTTGTTCCCATATCTTCCTTTTCCAACATACTGATCCCATCCTTTATCAGTACAACTCCAAACCTCTTCATTCTCATCTGTATTTCAAAAACATTTTTGAAAATTCAGCTCCTACTCCTGGTCACTGCAGCTATGTTTCTGTAATGGCTACTAGATCATACCCATTGTACCTTTAGACTGTCTGTTGCGAATGACATGTGCATTCAGGTAGACAGCCTTTAACTATCGTTTTGACACCATTCTGCTTTCAAAGCATACTCAATGCTTCTCCTTGGTTTCTTCCTCAGAAACCCCCTTGCATCTTTTTGACGACTTTGTTATTAATTTTACTTCTTTTCAATTTGGGTTACCCCTCAGGTTCTCATCCCCCTAACAAGTTAGTCGCCTTTTTTTCAATTCCATGAGTTTCAATTTTGCTCAAATACTTCCAAATTTGTTTTCCAGAAATTAGGGTATTAACATATCTGAGAGGAGTTCTTAAATGCTACGCAGCTGCTATTCATCATTACAAACACAAAACCCAAATTTCTTCTGAAATATTGGCTCCATTCATCCTTGCCAGTATTTAGCATAAAGGACTGGGTGAGACTTACCATCCTTTTGATATGCAATAGAAACTAATTTTGGATCAGATTAATTTCATAAATGCTAGTCAAGCATAGCAAATCTGAAATTAATGAAGCAAACACAATACAGGTTGCCTTTATAGTTTTAATTGCACACCAAACCACTTACCTCCAAAGCTCTATCTGTCCAAAATTTAGTAACCGGCCTGGATACTTCCTCCTCTGGTGTTTTGATGTCAAAAAGTGTCAAGATGTCAAGAAATTAACAGTTCTGAACATCTGGTGAGGTCTCGGTACACCACAAACTATGTGCACAAAACCATGTGGCTCATTGTATTGAATGACAGAACAGGTTCAATCACAATGACTAAGCTTCATCCTCATTTTGAAATAATGCCCATATCACTTGGGTCCTGAAAATCTGTCTCAACCAGCATTAAATGCATGCTATAGTGGAGAATCCCCAAACGTCTGCGGCAGATAATTTTAAAGGTTCACTATTCTGAGAGAAGGAACTTCTCGTCTCAGTCCTAAATGCCTGATCTCTTATTCGGAGACAGTCCCTCATTTCTAGATTCCAAAGCCAGGCGAACCATCCTTTCTGCATCAGTTTATCCTTTTAAGAATTGTATAAGTTTGAGCTGGTGCCTCATTCTTCTAAACTCCAGACAATACAAGCCCTAACACCTCAATCTTTCCTCAAAAGGACAGTCCAATCATCTTGGGAATCAGTCTAGTGAACTTGTTCTGCACTCCCTCTATAGCAATTATATCCCACTTTAGACAGGACAACCAGAATTACACAAATTACTCTGGGCACAGTTTCAGTGTTCTCTGCAAATTGAAGCCAGACTTCTTCACTCTTGTACACAATTCCTTTTGTGATAAAGGCCAAAATAGAGTTTGCCTTCCAAATTACTTGTTGCACTTGCATGCTAGCTTTCAGGAGTCATGAACAAGGATACTCTGGTCTCTATTTAGACATCTGCACTTTCTAATCACTCAATTTGAGATATTTTTGTCCCTTTGTTCTTACCAAGGTGGATGGTCTCACACTTATCCGTATTATATTCCGTCTGCCATGCCGTCATCAGATCATTGATGTAGATTGGGAACAGCTAGGACCCAAGTACTGATCTTTACAGTACCCCTGTGGTCAGTTTGCCAACCTGAGAATGACCTATTTATTCCTAGTTTCTGCTTGTTTACTAATCATCAGTCCATGCTAGTATGTATGCCATGTGCTTTAATTTTATTTACTAGCCCTGTGTGGCATTCTGAAGACTTTATAAGCCTTCTGATATACCACATCCATTGGTTTCACCTGTTGACTGCTAGTAAAATCAAAAAAACTCCGTTTTGCCAAGCAATTTCCCTTCCATAAATCAGTATTGACTCTAGCCCAATAGAATTATCTTTAAACTATCTTGGATCTTGCATTAAATTCATCATTACCTGGACACAGCCTGTGTCTCTTTACTCTGTATCCTGCAGTATGATATGTTTTGTCAGTCAATCTCTAATTCCTTTTCTTCTTCCTATCCATTACCCCATTTTACTGCCTTAATAACTCTTACATATCTAACTTCCTACTGTTCTGATGAAAAGTAATCAACCTGAAATGTTTAACTCTTTCTTGGCAGATGCTGCCTGACTGGAGAGTTTCCAGCATGTTTTTATTTCAGCATCTGCAGTATTTTGCTTTTGTATATTGATGGGCAGTTCTCTGCTAGATTCCCAACTGTCAAAATTAGGAACCAGCTCATGAATGCCCATATTTTATTCATATCATTAGAAGCAAACAGGGAAACTGTAGATGACCTTGATAATATCAAATGATTTCAATTGCTGCCTCCAACTTAACATTTAAGTTACATTTTCTTGATTCTATGTTTGTTGCTAACAACTTCGTGGTGTTAGTATGACATGAATACAATTTCGTCTGGACCACCCAGAAACTGTAGAAATAGTACAATGGTGTAAATCTCCCGCCAGTTATAATATTTCAAAGTCTAATCAAACCAACATTCAAGAAACAACTCAGACAACAGTGAATAAGGATTAAAGATTTATTCTCATTTTTCCAATTTCAACAGGTGAGTACAAATTTGCTACTGGTTAGCGCTGTTCTTATCTGAAGTGGCAGGCATGCATAAATAACCCCAGAAAGCTCAGACTTCTCAGCTCCACAGAAAAGCTATTTCCTCTTCAATTCATCTCGGCAGCCTGCCTCACATTAATTGCACAAGCTCAAAATCAAGTCTTATAAACAATCCCCTTAACCAAATTGAAAGACTGCAGAAGATTTTTTTTAAAAGAAGCAATTTTAGTTGCATTTTCTTGAATGCAAGTACTGGTAATTTCTCCATTAGTTATTCTAATTTTTACACAGTTGTGTTATCAGCAACCAGCATATTTGCACCATCTTTCTACCTTCATAATAGTTCCTAACTTACTTTTTAGATAAATAAGCTGCTTTAGCTACAGGAAGGCTCTTTTTAAAATAAAATCCAGTAACAATGAACTTTAGTGACAATTTTGTAGCTGGTTTGCTACTTGAGACTCCAGTTCTGTTATCTGCAGTTTGCCCATTGTTAACCTGCTAAAATCTCCAAAGAATAGAAGGAAAACTCCTTTGTATGTTTATATAGCAACTCAGGGAAAGAGATCCAAAAAGAACACGTCAGCAAATGTAGCCCACATAAGGTACAGGAGCCTACATTACACAAGAAATTTAGGAGTACTTTAAGATTTCTTTCCCCCCTCCCTTCAGTTGCTCGTCATTAAATTATGACCAGTATGTGCCCAATATAAATGTATCTACCAGGACCGTAAAGATAGTGCTATTCAGCTTTAACACCCTTCATCTTTACAACATACAAGTTGTATCCTTTAATTGCTGAAATCCTTGTCAAATGCACTTCCCACCCTAACATTATATCTTCATATCTAAAGTAACTGTCAGGGTACATAACCAGCACGAGCGAGAAGACTAATATGTACATTTCTGGTATGTATGCATCAACGTATAACACTCTCTTCAAATTTCACCTTTTTGTTTTCCATGTGGAGTTGACATAATGCAGATTAACTGCAAAGCAGCCTATTACAGTGAATGTGCAGGTAATACATTAAAGAAATAAAGTTCTGAGATACGCATAAAACTGGAAAAAAAATAAATTTCAAGATGAGTATGCTTTGTAACAGACTGTTCTTTTCATGAGTGGAGCATCTTAAACTCAGAAATGAAGATGAAATGTGAGTTCACTGTTGTTGGCTCTTATGATCTTTCCTATTTTGCTGGCTCCCGCCCCTAATCTGGCATGTAGGGACGGAGGTGGTCCTCAATGGTTCCAACTCCCCAACGGGTCAACTGATCCTGTGGCAGGTAAAGACAGACACTGCACAACTTGAAAATTATGGCCTTGGTTTTTGGAGTCTAGAATCAAAAATAAAACAAAAGAAAAAATCCATGACTGTTCACTTACAAAATAAATGACTTCAAATTTGATATACAAGCTGCCTTAAATGTAAATCAAACCTAGATCACTAACATACCCCTATTTCAAAAGTCAATATACAGAGTTTGGAAGAAATGCACCAATTTTCTTTGAACGCCCAGGTAGCCTGTAAGTACTCAAAGTGCAATGGTCAGAAGATCTAACGAAGTGTCCCATGCATCTTCAACATATTGAGGTAGTATTTTTTTCTTTAAAGCCCAAGTTTAAGTTCAAATTCAAGGTACTCCAACCTCCAGAGACCAACCACCGATTTAAACTGCCTCATCCACATTTTGAACAGCACCTTTAACTCGCTGACTTCCTTCACAGCAAAGGTGTTGCCGCAGGTACACACATGGACTTCAGTTATGTCTGTCTCTTTGTGGGGTACATGGACCATCTCTTGTTCCAAGCCTATTCGGAGTCCTCCCCACAACTCTTTCTCCAGTACATCAATGACCTCATTGGTTCTGCATCCCTCTCGTTTGGGATTGGAAAAATTAATCAATTTCGCTTTCAACTTCCAGCCTGCTCTCACTTTCACTTGATCCATTTTACTTCTCCTTTCCTTGACATCTCCAATTCAGTGGACAGGCTTAACACATATATCCACTACAAACCCGACCGACTTGCACAGTTACCTTGACTATACATCTTCACACCCTGCTTTCGATAAGAACACCATCCCATTCTCGTAATTTCTCTGTTACATCTGTTTAGATGATGCCACCCTCTGCTGGGGACCCTCAAATGTCCATTCTTTTTCCTCAACTAAAGACTCCCCAATTTATCGTTGATACGGTCCTCAGTCCTTCTCTTCCCTCCCACAACACAGATAGGATCCCCTAATCCTCACTTTCCACCCCATCACGCCCACATCCAGAGGATCAGAAGCTGCCATTTCTGCCATCTCCAGTAGCATATCACCACCAGACACGCCCTCTCTCGTAAGCATTTTGTAGGGGCCATTTCCTCTGGGAAATTCTGGTCCACTCCTCTTTCTCTCCCAAAACCCCCATGATACACCTATTGCGATTTGCATGGGAAGGTAACGCCTGCCCATTAACTTCCTCCGTCCTCACTATCAATGGCTCCAGTGGGCCTTGGGGTGGTACTAACAGGATTTCAGAGGCTGAAGAATGCATTATCACATCCATACAGTATTTGATAACGCTGTGTTTTACTAGATCAGAACAGAAATTGAACTTCTAAATTCTGGATGGAAAAAAATATTTTTGCAGGGATGGAGGAAAAATTCCTCAAAAAATTCCCAAAAGTAGATTAAAAAATTAGAAATAATTTATTGATTCTACACACAGCTAGACGATAGCTTTCTAATCCCCATTTTGATTTGCTCATACCTATAAGCAACTGGTATAAGGCACAAAGCCTCCCTGCAGGAGGGAGAAAATGCATATGGGCCAAAAACCCAAATTAGAATGCTTCCTTTTCTTTAAAGAAATTGTTTCAGCTTGTTTAATTAATACAATAGTACCATGTTTATGATAGAGGTTGCCTTAATCATGAGAAGTGATAAAAATGAATTCCATATAGTCCCTTGAATTCATGAGTCATTTATAGTAGTTATAAAATTCAAAGTTGATTATTTCTCTCTTTCATTCCCCCCAATTCCTGCAAGATTTCTTGTTATCTGTTCTGAGGCCACACCATGTGTTAAAGAGACTGTGTTTGCCCTGCAAATTTCCACTCAAACTTTGACAGTGTCAGTGTGCCTCAAGAGGATGTTGAGTATACAAAATACAGTACAACTAATCTCATCTCACCTAGTGTCTAGACATTGAGATCTTTCATAAAAATCAGGGAAGGTCGTAGAAGAGGGGGAGGTGTGGCTTTGTTAGTCAAGGACAGTATAACGGTGGCTGAAAGAACTTTTGACGAGGACTCGTCTACTGAGGTGGTATGGGCTGAGGTCAGAAACAGGAGAGGAGTGGTCACACTGCTGGGAGTTTTTTTATAGGCCTCCGCAAAGTTCCTGGGATGTGGAGGAGAGGATTGGCAAAACGATTCTGGGCAGGAGTGGAAGGAACAGTGTGGTCATTATGGGAGACTCCCCAACATTGACTGGAATGCTATAACTCTAGTACATCGGATGGATCGGTTTTTGTCCAACGTGTGCAGGAGGGTTTCCTGACACAGTATGTCGAAGGGCCGACAAGAGGGGAGGCCACACTGGAGCTGGTACTTGGTAATGAACCAGGCCACGTGTTTGATTTAGTGGTAGGTGAGCACTTTGGAGAGAGTGACCATTGACTTTGGAGAGGTTACGTTTAGGTTAGCGATGGAAAGGGATAGGAACATGCCACTGGGCAAGAGTTATAGATGGGGGAAGGGAAATTATAATGCGATTAGGCAAGACTTAGGAGGGATAGAATGGGATAGCAAAATGCAGGGGATGGCAACAATCAAAATGTGGAACTGGTTTAAGGAACAGATATTGCATGTCCTTGATAGGTATGTCCCTGTCAGGCAGGCAGGAAGTGATAAGGTAAGGGAACCTTGGTTTACAAAAGAAATTGTATCTCTTGTTAAGCAGAAGAGGGAGGCTTATATGACATTGAGACGAGATGGTTCAGATGAGGCGATGGAGAGTTACAGATCAGCTAGGAAGGATTTAAAGAGAGAGTTAAGAAGAGCAAAGAGGGGACATGAGCAGTCATTAGCAGGTAGAATTAAGGAGAACCCTAAAGCTTTCTATAGGTATGTGGGGAATAAAAGGATGACTAGGGTAAGAATAGGGCCAGTCAAAGACAGAAGTGGGAAGTTGTGTGTGGACCCTGTGGAGATCGGAGAGGTGCTAAACAAATATTTCTCATCTGTTTTCACTCGGGAAAAGGAGAATATTGTAGAGGAGAAGACTGAGGTACGGGCTATTAGACTTGAAAGGATTGAGGTTAGTAAGGAGGAGGTGTTATCAATCCTAGAAGGTGTGAAGGTAGATAAATCCCCTGGGCCGGATGGGATTTTTCCAAGGATTCTCTGGGAAGCTAGGGAGGAGATGGCGGAGCCTTTGGCCTTGACCTTTGAGTCGTCATTGGCTACAGGTTTAGTACCAGATGACTGGAGGATTGCAAGTGTTGTGCCCTTGTTCAAGAAGGGCAGTAGAGATGACCCAGGTAATTATAGACCAGTGAGCCTTACATCTATTGTAGGAAAAGTTTTGGAAAGGATTATAAGAGATAGGATTTATAATCATCCAGCAAGCAACAATTTGATTGGAGATAGTCAACATGGATTCGTCAAGGGCAGGTCGTGTCTCACAAACCTCATTTGAGTTTTTTGAGAAGGTGACCAAGCATGTGGTTGAGGGTAGAGCAGTTGACGTGGTGTACATGGACTTCAGTAAAGCCTTTGATAAGGTTCCACATGGTAGGCTATTGGAGAAAATGCGGAGGCATGGGATTGAGGGAGATTTAGCAGTTTGGATTAGAAACTGGCTTTCTGAAAGAAGGCAAAGAGTGGTGGTTGATGGAAAATATTCAGCCTGGAGTCCGGTTACTAGTGGTGTGCCACAAGGATCTGTTTTGGGACCACTGCTGTTTGTCATTTTTATAAATGACTTGGACGCATACATAGGTGGATGGGTTAGTAAGTTTGCAGATGACACTAAAGTCGGTGGAGTGGTGGACAGTGTGGAAGAATGTTGCAGGTTGCAGGGAGAGTTGGATAAACTGCAGAATTGGGCTGAAAGGTGGCAAATGGAATTCAATGCAGACAAATGTGAGGTGATGCACTTTGGGAAGAATAATAGGAAGGCAGAATACTGGGTCAATGAAAAGATTCTTGGTAGTGTGGATGTGCAGAGGGATCTTGGTGTCCAGGTACATAGATCCCTGAAAGTTGCCACCCAGGTTGATAGTACTGTTAAAAAGGCATACGGTGTGTTATGCTTCATTGGTAGAGGGATTGAGTTCCGGAGCCGTGAAGTCATGTTGCAGCTGTACAAAACGCTAGTGCGGCCTCACTTGGAATATTGTGTACAGTTCTGGTCGCCCCATTACAGGAAGGATGTGGAAGCATTGGAAAAGGTGCAGAGGAGATTTACCAGGATGTTGCCTGGTCTGAAGCGAAGGTCTTATGAGGAAAGGCCGAGACACTTGGGTCTGTTCTCATTGGAGAGAAGAAGGCTAAGAGGGGATTTAATAGAGACATACAAAATGATCAGAGGATTAGATAGGGTGGACAGTGAGAGTCTTTTTCCTAGGATGATGACGTCGGCTAGTACGAGGGGGCATAGCTGCAAATTGAGGGGTGATAGATTTAAGACAGATGTCAGAGGCAGGTTCTTTACTCAGAGAGTGGTAAGGGCGTGGAATGCCCTGCCTGCCAATGTAGTTAACTCAGCCACATTAGGGGCATTTAAACAGTCCTTGGATAAGCGTATGGATGATGATGGGATGGGCTTAGATTAGTTCACAGGTCAGCGCAACATTGAGGGCCAAAGGGCCTGTTCTGCGCTGTACTGTTCTATGTTCTATGAACATACTCTCATTCTCTACATACCCCTCATCATCCAGAGTCAAATGCAGCACTTCAATTCTGTAAGGTCTAATATTAGGTGGAGCCTTAGTCAAAATTAGTAGGTAATCTCAAAGTTAACTCGTAAAAATATTTACGTTATCCAATCTTAATGTGTAAAAATGGCGTGCTGCCATATCAATTTAGACAAATAGATTTGCTTGCTGTAAAAGCTGAAAAAGAAACAATAATCTCAAAACAAAATCAACAATGCACACAAATTGGCATTGTCTCAAATTCTACATGTAAACCTAGGAGTAATTAAATGGGATAGTATAGAGAGGAACAGTTACACAGATTGGCTGCTAGGATTAATTGTACAACTCCACCAAAATGCTGCTACAAGGCAAAAAAGACACTAGTAACAAAAGAGTTTCAGGGATTCCTTTTAGTATCTAGAAAATAGGGTCTCTACAAATTAAATAAAGTTTGATGGGTGTTTAAAAGGGCCAATTTATAATGCAAACCCTGCATCTGTTTGGAGTGACTTCAACAATTCACAAAATATAACATCCTATCATTATCAAACAACCCAGACATGAAATGTTTTACTCAAAACAATTAAAAGTGAGCCACGTCACTGCTTTCACATGCCCTTAGTTAAACAGTAGCTAGAGCTGAATAGCTTTAGAAAATATAACAAAAGAAATCCGAGTTATATTCACCTGCAAGTGCTGCCGATCAATGAACAGAAAGATGGACTGGCATGGGTTGTTTATGATGAGTCCTGCCTTATCCTTCCGGCTAAGTAAGTGCAGAAACTGTTTCTCATAATCGCCATGATGAAACTCAAACTTGGCCTGCATGAACAGCAAAAAGCTTGCAATAAATGCCATTAAAAGAAAAAAAATTGTGGCTCAAAAAGCATCCCACGAATAGTGAGCAAAAAGACCAAGCCTGCCTCAGATTCAATTTCAGGTCCATAAAAAGGTTGAATGAATTCAACTAGAAAAGACAGTGATGCTAAAATTCGATTCTCTCTGTAGATTTGTCAGAACTCCTGGTTACTATGCTGTCACAATTTCTAGAAACGTATGGCTGTCAGCTTCAGGTTCTTTTGGTCGGGGTTGGGGGTGTGGGGGAGGCTTATCAATGACATACAATGGTCACATTAGCCTGTACACAGTCAGGCTTCACAGATTTAATAAGGGGTTAACGGGTTACGTGGCTCTTAGCAAAGATAGAATTGTACACAGAAAAATGTTGATGCTGCCAGGAGTGAAAACTGAAACGAGAAAATAATCAACACAGTCCCAGTCAAAATAACGTTGCAGATACAACATAGACATCCATTTCATCAAAATGCCAAGTGACTTAAGAGTGATGTTTGAAATAAATCTCCATGTAATCAGCCACAAATAAATAATTTGCAACATCTATACAAAAATCACTGAACCAACTGAAAAAAGATAGCAATTGCCAACATGCTTAGAAAATTTACAGGCAAAACCAATTTTGCCCAGAGGCAAAACAAAATAAGACAGAATTAACTCTACATAATTGTGTAACAATGAGTAGTGAACTAGTACCTGAACAGGCCTGAAAGGCTCACCATCTGTACCTTTCCACTTGGAGAACAGGAGACAGACCATCTTTTCTATATCATTCCGTGGCCAAAGGATAAAATCCATCTCCTGTGTACAGCCAATTACGTCCTGACAGAGAAGGGAAATTCCCACATAAGCATTAAATAATACTTTTGATAGAAACAATCACAGCAACTTCAGTAATCTCAGTCTGAGCCATTCTTCATGGCCAAATTTGATAATTTGGGTGTAACTCAAAGTACAATATAACCTTAAGATCAGGGGCACTACGTATTCCGACAGAAGTTTCAAGTGCCTATCACAGTGCTTTTTTTTGTGATCCAGAAGATTGGATGCATCTTTTGTTTATTTTCGGTGACGTGTATCACAATAATCCAATTTTTCTTTTATTAGTTAAGAATTTAACCTGAGTAACAAAGTTATTCACCAAATTAAATTGCTCTCCACAGATCAGCATATTGCCTTTACCAAATTACTCTCTCAATTACATTTATGCTTAGTCAGCATCTTTGCCACTAAAAGCAGAAGTTTCAGCAATTCCTTAAGATGACAAGAGAATCCAGTCTCTCCAAATCACATAAGGATGCTGAGTGGTTTAAAAAGACCAATTTATAATGCTAAGATTACAACTATTGAAATGACTTTAACAATTCACAAAGATAATATACTATAATTATCGAACAACCCAAACATGAAACCATCTACCAGAAGTGGAGATTACTGGATCGCATCAATACAAAATCTACAGGATTCATTTAAGGTAGGTGTTCTTACACATTTGATTTATTAGATTGCAAGGTCAACAGCACCAAGTTTTTAAATTTTCAGTCCTAATCTTTTCAGATTTCAAGAACTGTTTCAATTCTAAATTAGTGAAGAACCAACAATTTAGTTTTTTTAAAAAAAAAATTGGCATCACCTATGCTTTTGATTCATCACTAACAGATGGATGCAAATGTGTACCTAAGTCAATTTTGGCATAGAATAGAAGCATGCAACACAACCTAATATCAATTTCAGTAACCACAGTTGTACAAGAATATTGAACAACAGCAAATAATTGTCTTAATGGCAGCATTCCCCATGGTCGGTCAGAAATTGCAGTGCTCAAACCCTACTTTGACAGACAAACTCCATCTCCAAATTTAGGCCAACATCAAGTTGGATACTAGATTCCACTTTGATGCGATACAGAAGCAACAGGATAAAGGGAGAAGGTCTGTATTAGAATAAATCAGTGGTTATACATATGTAAGTGTATTAATAGTTGTTTCTTCTGTTGACAAAAGATGCTTTAATAATACATGACCCTTTTTTAAAGTGAGGAGCTGCTGTGTCATTACAGTACTTTTCATTTCAATTTTTGATTGAGCTTTCTCCCTGCCTTTTGTGCTACCAGATGTGAGATGAGTATGTTCTGGTCTGAACCAAGTCAGAACTTTTTAAAATGTTCTACTGAAACAAAAAGCATCATTTTACTCACTCTGCGCATGGACTGGTAGCGAGGTGCATGAAGCTGCACTACATCCTTCTGCAGCAGCTCTATGGAACTGTCCAGGGAGTAGCTGGACTCCCGTACGCCTTTGAGGATATTTTCTTCATAGTTATTGGTCATAACTGGTACCACTTCAGCCACTTCAAATAGTGCCGACTTTTTCTTCTTTAAAGAAAATGCTACAGTCAAACTCTTTGAAATACAAAGAATCAATTTTCAACCACACAATTTTTCAAAATTTCTATTTTTAGAAGTATCAAAGCTGAATGCCTTAGGTTGAAATTGTAATATTTAGACTGAGTGATGATCCAGCAGTTCTCACACCAGGTATGAAAAGAACACAAGAACAAAACCTCAAGCCTTAGTAATTTGAGCTCAAGGACAGGGATTTGTTGAAGAAATGTCCTAACATGCACAATGTATTTCCTCAGATTTATGACATTCACTTAAACACATTCTAGCATTTTTGCTTCAAAGATTTTGAACAAGGGGAAAACTTACAAAACTAAGTTATAATATTAATCCTGGTTAGTTTACCAGACTTCTTTTTCAAGCGTGAAGACAAAAGCTTTAAAATAAATCAACTAACAATTTAGTTCATACCATGAATTTAAAGGAACAATTTCCACTCAAATAATTTTCAAAGGAAACTAGATCTAATGCTTTGTTTAGAGGTAAACTGAAAGTCAGCATGGAAAGAAGAACCCAAGAACAACACATGGAATCAATTTAATCTAGAAGCAAGAATTAATCAAATAGTACGTGTTAACGTGATGGGAAAAATGTAACAGAAACAGATTACATAGAATTAAATAGAAAGTGGAACATGGAAACATGCCTCAACTCTACCAGATTTATGTTCATGTTCATCTTATATTCAAACAATTTCTGCTTTCATGTACCTGCTCTGTTCCCCTATCACTACTTTCCCTTCCATTATCCATCTATTGATCCTGTTAAACTTAAGTTCTCAGCTTCAAGAATGCATGCCCATCCAACACCTCAAATGCAAACAGTTTAAGTTCCATCGCCTCACCTCTAAATTCTGCACTCTTCTGAAACAGATCCCTATAGGCAACAGTCAACATTAAGTACATTACTTCAAGAATCAATTCACTAAATTAAGAAATATTAATATCGGCAAAGTCACAGAACAGAGCTTCTGTAGTTGATCGAGCTTAACTGCAATGTTTTGTGTTATTGAGCTCAACGGTTAAGTAGCAATACACCTAGTCATATGGTGCTTGCCATATTCTTATCCTGTTCAATGGCTAAGGGGAAAAAAAAAAATCACATACCGTGAGGAATCTCTTTTACAGCAACATGTGAAAATAAAAGCAAAATACTGCAGTTGCTGGAAATCTCAAATAAAAACAAAGCACAAGAGAAACTCAGCAGGTCAATATGGTACAAATTATTTACTGATAACTTCTAAATTATAAATATTTTGTATGGTAATGACTATAGAAAATAATAACCTACAATCAATAAGTTTCCCTTTATCTAGTTCCTCCCTGTAGGTAAATAAGATTGAATGCATTGGTACTGAAATCAGCATACAGTATAAATCAAACTGTAGTTTACAGCTCCCCTAAGAATGCATAACCATCCTTAAACTAACGAAGCCTGGCTGTGTGGCCTGAGACTGATCAATGGCCAACTCTTTCTGATCACTTTCTCATCTCTATGCTCCTCATTGTCCTTTGTAATTTTCCATATACCCCCACGTGGAATTAGGCTCACAATTATTTCTTATCCTGGATCACATGGATACCTGTAAGGCTTCAATTACAGCAGCTGCACCTCCATGTTTGATACCCTCTTTTTCCATGCATTCTTCCCACAAGACAGGAACTAGTTCCATGACTCAAACTGAAATGTTTATATGGTGAGTGACCAGCCAACTTATTAATTGCAAGGTCTAGCTGAATTACAAATGCTACATTGCTGCTCATTCTCCAAGCTCAAAACCACTCCAAGATCTGACAGGAAAATCAAAGGGAGACAATATCAGCAACAACAGTAGTCTGAATTTAAGATGCAAACCTTTGAATATGGCAAGACAAGTAGAGAAGGCTGTTAAAAAAAATACACACATTCCTTAGCTTTTTAAAGGAGAAACAGAGAACTAACGCAAGAGTGCGACCAGTCTGTATCCAAATATTCTGTCTTTGAAAAGTCTTATTATTCATTTAATGTTTTACTGATTCCAATCCACCCAGGCCAGATCCCTTTGACTCAATTCCCACCAATGACTATCTTCACATTTGATTAGTTTTGAGAAAAGGCAAAAAACAATCATCCAAAATATCATACCCTACATACGATGTTCCATATTGAGTCAATTTATGGTACAGAACTAGAGTGTTTATTTTAAAATGTGGGGTTTATTTATGACAACTGGGAAATATATTCTCAGTGGAAACGTGAGCCTTTTAAATGCTAAAGATAGTGAAAACAAAGTCTCTAAATTTGTCTAAGGCACAAACAGATGTGTATTTGATAAACAGAGGAATGAAAGGTTATTGGGATTAGGCAAGAATGTGGAGTAATCAATTAAGCCATGATCTTACTGAATGACAAAGCAGACTTGTGTATTTGTACGTTAAAGGGAGGTCCGTTGGTTATTTGAAAGTTCAAACCATCAGAATTCCCTTCCAACACAGGAAGGTTAATAATGACACTGGTACAAATGCATAAATAAAAAAGTTGTCTTTCATCATACTTTGAAGGTCTAGTCAATTTAGGTCTATTTAGTTTATGCTGTCTCTATTTGTGCACTCCAATCAGTCCCATTCACCAGTCATCGGTTTAGCCTTGCAAGTTTATTTCCTTCAAGTGTTCAACAAATTTCCTTTCGGAAATAATTAACTGCCTTCACTCCAACTTTGTGGTTAGTCAGTTCCAAGTCTTCACCGCTTACGTGGCAGGAGGAAAATTCTTCCCCACATAGCCCTTGCACCTCTTATCCAAAACTTGAATTCTACGTCCCCTAATTCATGCACTATCATCTAACGGGAACAAATTTTTCCTCATCGACCAAGCCTGCCATAATCCTGCACATTTCGATCAAATTTCTCAACCTCCTTGATCCCATTAGAAAAACCTCAACTTCACCAACCTAATCTTGCAGGTAAAATACCCAATGCCTAGGACCATTCTGGAAAGTCTTTTCCACACACCAAGGATTCAACATCTTTGATGGAATGTAGTGACCAGAATTGGACATAAAGCTCTAGTCAGGCCATGGCTGGGGAATTAAGGATTCAACATCCCTGCTTTTGTACTCAATGCTTCTATTAATGATGCCCGAGAATGCACAAAGACTTATGTACATGCACACCTGGTCTCTTTTTCCCAGCATACCCTTCAGAACCATGCCATTAAGTCTGTATTAAATGACGTATGGCAAAATACCTCTCACTTCCTTTTCTTAAATTCCATCCAACCATTCTGCAGGCCAAGCACTGTTGCACTCAATTGGTCAAAAATCACACATCAGGTCACAGTTCAACAGGTTTATTTGGAAACACCAGCTTTTGAGATCTGCTCCTTCCTCAGGTGTAGTGTGGTAGAGGAGGCACGCCAACAATTTATAAGCAGAAAGGTAACAACCCCAAAAATGGTTGCTGCCCACCTCCTGCTGAATCTTTAATCAGTTAGAAAGGAGATGCTATTTTCTATTGATTAAAATGCAAATTCCAGAATTTCTTTCAAGTCACTGCCCTGAGATAAAGATTTCATCACATTATAAATCAATCATCTGCACTAAAATGACAAATGACAATCTTTGGTATGATACTCAACTCAAGAAGAATATCAAGATTGATTTTCGTCAGAAAAAAACTAAGATGGATTTAAAATTTTTTCTTTTCTTCATGCATGCTTTTCCACTTTTTTATTGTCTTCCCTTTATCGTCTGTCGATGGCATGTAAAGCTTCAGCATAGAGGTACAAACTGGTTCTCCAAACTGTCATTCTGTTGTTTTGGCTATTACCAGATTTGCCCAGCATACTACAGAAATCTTTGTCTCAGTCCACGTATGTTAGCCTTTCCTAAATCCAGAGAATTAGCTTCTATTTAACATTGTTCCCTTCTAAACACTACATCTAACTTGCTGAAAAATAACAAAAACAGGACAAAATAATTAATTCCTGAAATTGTAGACAGCTTAGGTTGAAAAAAATTCAACCAGTGGACTTACAAACCTCTGCTTAGTAACAATCAAGGAGTTGGATGCAAACCATTTCAACAAAGTCACAATATGACAGTGTTCAACCAATTGTTTGAAAAAAAGTAATGCAAAACAGCTAAGTTTCCATATTTAATCCAATGCAAATCGACTGCCCACAGCAACTTGGTGAATCTATTAAAGACTATAATGAAAGATCAGTGACCCAAGCAGCATTAAAAACAAATGGAAACTAAAGAGGCAAGACTGAACATAGATCTAAAAAATGAAAATAGCACAGATCCCAATTAGCAGCAAAGCAAAAAAGCTGATAAGAGCTACAAAAAGAAAGAATGATCAGAATAAACAGAAAAACCTTTTACAATTGCAGTATAAAGAAGTGGTAGTAGATTTGATGTGAGCTCCTTAAACTGACAGTAGTGTCGATGAAAATAGAGATTGATGGACGTGCTGAATAACTGCTTTTCATCAGTATTAACAGCACAGGAAGCAATCAGCATGTTAGATATCCCGGGGTAAACAACGTTGAAGTAGGGTCAGAGACTCACCAAAATTAAACAAAACAGCAGTAATAATTGCATTACAAACAGTAAGAAACCTCCAGGCCAGATAACTTCTATCCTAGGATTCAAAAAGAAGTGGGAGACAACATCACAGATGTTCCAACTATTATCCTTCAAAACTCTGAGCCATTCCTTTTGGCTGGAAAATTGTGCCTATCACTCTGTTATTTAAGAAAGATGAGAAGTGAAAAACCAGACAATGTTAACCAAACATCTGTTGAGAAATCATCGAAACTATATATATTAATAAAGACCAGTAAACACCTTGAAAATATTCAGCTGAGAATCAACATTGAGTTAAAGGATGGGTCACGTATATTTCTGATAACCAGTTTTTAAAAACGTCACCAAAGTCGGTCTTTACTCAGGACACATTTATTTATAGAATGAAACATTACAGGTTCATATCTTCTGATTCATCTCAGCTTGTGTCAGCAAGGTTCTCTGATTTTTATCACCTTGTTTGGACATGTTATGTCATCTCCATAGATATCGCATCCCGAGACAGAATTTGAACCTAAATCTTCTGAACCCAGAGATGGAACCAATACCACTGTGCCACAAGACCCCTCCACACATATGTAGTTAACCTCAAAATGATACAATTAAGTTCATATCTGAAAAAGCTGAATTTTTTTGGAGACACACTATAGTAGTAGTCAGGGAAATTGTTACAGATGTTATTTATATGTACTTGCAGACAGAATTTGATAGAAGGCTTTGTTAGCCAAAGCTGAAACTTGTGAAATGGAGGGAAATGGTTAATTTGTTTATGACATTGATTAAGCAGCAGGAAACAAAATAATGAATGATAGGTAGATACTCTGTCAAGACTCGACCGACATGTTACATCACAACAACTTTTTATTAATGACTTAAATGACAGGACAGAAAGCCAAATATCCAAATTTGCTGATAGACAGGAAGTAGAATATAGACAGAAACATTATCCATTAATATCTTCTTAATGTTAAATAAATGAATAAAATTATAGAAAATAGATTTCAAGGGAAACAAATGTTGACTCTTAACTGCCCTCCGGGCTTTTAGGGATGGGCAATAAATGCTGCCTAGTCAATGACGCCCTCATCCCACGAATGAATAAAGAAAAAAAAAAGAAATAATCCACTTTGGATCTAAAAACAAACATACGCTTAAACACTTTTAATGTCTAAAGAACACAAGGCACTTCAACAGGAATACAAATCATCCTGTGATAGGTTACTGCACAAGGAAATATTTGGGCAGGTGACTAAAAGCTTAGCCAAAGCAGGTTTTAAGGAGGCACGTGGTTTAAGGAAGAAAGCGGCCTATCCAGCTAACAATATAGCTGCCAACAGTGCAATGACGAAAATCCAAGAGTCCAGAAGCAGAGTACAGATATCTGAGAGTTATGGGATAACATATGGAGGAGTGATACATTCTTTGTTTAACATAAACCCAATATGTAAACACAGAAGCTGAAGAAATGGAACTTTAATTTAGGACATAGACAGCAGAGTTTTGCTTGAACTCAAGCTGACAAGTATAACACCAAGATTGCAAACAAGCAACTGACAAGAAGAGGGATGAAGTCAGTGGCTAGGAGCAAAGACAACTGCTTTAGTCTTCCCAATATTTAATTGGGAAAAATTTCTGCACATCAGTATTAGAGTCAGACAATAATTCTGACAATTTAAGGAGACTGGGGAACTTGACAGAAGTGGTCATGAAATAGTGTTTAGTGTCAGAGTACACCAAAAACAAAGGGAAAGAAGGGACTACTTTATAATTGGCGAGAAGCTAGGAACATGTGCGTGCCCACAGACACTTGGGTGTCTAGGTAGATGAATTCAATGTTATGAATAGGAAAATAAAATAATCAGAAAGGCTGTCCCACTGCTGCCTTTTATATTGAATAGAAGGGGTTAAATGTTAGGCTAAGGCTACACTAAGCTACAACAGAATCAGATCTGGAGAGGTGTTTACTTTTGGACACTATACCTTAGCAAAAATGTGCCACCCTTAGGGGCATTAACAGTGTAGGCTTACGAGAATGATAACTAGATTCTAAGGGTTAAATTACAAAGTGTGATTACACAAATCAGAATGGTGTGTCTTGGAATTGAGACTATGAAGATTTGATTTTGGTCAAAGTTTGAAAGATAAGCGATGCAGACACCACAGACAAAACTAATTTAGTTTGAACAGTCCAAGACAAGGAGCATGCCCAAAAAAGTGGCATCAGACATTTCAAAAGTGACATTAGGAAGCATTTCTGCACAAAGTGGGAACAGAAGTTTGGAACTTCAGAAAATGCCAATTAAAACATACATCAATTGTTAATTTTAGGTCAGTTTAACAGGTCCTTGTTAGCAAAAGATATTATGTGAACAAATTGCAGTTAAATGACATTTCGCTGTTTGGCAAGTTATCTTACTGAAAGGCATTCAGGCCTGAATGGCAAAATGTTTGTGTGTTTATAATCCTGGATGGTGATGAAAGCTGTGCAAGATGTCTAGAGTGATTTCAGGTACGTATTGCGGTCTCCACAGTATGAGATAACACTCAAATCAGACAAGTACATTAGAGCATGTGTCCAAAAATGCAAAGTGGATATCCACAAATTTGGTTGTCAAAATGCCAAATAGACATTGTAATTTGGGTCGACAAAGTACAGCATTTGTAGAGATTAAGTCCCACCCTCACATTGAAAATACTCTCCATGATGTTATGTGTCACTATCACTGTGCTAAAGGGACAGATTTCAACCAGATCTACCAGGTCAAGGCTGGGCATCCACAAGGTGCTGTGGGCTACCAACAGCAGCAAAATTGTATACCAACACAATTGTTAACCTCATGGCCTGGCATTAGAATCCCTACAGTGTGGAAACAGGTCCTTTGGCCCAACAAGTCCACACCGACCCTTGGAACATCCCACCCACACCCATCCCCCTATAACCCACACAGCGCTGAACACTATGTGCAATTTAGCATGGCCAATCCACCTAGCCTGCACATATTTGGACTGTGGGAGGAAACCGGGGCACCCGGAGGAAACCCACACAGACACGGGGAGAATGTGCAAACTCCACACAGTCACCTGGGGCTGGAATCGAACCCGGGACCCTGGCGCTGTGAGGCTGCAGTGCTAACCACTGAGCCACCATGCCTCATACGTCCAATCAACCATTACCACCAAGCTAGGGGATCAAACCTGGTTCAGTGGAGAGTACAGGAGTGCATGCCAGGAGCAGCACCAAGCATAACTGAAAACGAGGTGTCAACCTGGTGAAGCTAACAAACAGGACTACTTGCATGCCAAACAGCATAAGCAGCAAGTAATAAACAGAGCTAAGAGATCTTACAAATAACAGATCAGATTTAAGTTCTGCACTCCTGCCACATCCAGTCACAAATAGTGGTGGACAATCAAATAAGTCAACGGAAAAGCTGGCTCCAGAAATATCCCCTTCCTCAACGATGGAAGAGCTCAACAAATCGGTGCAAAAGATAAGATTGAAGCATTTGCACTAATCTTCAGCCAGAAGTGCCGAGTGGATGATCCATCTCGGCTCCTCCAGTGGTCCCCACAATCACAGATACCAGTCTTCAGCCAATGTGATTCACCCCACGTGATATCAAGAAATGGTTGGAGGCACTAGATACTGCAGATGTCAATGGGCCTGATAACATTCCGGCAAAAGTACTGAAAACTTGTGCTCCAGAGCTTACTGCTCCCTGAGCAAAGCTTTTCCAGCACAGTTACAACATTGGCATCTACCAATGTTGAAACAGGACAAATTCAAACCATCTAATTACTGCACCATCAGTCTACTCTTGATCAGCAATGGAAGGTGTACTATCAAGTAGCATCTGCTCAACAATAACCTGCTCACCAATGCTCAGTTTGGGTTCCACCTGGGCCACTCAGCTCCTTACTTTATTACAGCCTTGGCTCAAACATGGACAAAAGAGCTGAATTCCAATGGTGAGGCGAGTGGCAGCCTTGACATCAAGGCCATATTCAACCAAGTGTGGCATCAAGCATCCCTGGCAATATGGAATCAATGGGTTTGAAATACTCTGCTGGTTGGAGTCGTACCAGCCACATAGGCAGATAGTTGTGGTTGCTGGAGGTCAGTCACTTCAGCTCCAGGATATCTCTGCAGAAGTTCCTCAGGTTAGCGCCCCAGGCCCAACTATCTTCAGCTGCTTCATCACTAACCTTCCCTTCATCATAAGGTCAGAAGTGGGGATTCTTGCCAATGATTGCACAACATTCAGTACCATTTGCCACTCCTCAGATACTGATGCAGCCCATGTCCAAATGCAACAAGATTTGAGCAGTACTGTGGCACAACGGTTAGCGTCACAGGGCCAGAGACCCTGGACTGATTGTAACTTCAAGTTGTTATCATTTGGAGCTTTCACATTTTCCCTATGTCTGCTTGGGTTTCTGTTGGTACTCCACTTACTCCCACAGTCAAAGATGTGCAGATTAGGTGGGTTGGCCATGCTAAATTGCCCCAGTGTCTCAGGATGTGCAGGTTAGATGGATTAGTCATGGTAAATGCAGGATTATTGAGATTGGCCTCTGGGTGGTATGTTCTTCAGCAGGTCAGTGCAGACTTGATGACCCAAATGGACTTTATCTGCACTGTAGGAATTCAATGATCTACACAACTTCCAGGTTTAGGCTGACAAATGTCAAGTAATATTTGTGCCACACAATTGCCATCCAATGACCATCTTCAATAAGAGTCAATCTAACACTGAGCCTTGACATTCAATGGTCTTACCATCACTGAGTTCCCCCAATATAACATCCTGGGAGCTACCACTGACCAGAAACTCAACTGGACTTGCTACATAAGTACATTGGCTACAAAAACAGGTTAGAGATTAGGAATATTGCAGTGAGTAATTCACCTCCTGACTCCCCAAGCCTGTTCACCACCCCCAGGCACAAGTCAGAAGTCTGATGGAATACTACACAACAAAACCAGAAGTTGCTGGAAAAGCACAGCAGGTCTGGCACCATCTGTGAAGAGAAAAAAAAATCAGAGTTAACATTTCAGGTCTGGTGACCCTTCCTCAGAACTGGTGGAATACTCCCCTCTTGCCTGGACACCAACAAAAGAAGCTTGAACACAGTAGCCTGCTTGATTGGCACCACATCCACAAACACCCATTCCCTCCACTGCCACCCAGTAGCAGCAATCTGTACTATCCAGAAGATGCATTGCAGAAATTCACCAGAGATCCTAGACAGCACTTTCCAAACCCGAGACCAATCCCACCTAGAAGGTCAAGGGCAAGAGATACATGGGAACACCACATGTAAATTTCGCTCCAAACCACTCACTATCCTGACTTGGAAATATATCACCGTTTGTTCACAGTCACAGGGTCTTAATTCTGGAATTCTGTCCCAAGGCATTATGGATCAAGCTACAGCACACGGACTGCAAAGGTTCAAGAACACAGCTCACCACTTTCTCAAGGGCAACTAGGGATGGAAAATAAATGCTGGCCAGCCAGGAATGCCCATATTCCACAAATGAACAAAAAACAAAAGTATGCATGCGTGGACAAAGAAAAGGAATAGTGAGACGGTAGGAAAAGTAACAGGTTATTTAAATGGAAGCCTAAGTTTTCTAAGTATAGAATTTAAAGGTTATTCTTCACTTTGTGCTAACAGGGGAGCATTTTAAGCTTTAGATCGAAGCTGAACTGAGAGATATTAGATTTAATCGCAAACTAATTTTGGAACAAAAGTAGTGCATGATAACTTGGATGTTGTATACCATAGTGCGAATTCACTGCTTGACGGGTTCACTAATATACATAACATTTTATAAACTTCCCCAACAGCACGAACAACTCACTCCAAACTTGTCTGGTGACATCTGTATAGCAAAAGAGGAGTTGGACAATCACCCCCTTGAGCCTACTCCACCATTCTAAATCATGGCTGATCATCTACTTCAACAAGATCCTGCACTATCCTCATGTTCCAAGATGTCGACAGCAAGTAGAACTCTATCAATCTCTATCTTGAATACATAATCGAATGACTGCTTCCACTGTTCTCCGGGTTAAGTAAAAGGTTCACAACCCTGAGAAAAGAAATTCCTTCACTCAGTTGCCCTTGTTTTAAGTCTTCATTAGACTGTCATATAAACTGTTAGCTCCAGCTAATGTCAGTGAGAATCTGCCTGCCTGAAACTAGCAATGCAGCTTTCAGAGTATTGAAACCTCAGGCTAAAAGCAGTCTAATATTACAACTTAAATAAAAATTCAATATACTTATTCTGTGGCCACATTCTATGCCTGGTGGGCACAAACTATTAAATTTTGATGCTGCCACGTGTTAAGGCCTGATAAAATTCCTACCTTATCTTTGAATACAAAGGCAATGTACATCTTGAAGTCAAACTGATCTGCCAGAGATTCTTTCTTCTTTTTAAGTTGAGCACGCAGTCGGTTCAAAGTCTGGTTCTTCCGAGAGTTTGGGTCACCCATTTTGTTTGGATGAGTGGCAACCCTGTTTCTAGCTTAGCAGAAACTGACAAAATCTAGCAGGGGCAACTTCTCTCAAAAGAAAACAGCGCAACAGAACAAACAAGTCTGGTAGTGCTAACTGAAAAAAAATTCTACCACAACTACTAGACCAGAAAGTCTAAAACTGTGTTGTGCAAAAACTTAGGATAAATGTAGGCCAGAGTCCAATCATGATAACAGTCCCTATATATACATGGTTTCATGAGTGCAGGGAATTAGACTGTGTTTTTTTAAAATTCACATTAATAAAACCTACAAACCAAAGCAATCCAAATTATGCTAGATTTTAACCTGTTCAACTAAAACTAGTTTACAATGATGGATGCCAATGAATCTAACCAACAAATTAGACACCTAACTGTAATCTGCATGTGCCCAAAGATGACACAGAAATGATGCAGCCAGATCCCATGTTTACACATAAGCCAGGATTTTGCCTTTTTACACAAAAATCTGCCTGAAAACTCTACCTACAGCCTCTAACATGGCTGTCTTCAAACATATTGGACTAGATTTTTAGTTGTTTTAAGGTCTGACAATAAAGGGGAAAGAGGAGGACTGCGCTGGCACATCAATTACATGGCGCTGCTCATTGGCACCTGGGCACAAACAAACAAAAATCCAAGCAAAAGGCATTTCTAATTTTATCAAAGAGACAAATTCAATCAACACCATGGTGGCAAACCTTTACCCCGTTTCCTGACATTTCCCTGCACCGAAAAACAAAACAAAAAAAATTAAATCATTTATCATGTTTGTTCCTTCAGATCTGTGCACTCAGATGTTGAGCTTCTGTTGTTTCCTTTTTTTGTTTTGGTTTTCTCTTTTCCCTCCTTTCCTAAGCTGTTTATGTTTAACATATATATATAATTTTTATATATATATATATATTGCAAACCAACGTTCAATGTCACTCTCCGCCCATGTCAAGACGAGACCACAAACCCGGTCAAACCCGTCAGTGTGAGCGAATCGCGCTCTCTGCGCTCTCGGTCACCCATAGTCTTAAAATGCGGGCTATTGGTTTGAGAAAACCGCACAAAGAAGCGGCCTCGCCCTCGGCTACCACAGCCTGCCTCGGGCTGGATTTCCCACTCCCTCCCTTCTCAACGTCCAGCTATCGAGCCCTAGCCCACTCCTTCATCTATCAATGCAGCAGTCCTTTCTGTTTTCAGTCTCTCCCCCGCTCTGCTACTTGCTGTCAGCTCGGGCCAGCCACTACTCCCGGTCCCACACCCAGCACCGCTCCGCCGCCTCCACGACCGCCGCCTCTCCAGGCAAGATGGCTGCAATGACGTCACAACCCCGCACATCCCCAAAAATAGTTTATTTTCAGAAATCACATTTTTCAACCTGTCATGTTATGTTGGCTTAAGAACATCAACACCTTGTATTATGATTAGAGCTTTCTAAAATCGAGTTTACTTTTAATTGATGTAAACATCTTTCTCCCTACGTCATGCTGTATCACGTGCCTCGTTAACACCTCCCCCCCACCCCGAGCCGTGACCTTTCTGCTTTTACATTCCCCTAAATTATACTGATTCTTTAGGCTAATGATACACGTAAATAGAAGCCCCTTAGGAGGAAATGGAAAACAGTGACTTTCTTAGAACATGCTATTATATATTGATACTATCGTTCAGAAAGGAAAAATTATCTTGCACTCAATTATTTCATCGTCGGATTAAAAGAGCTGAGGCTTAATAACAAAAACAAAGTTGTCGGAAAAGCTCAGCAGGTCTGGCAGCATCTGTGAAGGAAAAAACAGAGTTAACGTTTCGGGTCCGGTGACCTTTCCTCAGAACACAGCTGAGGCTTGATAACGTTTGGGCAGGGGACTACAGGCAACCAAGCATTTCAAAAGGGCAGAGATAAAAGGTACTGCAGATGCTGGAGAATCCGAGATAACAAGCATGGGGCTG
>JAHRHZ010000029.1:8344804-8361244 GCA_024137785.1 Ginglymostoma cirratum
CAGCCCCATGCTTGTTATTTCAAAAGGGCAGGAGGATGTTGGGGAATTAAAGATTCTATGCCGATGGCGTTTAGGAGTTTATTGTGCGAAAACAACCTAACGAAGTTTTGCTGCGTGTGGCATCGCGTTCATATTTGTATTTCCATTATTACTTAAGGAAACTCCAAGCCGCTTTCCAGCCGATAAATTGTTTTCCTAAGAAGTAGAATAGGCTATTGTAGAAATAGCGATAACAAGGTGTGGAGCTGAATGAACACAGCAGGCAAGCTTCTTCAGAAAGGGTCTAGGCCTGAAACGTCAGCCTTCGTACTCCTCTGATGCGGCTTGGCCTGCCGTGTTCATCCAGCTCCACACCTTGCTATCTCAGATTCTCCAGCATCTGCAGTTCCTACTATCGCTGAAACTATTATAGAAATAGGATGGTTCAACGTAAGATAGGAGAATATGTAGCGGTCAGTGGGTCACGGAGATTAGGGTGTTTTATTTGGTGGGGGTGGGAAAGAGAGGTAGGAAGATAAGGGAATTCCATAATTTTGAGGTACCAAACAGTGACTCGGACGAAACCGGTTACTCTCAGTATCACAAGAATATGGAACTTACTGCCACGAGGCGGTTGAAGAAATTAGTACACATGCATATAAAGGGAGGCTAGATAAGCACATAAAAGAAAATAGAGAGTTGCACGGATAAGCCTTAAATAAGAACGAATGTCCTGATTTTGCACTGTCTCCTGCAAATAACATCCCCTTTTTTGTCACTCCCACTGCAAGGTTGGAGCTCTCTGAAATCTGGCCGGCCGTTGGGGGTCAGTCACGTGACAGCGGCGCTCCCGCCCTGTTGTTCCTTCCCTCCACGGCGAGTTGACCTTAAATGTTTTAAATAACGCACAATTTTTTCTGCAGCACAACGCTGTTGGCTTTCTTGTTTGCCTTTTAGATTTTGTTTTGTTTTTGTGTGTGTGCGTACGTATCGCGGACGCATCGCACCCAGAAAGCCTTTCGCAGCGCCCGCCTCTGTCACGTGATGCAGGGGTTTATTTTAACCTCGAGCTAAAGGCGGCAAAAAAAAATACCCGGAGGCAGAGGGAGCGTTTGTGGTTGGTGGTAGTGGCGGTTAATGTCTGACCCAGGGAGTGCTGTGCCTGTGTTATAATCCATCCATACACCCCCCCGGGTGGGGGGAAAAACACATACACACCGACTGGAGGTGAGTTGTTGGGGTCTGTATTACCAGTAAAATATATTGTAGTAATTGAGGTGCCCAGCCCTGTTCCGAGTGGCTCCGGGCTTTCCTCTTAGGGGCCTGTCGCCGCTCACTATGTGGGGCGAGGTGGTCTGTTAGCCCCCACTGTCAGAAAGAGTAGGAGGGGAACCGTCTACATTCGGAATCCTGGATCGAAATCTGCCAGTGCTTTTAGCTCCCGTTTTGGGAGCTCCTTTCCCCCCACCCCCCGTCGGCGGTAAAACCGCGTGGGTACCTGGTGATGGGTGGTTCGTGATGGTATTGGGGGGGGGGATTGTTGCGAGGGGTGAGTCATCTGAAGTAATTAGTCTTGACTCTAAGATTGATGTCTTGTGCTTCGTTGAGTACCCACCAGCACCAGGCAGCCAAGACGTGGGCAAAGTTCTGGTCCGTGGTTGTATATTAGATCGTGACACTTAGAGACAGAAGTAGGCTGTTGTCCTCTTGAAAGCGGTGAATTATTGTGAAATGGATCTGTGCATCCACGAATAATGAATTTGTTAACTGTTCAAACGACATTTTTATTTGTCCAGGCATAGAGATCTATCGTAGAGGGCTTTGGGATAGTTTGCGATCAGCCGTGACTGTATTTAATGATGGAGAAGGCTGAATGATTTGTTTCTATTCCTAAACTCATTTAGGGGTTTATGTTTGTTTTTTGAGGAGAAAATGCCATGGAGGTTTTATTTTTGAATCAGGGCAAAGCTATCCTGCCCAAGAGCGTGGATCGAGGTGCAGTGTAGGCAAATGTGATTGATGGGAAGCATGGAAACTATTGGAGTAGAATGGATTGAAGAACTCCTATGGGAATGTTAGTTATGGTAGCTGAAGGAAACATATGATCAGTTTCCATACGTCACACGACTGAAATCTCCTTCCTTTTTGTAAAATGGCTTTCATATATAACAATGGTGCTTATATGCAGTGCCTGGTGCAGTAGTCATATTAAATGCCCATCCTTAAATGAGTGCATGTTCTGTGACCAAAACTAGTTTGTTTTTAGACAGGTTAGGTAAGAATCATTTAGGTGCTGTCAGCGTATTGGAATGTAGCAAGCCTACCAGTTGAGGGTTAATGCTTTTTTTTTTTCTTCCTGATTTTCACCTTTTTTTCTTCCTGATTTTCACCTTTTTTTAAAGAAGGCTGTTCTGTCAAAATAGATAATATTCCATGGGAGACAGTTAAAGTTAAGTATAGTGTACAGATTCTGGCACATGACTAGTACAAAACATTTGTCTGCAGACTTTTTAAAAGGAAAAAAGACTTGAGCCCCCTTAAATGTTCAACCTTTGGAAGGTAAAGGTCAGTACTGTGAGCTGACCTGCTCATCAAGTAGTATGATGGGGACAAAGCTGCTCTTATTCTGGCTGAACAATGTGCTGTCATCTCTACACCAACACGTAATTTCTTTGACCTGTGTAGCATTTCGGCTTTTGTCAGCCATTCTAGTAGACACTACGTGAAAAGCTGAGTAATTAGTGTCAAATTGCAGTACATTAGATCCGGGCTCTGAACTTAGTCACTGCCACCTGGTACAAGATTGCCTGAAGCAATTTTGTGACCCTTCTGTTGATTATCTTTGGCTGAGTTCAAACCCAAGCCTGAGAAGTAGTACAGTGGTGTTCCAGTCCGCTGGAGTATCCTTTAAAATGGTGCATTGAACCTATAAACTTTGGGGATGATTGCATAGTGCTTGAAATAAGGGCCATTCATCAATTTCAAACCGTACTAGTTTTTCAAAACCTGCTTTCTCGGCACAGAAAAGCCACTGATTAGTTTGTGAAAAGATGTGGAACTGAAATAAGCACATCTTTTCTATGGCTTAATTTTAGAATACTGGCTTTCCTTGTTTGTAATCATTTGCAATCTTGTTGATTTGATTATGGTGTATGATTTTCCTTGAATTTTTCCCATAGTTACATTTCAGACTTTACAGTATAAGGTTGCCTCTTATGATAGTTAGCAAGCATAATGTTTCCAAGGTGAGAAAACTGGTTGAAGTGTGCTTTGTAAAATCAAGGATGGACTTGATAAGCAGGAGCTCTGAATTTCATTTGGTAAATCTTGCCCTGAAATTCTCAAACATAATAATTTTCTGGGTTTCTCATGAAATCATATAAAATGTCAGTCATGCCCTAATAGTGTGTGTGGCTCTAGGTCAGAAGTTTCAGTTCATGTCCTATTTTAGTATTTCAGCATTTCAAAAAGATCATGGTGGATTGATCGTATAATAGAGCAGGCTCATGTCCTAAATTAGGACGTGAGCCTCGTCCACCATACAATCAGATCCACCATGACCATCCCCGAAATGTTAATTCACGTTCCTGCCTAACTTGAACCTGTTGCTCCCTTGCTTAACAAAAATCTGTCTACCTCTGATTTTAAAAATATTCAAGAACTCCCTTGCTGAAAAGGCAGTAGAAGGAGAGTTCTAAAGGTTCATTACCTCCTGAGAAAATGAAAAAAGCTGCGTTATCTCTGTTTTTAAATGAATGATCCTGATTATAAAACCGTGACCCCCTAGTTTTAGATTCTCCCATGAGAGGAAGTCACTTCACTCGTTTCATCTATCCTGCCAAGACCATTCAGGATCTTGTGTTTCAATCAAGTCACCTCGGGCTACTAAAATCCAGAGCATACAAGCTTAGTCTGTGTGATTTGTTCCTCATAAGACAACCCCTCATCCAAGATAATAGTCTACTAAAACTTCTGACCTGCTTCCAGCATGTTTCCTTAAATAAGGTGACCATACTGTGCACAGTACTCCCGATGCAGTATTACTGGTGCCCTGTATAACTGAGGCACGTCTTCCCTACTTTTACATTCAATTCCCCTGTAATAAGTGATAACATTCTATTAGCTTTCCTAGCTACTTGCTGTACCTGCGTACTAACCAGTAATTTATGCAAGAGGACATCCAGATCCCAGTGCATTATCAGAGGTACGGTAAAGCGAAACCTCGGAGGTGGCTGGCCAGCCATCTCTTTTATACGGTTTGTCAAGGTGGTATAATTTTTAAGGCAAAAGCATTTGGAATATTTTCTAGACTGTTCTAAACTTGCTGTTTTTGATTGACTTGCTTAAACTTGTTTTATCTTCCTTCCTGTCACCCCGTCACATCTCCAGTTCTGACAATGGCCACCAATATGAGGCACAGACGTGATGCCAATAAACATCCTCAAACCATAAAGGTAAGTCCAAAATTGGGAGCAGCAACACCGTATCTTAAAGAATCTACATAGATTCCAGGAAGACAGCTTGGCCTTTGGAAATGAAGGAAATTATGAAAATGCAAAATCATGTGTTTTTGATTAGCAAACCAATACAGTGAATATTAGTAACAAGCTTCATTTTTGTTCACCTAAAATTTTGCCATTAGTTAAATTTAGATGTGCAATGAAAGGCTGAAATTAAATGTAAACTTTTCAAAGGTCAATCTAGCGTAACATGTACAAAACTTACAAAATACGTACGACTTCAAGGTTATTGTACTCCAGGTTCTGTTTTATAAGTGATGGTTAACTGCTGAAACAGCATTTGTTGGCATATATTCACCTTGAGAAAAATAACTAATCTGCATGGTTTAATCTTTAATGATGTCTGTAATCTATTGTGTAGCACTTTCCCACGCTTAGTAAGGTGTGTCCAGCACAGGAATCATAATCTGTATTGAAACAACTTTACCGTGGGAATTCTATTGCTACACGTACGCAGTACAGTATAAATTATTTTCCCACGCTTGCAGTGTAATGCACGAGTACAATTTGCATCAATCCTAATCATGCCTTTAATCTACCTTTGTTAGTTTTTTTATGGTCCAAGTTTAATTAATCATTAGGGAGAATTAATGGATTCCAACTTCAGTAAATAAAAGCTATTTGTACTAGGGTCAAGTAAAGTGATAAACTCAGCCCTCAATCCAGAGCAGAATTGCTCAGTTAGCCCTCTTCAAGAGTTGGGGTTAATGTGCTGCAATGTATGTCTTGGACCAGTGAAATCAGGTTTTGTACTCTGCTGATGTGAAGATTATTTGAATACAAGTTATGCTGGGGTTTGTGAAATTTATCTAGTTGAATGGAGGTTTTTATTTTAAAACCATTTGGAACTGTGATTCAATGGGGCATTGAATGTACAAGTGAAATGAAGTAGGGTAAGAAGAGAGTTCTGGTGCAAATGGATCTGTTGGGCTAAACGGCCTAGCCTTGCGCTTTAATCGCAATGTATTACTGTAAAGTAGAAAAGGATCAACTTCCATCATTTTATGATAAGTGGATGAACACAGCAGGCCAAGCAGCAGCATAGGAGCAGGAAAGCTTGACGTTCGTTCTGATGAAGGGCCTAGGCCCGAAACGTCAAGCTTTCCTGCTCCTATGATGCTGCCTGGCCTGTTGTGTTCATCCAGCTCCACACCTTGTTATCTTGGATTCTCCAGCATCTGCAGTACCTATTATCTCTGATACAATTTCATGGTAAGTGTTCAGTTTTAAACCAGCTGAATTTATTGTAGTTTCCATTTTGCTAAGTGTTTAGTAGTCTGTTTAGTAGTGTTGCACTTCATGTAGAATTGTATGACTGGATTTTTTTTCCCCACAAGTTCTCAGTCCAAATTTAGGCCCGGCACAGTACCCACGTGGGTAGGGCAAGTAGGCAAGACCCAATATTACTTTAGCAGAAGATTAATCCACATCTTAGCTGTTGCCACAGATTTGATCCACATTGAGCTAACCAGCTTCACGTGGGATCATAGTTGTTGTAGCAGCATACACTTTGTGATTTGTGTATTGTAGTCTGAAACTGAATAGCAATGATGTCCAGGTTCTTTTCGTTATGTGGCTGACAGGAATCTCTTCAGTCCTTACAATTGAAGGGGTGGTATGGTGGCTCAGTGGTTAGCACTGCTGCATCACAGCACTGGGGATCTGGGTTCACTTTGAGCCTTGGTTGACTGTCTGTGTGGATTTCCTCTGGGTGCTCCAGATTCCTCCTACAGTTCAGAGATGTGAGGGCTAGGTGGGTTAACCACGGGAAATGCAGGATTACAAGAATAGGGTAGGGGGAGTGATTCTGGATGGGCTGCTCTTCAAAGGGTCAGTGTAGAGTCATTGGGCTGAATGGCCTGCTTCCACACAGTAGGGATTCTGTGAACTCACCAATGACACATGTTGAAAGGATTTACAAATTGATCCTCAATCATGTTGCAAGCACACCTTGCCATCCAGTTTGAGAGTAGGATTTGAAACTGAACCTTTTGGTCCAGAGGCAGGGATTCTATACCTCAAGACCTCTGGTTGGATTAGAGCAATACTAATTGCTTTTGGAATATTTTAAGTGTATTTTTGGTACATTTTGAGACTTGATTATAAATTTAGTTTAGTATTTGAAGACTTAATTTTTTGCCATGTTTGTTAAGTACGGCATTTGGATGTACCCAAAGCTGACTGGCATATCATAGATTAACATTTAAACATATTGTGGAATACTAAAATAGATATCCTGTCACAGCTTGGTGCCCTGCTCCTAAACATTTCACAGGAATGTAACCATACCAAGTTTGAAAAAGAGTACACGTGGCTTACTACTTATTTATTCTGTTCCTTTCATGCATGCTGTAACTTAGACATTTACAGAACAAAAGGAGATCATTCAGCCCATCAGATGTTTAAACAAATGACCACATAAATCACACATTTCAGCTTTTGATCCATTATCCTGGAGGACACGACAGTACAAATGAATATCCCAATACTGCTTAAATGTTGAGAATTTTTAATTCAACCACCCTTTCAGGCAGTGAGTACGACGCTCTTATCACCAGCTGGGGGAAAGATACCCTTGCTAATGAAAAATGTGCTGACTGCATGTTATAATCTTTATATTTCTATCAAATCTTCCCTCCAGTTTCATTGTTCCAAGGAAAAAGACACCAGTTTGTGTGAACTTTCCTCCTAGCTCAAGCCCTCCAGCATCCTGGTAAATCCTGCGTCCCCCTCGGTAGTGCAGTTACATCCTTCCTACAATGTGGTGACCACAACTGCATGCATTACTCCAAATGTGGCCTCACCAGTATTTTGTTCAGTTCCAGCATAACCTCCTTGCTCTTGTATTCTGTCTCGGTTGTTAAAGGCAATTATTCCATTTGCCAGTTTATTATTATTATTATTGTTGTCGTGATCGTTGTCGTCATATCCCTACAGGGTGGAAACAGCCCCTTTGGCACCACAAGTCCACACTGACCTCAGAGCATCCCACCCAGACCCATCCCCCTATAACCCACCTAATCTTCACATCCCTTAACAGTATGGGCAATTTAGCATGGCCAATCCGCCTAGCTTGCACTTTGGACTGTGGGAGGAAACTGGAGCACCTGGAGGAAGCCCACGCAGACATGGGGAGAATGTGGAAACCCCACACAGACAGTCGCCCGAGGGTGGAATCACACCCAGATCCCTGGCACTGAGGCAGCAGTGCTAACCACTGAGCTACTGTGCCACCACCTCTCTTCTCTATTATTTTCTGGGATCTGTGGATAAGTACACAAAGGTCCTGTGGTCTCCAGTACAGGGTCCTATCATTCATAGTGTAACTTCTTGCCTTGTTGGCACCCCTGCATTACCCCTGCGTTCTGGTCAAACTGCACTTGGCACTGCTTTGCCCAACTGACCAGTTCATTGATAATCTGCACACTATTTACCACCATGCCAATTTTGCATCATCTAAGAACTTCTGATCATAACCCCATGTGTTTACGTCCATATTGTATGCCACAAACAGCAAGGGCCTCACAATGCAGAAACCCTGAAACGGACTTCCAGTCATACATACATCCCTCTACCATTGATGTTTGCTTCCTGCCTCTCAGCCAGTTTTGAATCCAATGTGCCACTTTGTCTTGGATCTTATGGGTTCTTACTTTGACCAGTCTGCCCTGGAAGCTGTTGTCAAAAGCCTTGGTAAATTCCGTGTTCCCTCATCACTGATCCTGGTTACCTCAAAAAAAAAAATCAAATTTGTTAAAATACAACCTTGCCTTAAAAATGAAACTGACCATTTCTGATGAATCCATGGCTCTCCAAGTACAGATGTAATCTGTGTCTCAGCAGTCTTTCTTATAACTTTAACATCGCAGAGATTAGACTGACCCGTAACTTCCTGGAACATTCCTCTTGTGTTTGACCTCATGAATATGACGGTCACTCAAATCCAATGAGGAACTTGGGAGAAATACAATGAATGGGTTTGAGGGGGAGCTGGACAACTGCTGAAGGGAGAAAGAAATAGGATGTAAAGGTAGTGTTGGACAAAATAGATTTGGAGGAGGCTTGTGTGGAATATTAATGTCAGCATTGATCATTTAGGTTGATAGATCTGTTCTGCTATGTACTTGATGTGCTGATTTTTTAAAAATCTCATCCTGTTTGGATGTGTTATGACCACCTTGGTGGCAGGTGGGATTTCATCAAGAGGTAGGGACACTACCTGTGCCACAGACCTCAATTGATGTGCTGTTTTTAATTACAACCTGTTAAAAGATCTTGAGTGCAAAGTGGCTGCCCCGTTTGCTTACTAAGTACGGACAGTCCTCAGGTTGCGAATGGGTTCAGTTCTTAAGTCCGTTTACAAGTTGATCTGTACCCAAGTTGGAACACTGCAGGATGATAAAAAGTCACCATTCACAAGTACAAGAAATGTTCGTATGTCGATTTGTAAAGTGTTACTCCTGTATAAGATAGTGCTGCAAGTTAGGTGTTCAGAAACTGGGGACTCTGCTGTGTTAGGTCTGTAGCATTTCCTGAGATATGAACCCTTTGCAATATAGTAGGTACAAGTTTCCTTGTTGAAATATTAAATAATTTTAATAGAAATTCAGTGGAATTTTTGGTGTCTTCTTATTTTTCCACCACATTTTCACTGTGTGAACAAGGAATTTGTGCTCGTCAGGCTGCAGTGGCAAAGTTGCACTCATCAATAACGTGGGCCTTTCAAATAACTAGTGAGAAGTAGGAGAAGATGTACAACTAAACATGACTTCATTTATCTAAGTTCTGCAAACATTCTCTCTGATATAGACTTTTGAATACAGTTTTCAAACTTAATTAATATTTTTAATTTCCTTCCCATCTCCATTCAGAGTTTCTTTACGAGCGGAGCTATAAGTAACACAACTGTGAGACGAACTTTACAAGTGATTCAGCCGCTTGCTACTTCAGATCAACTTGTTGGCAGGCTAAATGAGGTAAATGTTATTTAAATTTCCACCACTTGCCTTGTTCAGTAGGTTAGTTGTTCAGCTGGTTTAGTGGTTGAAGTAATTGAGCTTTTTTTTGGGAGAAAAATGATCTGAAGCAGAATCTTTGGAATACAAAACTGCTAATTATCACCTGTTTGTTTAAATTAGGCTTGCCCAGATCAAAAGGGGAAATGTGCAATGAACTTTGAAATCTTAATAATTTAGTTTGCATAATGTATAAATGCACAATCATTTCACTTTTACATCCCAGTAAATTTTTTAATTAAAAATTCTCCAATTTCAGTTCAACTTTTCTTGAAGCTACTGATTCATGTTAGATGTGACTGATTCATGTTAGATGTGGCTGAACTGTGCCAATGACTTTGCAGCATCTAAAGTACTGATTGAGCATAGCTAGGCTCAGGAACTCCATCTTGAAGAATGTCACAGGCTGTTAAAGTATGTGACTAACTTTTAACATTAAATGAGATTTAAAGCTTTCTTGCAGTGCTTCCCAAAACTTTGATCCCCAGGAGCCCCCATTTGTTGGATTGAAAATTGTCAAACCCCCAAGTTGGAGCAACAGTGTTACAATAACCTTAACTAGTGTACTCCATGTTAAAACAGCAGTATACAAACCTTCATTATTGTGATCTCCATTAAAATGAAACAATGCAGCATTTGTGAAAACCTTGCTACTGTGAATAAATTTATTTGGGAACAACCAGTGCCCTTTTAAGGGCATGCATGCTGTGACAAAATCTGGCTGAGTATTTGATAATCCATGTTTCAACTGGATTAAAGGCTGACTTGGTTTACATCAAATCTCAACATTGATGTGCTATCTGCAAGGTTTTGTAAATGCACACTGGCTACAGGATGTTAGGCTGGTCACTCTTTGTCAAAACAGATTTCTGTTGGACATACTCTGGAAAATGATTTTGTAAATTTTGAGCCTGTGAAATGTTAATGAAGTGCTTGATTTCAATTGTGCACAAATCCAGCCATTCTGGCTGATATTGAAAGGTGGGAAGGAGGATGAAAAGTGTATCTCCAGGCAGCCATGATGGTTGGTCAGTGGGACAGTTTTCAATGTCATTTTCAGAGAGATTTAAAAAATAGAGGAAAAGGCTACGTTCAACTTCCACATTTTCCAGAATGCAATTTTCTTCGCAAATGCTTCACACCTAGGTACAGTGAAAAGTTTTCTGTGTTATGTGCAGTACAGGAAGATCATACGACACAAAGTACATGAGGATAATAGACCAGAGCAGTAAGTAGTGTTATGGCTGCAGAGAAGGTGCAACAGATAGAATTGGGATTTAAAAGAGCAGAATGATTAAGATATGTAAGAATAAGACCTGCTGTAGAGAGCTCGTGTAGATTGGTGCCACCTTGAATCTGCTACCTGAGGTTGGGAAGCCCTGGTCTGTTGCATGTTCGGGCATTATTTCTGAGAAATACGTAGCTTCGTTGATGCACCGGTGTCTCTACCAGAGTTTTGTGCCTTTTTTTGTTTTTTTTTTTTTTTGTAAATGGTCAATTTGTTTTGATGCTAACTTTCTTAGAATGTAATTATGTAGCAGAGACTGAGAACCTTTTCAATGTTATGATCTTTTGCTGTCCAAAGATTTTTAAGTGTACAAATTTGGAAATGCTTTATTTCAGTTTCAATATTTCATGTATATCTTGCTTGTCCGAATTATTGTTTTGGTAGTAAAAGTACTAGATGCAAAGTGATAGTTTGCATTCCTCTTGCAGTCATGCAAGCGCTCTCCCAAAAGAAAACACTGGAATGATGATGAACCAAAGAGCTGCAAGAAATCGCGCACACAGATTGCTGAAGACATCACAGAATGCAGTGATGAGAATTCAGAAAGCCAAGCCATGACGAAAGAAGCATATCAACTTCTTGTAAAAAGTATACTTAATTTTCCAAAGCTGTTAAATAAGGTTTTAACACTGCACAGTGAGTTTAAATTCTTGTGTAACCAACTGTCCTGTTAATCTTTTATAGCTAATCCAAGTCCTATGTACTGGAAGGAATTGGCAGAGGAGCGAAGGAAAGCCCTGTTCAAGGTTTTACAAGAAAATGAAAGAGTAGGTACTATTGTTACCTTTTGTAGGTTATTATTTCAAATTAACAGTAAACCTGAAAATGTTTGAAATGTGAACTTTTGAACATTCCCTGCAGCTGCATAAAGAAATTGAACATAAAGATGAAGACATTTTGAAATTACAGAAAGAGAACCAGGAGCTTGCAGAGTTGGCAGAGCATGTGCAGTATATGGCTGATCTGATTGAGGTGAGGAGACATCCTGTGTGGGGAAGGTGATGATCTAGTTACTGTTCTTCAGTCTCTCAATGACCCAAGTGTAATCTTAATTCACTTTGTGACGACAAGAATTTGTAGCTTCTTTTGCCATCTTCGTCACTTCACCTGAAGTTGAAGTCTAAATATGGTCACAGCTGAACTTTAACTTAAGGCTATTAAACTGCTTTGTTTCTAACTAGTGAAGTATCATTTGATACCACATACAATGGATATAACAGGGTAAATGCAGGAAGGATATTCCTGATGACTGGGGAGTCCAGACCTGGGGTAATGGCATAAGGATATGTGGAATGCCATTTAGGAAAACTTCTCCACCCCAGGCTGGTGTGTAATTTGGAGGGCAAACTTGCAGATGGTGGTGTTGTCAAGTTACTGCTCTTAATGATTTGGACCATGTATCATTTTTATGACACAATGACATTAATGTCTAATAAATGTTAGAAGGGGTAGTATTGAAGAAAGAGGATGATCTACCTGAGTGATGTCAAGCTTGTTTGAAACTGCCCTATCCTTGTCTTGTGCAAAGGAATTTGAATTGTTTGCTAGCTTCTTGACCCTGTTCAATCATTCAGTGAAATCATAGCTGATCTGTGATATACACCTGATTGCTCCATGTATTAATAACTTTTCGTTGACACAAATCTATCAATCTCCTTTGAAATGGACAAATAATCCTAGATTAATTATTCATTTGTAGCAAAGTTTCAAATTTCTACCATTGTGTACCTTTTTAAATGTCCCGATTCTCTTTTACTCCTTAAGGATAGGACTCTAATTTTAAGACTGGTCGGGAAGCCTGGGACTAGGGAGCAATGTAAATGTTCTCCTAAGCTGTCTGTTCCCCTAAATCTCTTAACTTCTGTGGGAACAAAATTGAGTTTGTTTAATCGCTTCATAATTTAATCATGTTGACAAATCTGGACTAAATTTGGTAAAAGTAGATACATAGTTCCAAAAGTGCGGTACATAGCTGCTCAGAATATTTGAGGCTTAACAAAGGATTTGTTGATCTATAGTATTGCTATATTTTTGGTCCAGTTAATTTTCTGATGAGGTAGGTATATATCCAGGATTTTATTGGTGGGGAATGCAGCAATGATAGGAGCTGCTTACGTTTTTGTTAAAGATTATCATTAACATTTGTGCTGCTAGAATGTTATGTCCACTTACCTACATGAAATGTTACATGCGGATGAGGACTGTCAATATTGGAGTCATGAAAGGCACTGAATACCATGCAATCATCAAATGTGTACCCTCTTCTGATGGAGTGAAGGTTAGAGTTATCTGAAGGCAGTTAGACCTTTTTCTCTTTATTCATTCACGGGATGAAGGTGTCATTGGCTAGGCAGCATTTATTGTTCATCCCTAACTGCCCAGAGGGCAGTTAAGAGTCAACCACATTGCTGTGGGTCTGGAGTCACATCTAGGTAAGAATGATAGCTTCCTTCCCTAAAGGACATAAGTCAACCAGGTAGGTTTTTTTAAAATTTCAACAATGGATTCATGGTCATCATTAGACTCTTAATTGAAGATATTCCTTGAATTCAAAATCCAACATCTGTGGTGAGATTTGAACCCAGGTCCCCAGAACATTACCTGGATTATAGTCCAATGATAATACCACTAGGCTATCACCTTCCCCCTGGACCTGCAGCGCTACCATTAGGAACTCATGCTGTGATTCTTATAACTAAGATTCTTGGCCTATAAACTTGAGCCTGGGCTGTGTAGGACTACAGCCAGTTGAGTTTTCCCTTGAACTTATCGACCGGAAGGTTTATTGATTTTTAAAAAAAAAAGGCATTACTTAAATGGAAAGAAATTGCAGAACTCTGCAGTTCAGAAGAACCTGGGTGTCTTGATGAGATTATTATTCAGGTACAGTGATTAGACAGGGAAATTAAATGTTTATTGTGAGGAAATGGAATATAAATTTTTTTGCTACAATTACAGGGTATTGGTAAAACCATAAGTGGATTACTGTGTGTACACTTCTGGTCTCTTTCTTGAAGTGGTATGAATGTATTCAGGAGAGGTTCTCTTGACTAATTCCTAGCATGAAGGATATATCTTACGAAAGATTATGGTCTGTTCAGGGTTTGAAAAGAATGATTTTATTGAAACACAATATCCTGAAGAGACAGTAGACACTGACAGCATGTTTTTCCTCGTGGAATAGGCAAGAACTAGGGAGTGCGGTTTAAAATAAAGAAAATTCCATTTAGGGTACAGTTGAAGTTTTTTTGAGGGTTGCAAGTCTATGAAGCTCATTTTCCCCAGAGAACTATCAAAACAGTCAGATTCTTACTAACTAGGCATCAGAATATAGTGTTGAAGCAGAAAAGTGGAGTAGAAGCTACATTGTATCAGTCATGACCACCTTCAAATGGTGAAGCAGGTTTAAAAGTCCATTTGACCTACAGTTTTCCCTGAATTGTATATTTGACTTCAGTTTTACTTGGATGTCTTGATGCCACACACCCTTAGGACTATTAATCCAGAGACTGAGGTAATGTTCTGGGGACCTGGGTTCAAATCCTGCTATGGCAGATGGTGGAATTTAGAATCTAATGATGACCAGGAAACCGTTGCTGATTATTACAGAAAACCCATATGGTTCACTAATGTCCTTTAGGGAAGGAAATCTGCCATTCTTACCTGGTCTGGTCTACATGTGACTCCAGATCCACAGCACTGTGGTTGACTCTTAACTGCCCTCTGGGCAATTAGGGATAAGTAATAAATGCTGGTCCAGCCAGCCAGCAATGCCCACATCCCATGAACGAATTTTTTTAAAAAAGCCCTGTCAAAGCAATAGGTCAACTCGATCTCACTAGAATTCCTTTGTCTGTTTTGGATCAAAGCTTAATGAAATACTAAAGCTGTATAGTCCTCATGACACCCAAACTGAGCATCAGTGCTATTTTGATAGCATTGCGGACAATTTGTTTTATCGCTTCCATGTAAATTTTTTTTTTTTTTTTTTTTTTGAAAATCTGGGTGATAGTTAATTTGGATTTTTCCTGTCTTCTGTGGGGAATTCTCCAAGCTGTCTGGTGAAGACCAGGGTTGAAACTGTCTAGAAACGGTTCTCTGCAGAATTAGAGATAGTAGGAACTGCCAATGCTGGAGAATCTGAGATAACAAGGCATAGAGCTAGATGAACACAGCAGGCCAAGCAGCATCAGAGGAGCAGGAAAGCTGCCGTTTTGCATCTGGACCCTTCTTCAGAAAGAGTCATTTCTGAAGAAGGGTCCAGACCCAAAACCTCAGCTTTCCTGCTCCTCTGATGCTGCTTGGCTGCTGTGTTCATCCAGCTCTACTACGCCTTGTTAATGACAGAATCAGTTGTCCCTCTAGCTATCTCCAGCACTATAGCCAGATGATTGTTTGTTTGTTTGTTTGTTTGTTTGTTTGTTTGTTGTGAATAAAAGCTAAATACTCCAATGCTGGAGAAACTAAGCACACCTAGTAGCATTTATGGGGAGAGAGAAAGTGGTAATGTTTAGTCTATTATGACTCCTTCAGAACAGAAAGGGTATTTGCATTATTTGGTGCGTTCAGCATAGAGTATTGAATTTGTTTTAAGACTTCAGATTGTGATGGAAATCTCAAGTTGACCACGTTCTGAACTACTGGCTGGTTGCATATCTAGTCACGTTCTTGCTGTCGTTGAAGGTTGAGGTATTAATAGAGCTGGTTATTTAACCCTGTTTCCACTTACAACTATGGTAAGACTGCAGAGTCTTGATCTGGTTTGTTGGTTTAGTGATTTGTATGGCTTCTTCTAGAGCATCCCAGCTCTTTTTTTTTATAATACCATTTTGCCTGCATTGTAGCTTTACAAGGTTTGCACTGATCATTCATGTTGCTGAAGCTCAATACATATATGCAGTCCTCGTTGACCCAGGGTTTATCATTACCATCTAGCTCACAGGAAAAAGTGAGGGACATTCTGAGATTACGGGTTACGCTACTGCTCATGGGCCATTAGCAGGATTTGAACCCAGGTCCTTAGAACATTAACTGAGTTTCTGGATTAATAGTCTAGCTTTAATACCATTTAGGCCGTCACCTGATTGGTGAAGCAGCTCAAGTTTCACAGCAGTTATTAGGCTTGTAGTCTCCATTAATCACTGGTTTATTTGAGATTTATTTTACTAACTGAATTATCCAACTGTTATGGTGGATTTGAACATTTCTGTGCTGACCATTAGATTACTTGTTCAGTAATACATCCAGTCTCCTTTTTTTTGTACTGATTTATTCCAATGTTGTGCATCTTGCATGAATGCTTAAACTGCAATTAATTGTATGATGGCTTTAATTATTGTTGAGTCTTATGTAGACATCCTGATAAATGCAGGGTTGTGTACAAATAATTTTACTTTGAAATGTTAATTGTGCCAGATTGAATAGTTAACTCTTTCCTGGTCTTCAAGTTCCTACAAGTTGCAGTACCTCCTCGCTTAATTCAGACTGCAAGCATGATTGGGTATTCTATTAAGTAGAGTTCTAATTTCTTTTATTCTGAATATCGATTTTTCTATAACTTCAAATAGAAGCTAACGGCACAAGGTGCTGATGAGCAGGAAGCTGAGTCGGAGCAGGAAGCTGAGTCGGAGCAGGAAGC
>JAHRHZ010000029.1:8361254-8400361 GCA_024137785.1 Ginglymostoma cirratum
GTCGGAGCAGGAAGCTGAGTCGGAGCAGGAAGCTGAGTCGGAGCAGGCTACAGAAGGCACATATCTCAATGAGAATTCTGCGATAGTGTCTGTTAAAGAAGATTAGGTATATTGTATTCCAGACTGCTTAAAAAGCTGCTGACACCAAAGGGGAGGGAGACTTATTTCCCCTGCTGACAGTGCTGCAACAAACTGCCAGTTATATGAACTGCCATCCTGGTCTTGAGTATGAATGGTCTTGTGGAATGTTTCATGCATATTTTGTTAAATGCATGTTTAAAATATTCCTTTTTTGTACAAGGAACTATAATAGGTAGTCAAAATTGATGGACAAGATTTTGTCTTTTGGCATGTAAATGCATTTCAGGAAGATGTATATTTAAGAATTTATGCTTTTAGTTCTCATTTTAGTGTATACACCATCTCATGTAATAAATTACTTTTTGTAAAGTGTTTTTCTTTTTGGTGTTTTGATATTGAATAGTTTTCTGTTTGACAGGCTAAAATGGTCATATCACCTACCATGTAATAAAGTCTGTTTCTTTAATTAAACAGAAACACGTGGCACATTTAAGTTTCCTACTAATAAATACTTTTAAGAAATTGCTTGTCTTTAAGAGTAAATCTGATGAACCAGTTGTGGTGATGTTCTGGAACATAATCTACCCAGCAATTTAAAATTCATTTGGCTCTGCTAAAGGATCATTATAGCATTAATGCTTTCCAATAATATGTAAAGGGAAGGAAGCAAATCTTGATATGGCATTCATGTGATATATGAAACTGCCAGATGATGAATTATGCAAAGCAAGGCCACAGAGGAAAGTTGCTGGCAAGTGGAGGTGGAGGGAATGAGGGGAACCTGTGAATTGCCAAGGTAATGAAATATGCTGAAAAAGACTATCATGGGCTTTTATCTTTGTATCAGCCAGTGATTAGTGGGGTTCCACAGCAGTCAGTGTTGGGTCCACAACTAGTTATGTTGTTATGCATTAACAATCTGGATGGGTGTCGTTGTCAAGTTTGCAGATAGGTGGAGGGACGGTAGTGTTGGAAGTGGGGATGCTGAAGAATGACTGCCTGGCTAAGAGACTGAGCAAAGAAGTAGCAGGTGGAACTAAGTGTAGTTTAGTGGTAAGTTCAGAGGCATGAACTTTCCCAAATCCGGGGGTGGGGGCGGTGGGAAACGGCTTTGGAAATCTGAAGTGCAAAGGGACATGGGATTCCTTGTTCAGGATTCTCTTAAGGTTAACATGTTTCAGTTGCTGGATTAGGATGGCAAATGCAATGTTAGAATTCATTTCAAGAACAGATATGTACTGCTGAGGCTGTCTAGGACTGCTCAGACCAAATTTCGAATATTGTGAGCAGTTTTGGGCATTTGGAGCTTTACAAGAATGATCCTGGGGCTGAAGGGCTTGTAATGAGGAACAGTTGAGGATGTGGGTCTATACGCAACCAAGTTTAGAAGGATGAGGGGAGATCTGATTTGAAACTAACAATACTGAAAGGCCTGGATAAAGTGGAATTAAGGATGACACTTCTGTTGGTAGGAGAGAATAGGGCCTGAGGACTTTGCCTCAGAGTGAAGGAATGACCCTTCAGAACTCTGAAATTGCTTCAGTTAGAAGGTGGTGAATCTGGAATTTATTGTCACAAGGCTGTAGATGCCAAGCCATTGAATGTCTTCAAGACAGAGAGAGATTCTTAATTAGTCAGGGAATCAAGGGTTACAGTGAGAAGGCAGGAGGATGAGGTTGAGAATCATATCAACCATGACTGAATGATGGAGCAGAGTCTGGGCCAAATAGCCTAATCCTTAATCTTATGGTGTATTGTCTACAGAAGATGGAATTGATGTATATTTCCTGTTTCCATTTTAGATTTCTGTCATGTATGCCATTGTCATTTAAAATTGCATTATGCATTTGCTGCCATTAAATTAGTACTTGGTTTCTGTTCCCACTGAACTTAATTCTTCTATCTCAACTTTGGTTTTTTTGTCTCCTGTCGTGTAGCATCTTTGTGACTTTTTTGATGCTGTATGTTATTTAAACAGTTTTCTGGCCCCCCAACTACTTGCTGTACACTAGGCACATTTAATTTGCCTATCTCCACACTCTACCAGCCATTTTCTGAGCACTAATTCATTGAACAGAGGCCTAACCAGTCCACCACTGCATGCCTTTGACTGAGTCTGTTTTCACAGTAAGCAACTCCACTGGATTTTTTTTTTTAAAAAGTGATGCTATGGACACCCATGTGAATTTCAGTTATGCAAATCATTGTAGATATGTGGAATGTTCTTTTCCAGTCCTCCTTTAGTCGCTTTTTTCCTTTCCAGAACATTGACTGTATTGTTGTCATCTACTGTTTGTAGGAACTGAAAAATGTTATGGACTTTGTCTCCAATTTCTATCTTTTCCTCTCCTTAACCTGATCTCATCTTGAATTTCCCTTCGCTGACTTCTTGATGGGAAAGAGGAGGACTTGGAGCTAGTCCCAATCACCTTAAAGTGTACAAGAGAATACATCAGATAAAACCAAGCAAGAAGAGAAAATATATGAATGATATTGCAGGACAGTTGGAATTTGCTCGTTGAGTGACTACTGTTAGGAATTGTTTCAACTGCAGTAATTTTGGGGGAAAAAACCAGTTTTAAACTAGCACCAGGAAGGAAAGGGTCTGTAGGCACTGGAGAGGGAACTGATTTGTAAGGGCAAAAAATTTTACTTTCCACTGGTTTTCAGGTTTTAGTTGAGAAGTTAAAGTAATTACATTTACTATATGTAACATTCTTTTCAGTTATGGGAGGGCAGCTCAGCTTAGTGAAGTGGAATATCTGTCCTAAGGCATGGATGCTGCTTATGACCTATCCAAGTCCATGTGCCAAAGTGTCATTGGCTACATAAATTAAGCTGTAGGTTTGGAACTCTCATAATGGCTGGACGTCACAATGTGGATAGTGCAAACAGACAGGTGGCTGCACTGCACACTGGGGGCAAGCATACAGAATGGGTGACTACCAGGAGTATAAGGGGAAACTAGCTGGTAGTACCAGAATCCCCAGAGGTTCTGCTCAGTAACTGGACTTTCATTCTCAATAGTGATGAGAAGCAGTTCAGCAAGAGACCAGCCTGTTGGTACCAAAGGGGACCCAGAAGGGTAGTACTGAAAAGTGATTCTTTTAAGATCATACAGTTATTTCTGTGGATGTCAACTAGACTCCAGAATCATATGGCTAGGGATGTCACGGAACGGCACTGTTCTAGGGAGGACAAACAGCCACAGGTTATGGTCCACATTGGTGCTAATGGTATAGGTCAGCAGGGGCAGGCGGGCTTGGAATTTAGACAGATAGAAAATTAGGAAGTAACATCTTGAATGTAGTGATCTCCAGATTGCTCTCATTCTTGTGTAAGTGAGTACAGAAGTAGCAAGATAATGCAGATGAATGTATGGCTGGAAAATGATGCAAGAGGGAGGTCTTTAGGTTCCCAGGGCAGTCAAGAGACTGGCTTTGTGGGGAGGTGGCACCTGTAACCGAAAACGTAACATCTGAGTTCCTTGCGAGGTGTTTTGTTGAGTATGGGATGGGATAAACAAACTCAATAGGGATGTGGTGGAGGCAGGATTAATTGAGGTATTAAAGATGGCATTGGATGAATGTTTCTATTTAAATAATATGCAGGGATACAAGGAAAAGTTGAGAGATTGGCACTGAGTTGGCCCGAATGGTGTACTGCACCATAATGATTCTGTAATGAAATTTGTCTATTCTCTTGAATAATGCCAAGTTTTTTATGGTGTTTCCAACATTTTCGATTTTTCCATCTCTGCAATTGTGCATGCACTGCATATTGAAATTTTTGAGATATGATAATGTTCTAATATTTCAAGTCGAATAGTGGGAAAGCTGAATTAAAATTCTGCTGCATGAACCAAAGACGTGGCTCCATGACTGTTAATTTTAAAATAAGCATACTAAAAACTTGAATTGATATAATTATACACTGTTATCTATGATGTTTAATGTAAGACAAGACACTCAATAACAACTTCCACTTGTATAAGCACCTTTTAATATAGTAAAATGTGTAAAAGCACTTTAAAAGAGTGCAAGTCAGAACTGACCTTAAAGCAAAGGAAATATTAGGATAGAGGATCTAAAAATTGTGTTTATTTACAAGGAGAGGAAGAGATGTACTCTTGTTTTTTGAGTGAAGAGGTGGGGTTGAGATCACAATTTGCAGAGCTTTGAGCATAGAATGTTGAAAATAAGATCACTGACGGAAAGGCAGCAGAAATGGAGACTGCATAAGAAGTCAGAGTTGCAGGAACAAGAGATTTTGGAAGGTTGTAGTCGAAAGCAGTTACAAAGATGAGCTCAGAATGACACCCATCTGTTCAAGAGTGTTCAGAGTCTCTTCGTCATAAGATCATAGGAAATAGAATCAGGAGTAGGCCATTCAGCCCTTTGAGTTGGCTTCACTATTCAATACATTCATGGCTTATCCAATTGTGGCCTTAGTAGCACTTTCTTGCTGTCCCTGCAATCCTTGATTCTCTTGTGAAAAATCTGCTCAATTCATCCTTATGTATATTTAATAACTCAGCCTCTACTGCGTCCTGTGGAAGAGGATTCCAAATAAACCTTTGTGAAAAGAAATTACTTCTCAACTTTGTCATAAACCATAAGAACACGATTCCTGTCGTGTCAGATAAATACAGAAAACCAAAATACTTCCTAATATATGACAGTTTATGTTTGAACTGTGGTAAAGTGCCACAGATCTTGTGTCTTTTCAATGAGGCAAAGTCCAGATGACTTTCTCGATTGGACTCTGGTTGCAATGCTCTTAATAGCTGAATAACCCATAGATAACATCTGGGCTTGTGGTTAAATAATGGTAGCAGGGAGCTATAAAATGTCACCGCCAATTCTTCAGGAAATATTGATGATACGGGTGTCAATGATTAGGCAGTACACAATGTGTTGTATGGTCTGGGTAGTCTCAAAACATCGGCTTTTAAAGCTCTTGACAATTGTTGGTAGTTCTTGAGTTTGAGAAGTATTTTGATTAAATATGGCAGTTTCTGACTTTAAATTTAGTGAACAACAAATTACACCAAGTATTAATAATTATCTGACTAATGGTAAATATGCAGGACCAAAAACTTAAAATTCCTTTTAAAAAGGAATGCTCTCCTCTGGTTGTATACAATTAAATGTTGGTTTTCACGACTTGCTGTATTTGAGCTTTATAGTCAATAACAATGATGAATGTACTTTGGCAGCAATAAAATAATGGCACTGAAAATTGAATAGAAGTAGAAGTATTTTAATTCTCAAGGCTAATAGTTGTTGGTAAAATATTAAAATGATGAACAACTTCAAGATTGTAATGGAATCCCCATTTGAATGAGGAGTTCTAACTGTAACAATTGGCCAATTGGTTGTGATGAAATACAGTTATATCCTCTTTTTGAATCTTAAAAGTTTGAGCAAAGTGTTGGGATATTCCTAAACTAGTTTTTAAACTAGTTTAGGAATAGTTTAAAAACATGTAACATTGTCTTGGATCCTGTCCTAATTTGGTCAGGGGCCAGTTGGCAGCTCCTCAGTGTCAACGCTTGGCTTTCATTCCCAGGATGTATCAAGTTCAGACACATGAGCCAGTTATGTGCATGCACTGTGGCCATTTGATGTAACATGTGCAATATAACTACATATTTCAGTTCAACAGAAGTGTGAATCCACCTGAAGGGGTTAGTCTAGTGCCAAGTTTGTTTCATATGAGTCACAAGCTGAAAACTAATGTATTGACAACGAATATTTAACGTATTATGTTTTGGCTTCTTAGTTTCAGCCAAGAATAGATTGTCAGTTCTTTGTTAACATTAATGATTTTACTCAGCATTGGTGTCAATGAGTGGAATTCTTTAAACTTGTGCAAGTGCACAAAATGCTTACTTAGTTCCTCTGATTCCATGTGGGACATTGGGTAGCAAGAATTTGCCACCAGCCCCAATTCATTGCATTCTGTCTCCCAGTCAAAATGGTGTCATATTCTTGGAGGTCCTCTATAAATGTACAATGCCAGGTCTTCTTTGGCTGGCCTCGTTGTCATCTTCTTGTGGTGGTGTCCACTCTACTCCACAGATCTACATAGACTTAGAATGGTGTGGAACTCTTGGTATGTTTCAGAGCTTGTACTAATTTCAAACTGCTAACTAAAGAATGCTTATTAAATAAACATACCATCTTTTATTTGCCTGGTCTCTCCTGCAGTATCGTTCGTTAGTTTTCCTGTCAGTTGTTGGGCATACTATGAGACAACTGTTGCACCTTTCTGTCCTCTCCAAACAATAACATATTACAAACACTTGCAGTAGAAGGCTCAGTTACTTATATTTCAAAGCAATTTAAAAAAATACTTATCAAAGTAAGAAAACAAGGATGAAATCAGGCTAATAGTGAAAAAAAACTTTGTCTCCATCAAACAAAATTTCACAGTGCTGTAGGCAAAATCAATTTAAAAGACTTGTTTTGAATAAGTGGATTGATTTTTTACCTCAACTTAACCAGTGTGTTTGCCTTACTGGTTTTCTATAATACAGAGCAATGAAATTAGCGGTTTACTCATCAGTCTGCCACATACAACATGAAACAGATATAGTTAAGTTGTCATTCTCTTCCCATTTGGTGAGTTGGGAGTTATTTGTTTGAAGGGGAAGAAAATCTGACGGGGATTTATTCCCACTTGCCTTCATTTCCTTTTGCGTGCATGGCATTGAACGTACTTCTTTGCCACTCATGCTGTTCCTTCCATTTAACAGCATGGGAAGAACAGGAAAACCCTTGAGCCTGTAATGCCATTCAATCACAGCTGATCTATCTTGCTATATTCTTACTACATTCACCCAGCTTGGTTCTGTAACTAGAATCATAGAATCCCTACAAGTGTGCGTTCAGGCCATTCAGCTATCGAGTCCATACCAACACTGAAAAGCATCAGACCTACCCAACGTACCCTATCTCCATAACCCCACATTTTCTATGGCTAATCAACCTAGCCTGCACATCCCTGGACACTACGGACAATTTAATTTGGCCAGTCCGCTATCCTGCACATCTTTGGAATTTGGGAGGAAACCAGAGCACCCAGAAGAAATTCATGCAGACACAGGGAGAATGTGCAAACTCCACACAGACAGTCACGCAAGGGTGGAACTGAACCTTGGTCCCTAGCACTGTGAGGCAGCAGTGCTAATTGCTAACCACTAAGCCACCCTGCCGCTCGCAGAGATACCAGTTCTGACAACAATCTCTCGATTTCTTTAAAAAACTGTCAGTGACCCCAACTCATTTAGCTTTTGAGGGAGCAGTTTCCAGCTTTTAATAGAAACAGAAAAATAGAAACTAGGAAAAGAAGTAAATCATTTGGCCATTCAAGCTTACTCAGTCATGGCTGATCCTCTACCCCAATGCCATATTCCCACTTTCACCCCATTCGCCTTAATGCCTGTAAAATCTAAAAACATATCTTTTTCTTTCTTGAATATATTCAGTGACTTGACCTCAACAGCCTTCTCTAATAGACAATTCCATAGGTTCACTACTCTGTGAGTGAAGAAATCTTTCCTCATCTCAGTCCCATATTGTCTATCCTGCATCATGAGGCTGTGTCTCCTGATTCTGGACTCCTCAACCAGAGAAAATATCTTCTCTGTATCTAGTCCAGCCCTTTTAGAATTTTATATGTTTCAGTCAGATCCCCTCTCATCCTAAACTCTGGTGAATACAGGCCCAGTTGAACCAATCTCTTTTCATACAACAGTCATGTCATCCCCAGATCAACTTAGTGAAGCTGTGCTGCACTCACTCTATGGCAAATATATCCTTTCTTAGATAGGGAGAGCAAAACTGCATGCAATCCTTCAGATGTGGTGTCACCAAGGGCCTGTGTAACTACAGGAAGACAGCCTGACTTGTGAACTTAAATCAGGAACAAAAACAAAGTTGCCGGAAAAGCTCAGCAGGTCTGGCAGCATCTGTAGAGGAGAAAACAGAGTTAATGTTTCGGGTCCGGTGACTCTTTCTCAGAACACTATGAACTTAAATCCCCTTGCAATGAAGGTCAATATACCATTTGTTTTTCTAATTGCCTACTGTATTTACCTGTTTATTTTCATGAACAGATGTACAAGGACATCCAGATCTCTTTGTATATCCATGCTTACCAATATATCACCATTTAAATAATACTGTTCCTTTCTGTTTTTCACATCAAAGTCTACAATTTTACAGTTCCCCACATTGTGTTGCATCTGCCTTGATTTTGCCCACTCACTTGTCTAAATAACCCTGAGGTTGTAGACATGCTCACCAAGCCGGAGGGTTTGGTTGCAGATGTTTCGTCACCCTGCTGGGTAACATCATCAGTGTGCCTCTGGTGAAGTGTCAGTGTTCTGTCCCACTTGTTAATTATGTGCCTCGGTTTGCTGGGATGGTTGGTATTACTTTTGGTTTTGTTTCTCAGTGGTTTGTACACAGACTCTAATTCAAAGTGTTTGTTGATGGAGTTCTGATTGGAATACCAGGCCTCCAGGAACTCCCTGGCGTGTTTCTGTTTGGCTTGTGCGATTATGGATGCATTGTCCCAGTTGAAATCATGCCCTTCATTGTCCGCGTGTAGTGAGACAGGTGAGAATTGGTCGTGTTTCTTGCTGGCTAGTTGGTGTTCATGTATTCATGTTGTCAGTTTTCTTCCAGTTTGGCCTAGGCAGTGTATCTCACAGTCCTTGCATGGTATTTTGTATATTACACCAGTTTTGCTGGTTTTGGATATGGGATCCTTTACATTTGTCAGTAGCTGTCGTAGAGTAGTTGTTGGTTTGTGGGCTGTCCTGATACCTAGGGGTCTGAGTAGTCTTGTGGTCATCTCTGAAATGTCCTTGATGTACAGTAGGGCAATTAGTGAATCTGGTTGTGTTGTGTCTTCCTGTTGTGGTCTGTGGCAGAGGTAATGGTGATTGTGCTTTTCAGGTATCCATTCCTTTTGAAGACTATGTATAGGTGCTCCTGTCCTGCCTAGCATAGTTCCAAGTTGCTACAAGATGTTGTGGCTCATTTAAATAGTGTCCTGATGCATCTTTGTTTGTGGGCATTGGGGTGGTTGCTAGTGTAAAAAAACTTTAAACCCAAAGGCTACTTGTATTCTCCTCACAATGCATAATCCTGCCCAATGCTATTTCATCAGCAAACTTGATAATGTTGCATTTGGTTCCCTCATCCATGTCATTTATTGTGAACAGCTGGGTTCCAAGCACTGATCCTTGCAGTACCCCACTAATTGCTGCCTATCACTCAAAAAAAGATCCATTTAGTCATAGAGTCGCAGATGTGCAGCATGGAAACAGACCTTTTGGCCCAACTCATCCATGCCGACCAGATATCCTTAATAAATCTAGTCCCATTTGCCAGCATTTGGCCCATATCCCTCTGAACCCTTTCTATTTGTATACCCACAAAAGATGCTTTTTAAATGTTGTAATTGTACCAGCCTCCTCCACTTCCCCTGGTTCCATACATGCACCGCCCTCTGTGTGAAAAAGTTTCCCCTTAGGTCCCTTTTAAATCTTGCCCCTCTCAACTTAAACCTACTGCCCGCTAGTTTTGGACACCCCTACCCTGGGAAAAAGACTTTGGCTATTTACCCTATCCATGCCCCTCATGATTTTACAAACCTTTATAAGGTTACCCCTTAGCCTCCAATGCTCTAAAAAAAAAGCCCCAGGCTATTCAGCCTCTCCCTACAGCTCCTCCAACCCTGGCAACATTCTTCTAAAGCTTTTCTGAACCTTTCTAAGTTTCACAACATCCTTCCTGTTGCAGGGTGACCAGAATTGAATGTAGTATTCCAAACGAGGCCTAACCAATGTCCTGTAGAACCACAACATGACCTCCCATCTCCTATATTCAATGCACTGACCAAGAAAGACAAGCATACCAAACACCTTCTTCACTATCCTGTCTAACTGCAACTCCACTTTCAAGGAGCTATGAACCCACACTCCAAGGTCTCTTTGTTCAGCAACAATCCCCAGGACCTTCCCATTAAGTGTATAAGTCCTGCCTGATTTGCCTTTCCAAAATGCAGCACCTCACTTTTATCTAAATTAAAAGCCGTGTGTCACTCCTCAGCCTATCAGGCCGTGTGATCAAGATCCCATCATATTCTGAGGTAACATTCTTCGCTGTCCACTACACTACACCAATGTTGGGGTCATCTGCAAACTCACTAACCATACCTCCTACGTTCACATCCAAATCATTTATATAAATGACAAAAAGCCGTGGAACTGCGTCAATCCTTTTGGCACAATGCTGGTCACAAGCCTGCAGTCTGAAAAGCAACCATCCACCACCACACTCTATCTCCTACCTTCAAGCCAGTGTTTTTAATCAAAAAGGCTAGTTCTCCTTCTATTCCATGTGATCTAACCTTGCTAACCAGTCTACCATGCGGACCCTTGTCAAATGTCTTACTGAAATCCATATGGTTCATGCCCACCACTCTGCGTTCATCAATCCTCTTCGTTATTTTTTCAAAAAAGTAAGTTAGTGACACATGATTTCCCACACACAAAGTCATGCTGACTATCCCTAATCAGTTGTTGCCTTTCCAAATACATGTAAATCCTGCCCCTCAGGATTTGTTGCAAAAACTTGTCCACCACTGATGTCAGTCTCACCTGCTCTATTGTTCCCTGGCTTTCCTTTACCACCTTCCTTAAATAGCAGCACCACGTTAGCCAACCTCCAGTCTCTGGCATTTTGCCTGTGGCTATCTCAGCAAGGGGCCCAGCAATCACTTCCTTAGCTTCCCACAAAGTTCTACAGTACACCTGATCAAGTCCTGGGAATTTACCCTCCTTTATGCGTTTTAAGATGCTCAGCACCTCCTACCATGTAATATAGACATTTTTCAAGCTGTCACTATTATTTCCCCATGCTCTATATCTTCCATATCCTTCTTCACAGTAAACACTGATGGAAAATACTTGTTTAGTATTTCCCCCATCTCCTGCGGTTCCACACATAGGTGGCCTTGCTGATCTTTAAGGGGACCTGTTCTCTCCCTAGTTACTCTTTTGTCCTTAATGTATTTGTAGAATCCCTTTGGATTCTTCTTAACCGTATTTGCAAAAGATTATGCCCACTCTTTGTTTCCTTTCCATCAACCAATTTTCAATCCATGCCAATACATTAGCTCCATCCCATGTGCTATCACTTTGCTCACTAGCCTGTTATGAAGGATCTCATCAAAAGTCTTCTGAAAATATAAATACACCATGCAAACTTGTTCTCCCTTATCTATTGTACTAGTTGTATTCTCAAAAAACTCCAGTAGATTTGTTAAAGATGATTCGCCTTCCATAAACCATGCTGGCTTTGACCAAAAGGGCCCCTATCCTTTGTGTGAAGAAGTGTTTCCTGACAGCCCCAAATTCTTTTTGCATCTGCCTAATGGGTGATGTTCCCATCTACCTCTTTCATTATGTCCAGCCTCAAATAACGCTGATCTTGCTAACGTTGATCTCGCCTAATGCATGCCCTGTGTAATGTAACCTGTATGCTTCTTTCTAAGTCTTTTTGATCTGCACCTCCTTTGCTTACTATGATCTGCCTGTACCACTCGTAAACAAAGCTTTTCACTGTATTTCAGTACACCTGTCAATAAATAAATCAATCAATCTATCTAAGTATACCAAAGACTGATATCTATCATCAGTGGTTCTTCTAGAACTGATGCTTTTTAGCAGACCATCAAAGGGACAAATCGCTCACAAGAGGGCTTTTTAAGTATTTCTGAGACATGGGTTTCCTGGATGTCAAAAGCTAGCGCTCCTGAAATATGTAAGCATATATAGTTAACTACGGTGTTCCATTCTTGAGCAAGTGCAACTCATTTTCCTCATATGAGATTCTTCAGCCACTTACTGGAGAAGAGTAGCTCATTTGGTTCCTGTTGTTTTCCTCAAGGCTAATCTTTGGAGTACTGTCTCTGAGAAAATAGTCAAATCTAAACCTGTGGAACTTCCAGCCCGACTAAGCTTTTATTAACAGGGCTGGGTACTCCACCCATACTTTCAGGCGAAGTACTCCTGTTGAATATCAATATTCAGAGCTCATTAAAGATAGCACCTCTGACAGTGTCACACTCCTTTATTACAGCCCTGGCGCCAATCTAAATTCTATGCAGACAGGAAAGACAAAATGATCTGAAACATGTACACTTCTTAATCCACCTGAAACCATTCGAAGGGCTAAAGGATTTTTAAGGATATATTGAAACTTAGAGTTATAGAGTCATAGAGATGTATAGCACAGAAACAGACCCTTTGGTCCAACTCATCCATGCTGACCAGATATCCTAATGAATCTAGTCCCATGTGTCAGCATTTGCCTCATATCCCTCCAAAGCCTTCCTATTCATATACGTGCTCAGATGCTTTTTGTAATTGTACCAGCCACCACCACTTCCTCTGGCAGTTCATTCCATACATGATGACTGTCTGTGTGCAAACATTGTCCCTTAGGTCCGTTTTAAATCATTCCTCTCTCACCTTAAACCTATGCCATCTTGTGTTGGAGTCCCTTACCTGGGGAAAAGACCAGGTATTCACCCTATCCATGATTTTATAAACCTGTATAAAGGCACCCCTCAGCCACCCACAGTCCAGATAAAATAGCCCCAGCCTATTTGGCAACTCCCTATGGCTCAAACCCTCCAACCCTGGCAACATCCTTGTAAATCTTTTCTGAACTCTTTCAAGTTTAACAAAATCCTTCCTGTAGCAAGGAGACCAGAATTGAAAGCCATAGAGTCATACAGCACAGAAACAGACCCTTTGGTCCAATCAGTTCATGCCGACCATAATTCCAAACTAAACTCATCCCACTTGCCTGCGCTTGGCCCATATCCCTCCAAACATTTCTTATTCATGGACTTATCTAAATGCCTTTTAAATGTTGTAACTGTACTCGCAGCTATAACATCCTCTAGAAGTTCTTTCCACACGTGAACCACTCTGCATGAAAAAATTGCCCCTTATGTCTTTTTTAAATCTTTCTCCTCTCACCTTAAAAATATGCTCCCTAGTCTTGAAATCCCCCACCTAGGGAAAAGGTACCTGTCATTCACCTTATTTATACCCCTCATGATTTTATAATCCTCTCTGAGGTTACCTTTCAACCACCGACACTCCAGTGAAAAAGCTCTCAGCCTACCCAGCCTCTCCTCGTAACTTAAACTATCCATTCCGAGCAACATCCTGGTAAATCTCTTCTGAAGCCTCTCCAGCTTAATAATATCCTTCCTATAACAGGGAAACTAGGACTAGACACTGCACTCCAGAAGAGGCCTCACCAATGTCCTGTATAATCTCAACATAATGTCCCAACTCTTATACTCAATGGTCTGAGCAATGAAGACAAGCATGCTAATTACCTTCTTAACTTCTATCAATATTATATGTAAACTTCAAAGAATTATTTACCTGAACCCCTAGGTCTATCTGTTCTACAACACTGCCCAAGGCCCTACTTTTAATTGTATAAGTCTTGCCTTTGTATTTTTTAACAAAATGCAATACTGCGCATTTATCCAGATTAAACTCCATCTGGCACTCTTCAGCCCATTGACCCAATTGATCAAGATCTCTTTGTAGTGTTAGATAACCTTTATCACTTTCCATTATATGACATGGGAAAGTGTGAGATCATGCACTTTGATAGGAAGATTAGAGGCACAGACTATTTTCTAAATGGGATGAAAATTCAGAAATCTGAACTGCAAAGGGACTTGGGAGTTCTAATCCAGGATTCTGTTAAGGTAAACTTGCAGGTTGAATCGGTAGTTAGAAAGGTAAATACAATGTTTGCATTATTTCGATAGGACTAGAATATTAAAACAGAGAAGTACTTCTGAGGATTTGTAAGGCACTGGTCAGACCACATTTAGAATATTGTGAGCCATTTGGGCCCCATACCACAGGAAGGATGTACTGGCACTGGAGCGGGTTCAGAGGAGGTTCAATAGAATGATCCCAGGAAATGAAAGGCTTGACAAATGAGAAATATTTGAAGACTCAGGATCTATTCTCAATGGAGTTTAGAAGGATGAGGGGGATCTGTTTGAAACTTACAGAATACTGAATGGCCTGGACAGTTTGGACATTGGTAAAATGTTTCCATTAGCAGGAGAGACTAGGACTCGAGGGCCCAGCCTTAGAGTAAAGGGAAGACCCTTTAGAACAGAGATGAGGAGAAATTTCCTCAGCCAGAGAGTGGTGAATCTATGAAATTCATTGCCACAGAAGGCTGTGGAGGCCAGGTCATTGAGTATATTTAAGACAGAGATAGATAAGTTCTTGATTGTCAAAGGCATCAAGGGTTACGGGGAGAAGGCAGGAGAATGGGGTTGAGAAACGTATCAGCTATGATCGAGTGGCAGACCAGACTCAATGGGCCAAATGGCCTAATTTCTGCTTCTATGTCTTACAGTCTTATGGTCTATACCACCAATCTTGGTGTCATCCACAAACTAACAAACCATGCTTTCCATATTCTCATCTAAATAATTTATATAAATGACAAACAAAAGTGGACCCAGCACTGATCCCTATGGAACACTGCTGGTTACAGGCCTCCAGTCCGAAAACCAACCCTCCACTATCACTCTCTGTCTCCTGCCGTTAAGCCAATTTTGTATCCAATTGTCAAGGTCGCCATGAATCCCAAGTGATCTAACTTTACTAATTAGTCTACCATGCAGAACCTTGTCAAAGGCTTTACTAAAGTCCATGTAGACAATGTCTACCGCTCTGGCCTCGTCAATCTTCTTGGTTACTTCCTCAAAAAACTCAATTAAATTTGTGACTCATGACCTCCCTCGCACAAAACCATGCTGACTATCCTTAATCATTCCTTGCCTCTCCATATGCATATCTGGGGGAAAGCGATGGCCTAGTGATATTATTACCAGACTGTTTAATCCAGAGACCCAGATAATGTGCTGGGAACCTGGGTTCGAATCTGATCATGGCCGATGGGGGAATTTGAATTCAAAATTTTAAAATATCTGTAATTACGAGTCTAATAAGGACCATGAATCCATTGTTGATTATAAGAAAAACCCATCCGGTTCACTTACGTCCCTTAGAAAAGGAAACTGCCATCCTCACTTGGTCTGGCCTACATGTGACTCCAGACCCACAGCAACGTGGTTGACTCACAACTGCCCTCTGGGCAATTAGGGATGGGCAATAAATGCTGCCTGGCCAGTGACGCACTCATCCCATGAATGAATAAAAAATAGAATTCTATCTTTCAGAATCACATGATTCACTTGATAAGCGGTTTCTGATACCATAGAGTAGATTAGTGCTGTTAAAGTTGTGTAAGTGGACTTTCAAAAAGTGTTTGATAATGTATTAGCCTTATTAGCAAGTTGGAGCTCATTGTGTAAAAGGGGCAACAGGAGCATGAGAAATAAGTTATGGAATTCAAAAGGAATTGAACATTTGGTAAAGGAGAAAAAATCACAGGGTTATGGGGAAAGGTCATGGGTGTGGAACTAACTGGATTGCTGTTCTAGCTACTGGTATCTCAGCACAGTACAATTTCACATCGCTTTAAAGAGCTGGCAGTCAATGAGATTAAACTGATGAGATATCTATCTTTGCAATTCACTCAGTTGTACCTTAATATTGCCGTGCAAAAGAAAAACTGATGGAAATAAGTTCAGTTATTGTGTTCTCAATGGAAATGTAGGTGTGGACTCCCTTATTAATTTTTCAACAACTGTTAGAAGCAAGAATGATTGCCAGATAAATTGTTGGCATAAAGACTGAACCTACTCAATTACTACTGAAATTACAAGAAATAATTCAGGTGAAGGTCTCTAAAATCACTGACCCATCTTCTAACTTTTCTTTTTTCACATGCCAACACAAATAAAGCCAAGTCCCTTATCGCTAGTGAGGCTTGACTCCAGCTGTACTTCAAAACACTCCCAGGAGTTGCAATGAAAGAAATCTTAACCTGCATAGAATTTTACTGCACAGAAGGTGACAGTAGAGTCCATTGTGCTTGCACATTTGTTTAACACTTTTCAGGTAGTATGTACCACTTCCCTTCTATCATCAATGAAAGTCCATCTTGCCAAAGCAGTATTTTTGCAGTTTATTCAATACCGAAAATCTGGTGAGAAGATTGCCAGGTGATACCGAGGTAGTATCTGTCATGGCTCAGTGAGTAACTCTAATTTTTGAGTCAGGAAGTGACAAGTTTGAACCGCTGCTTCAAACACAAAACACATCATCTGGACTGACTCTTCATTGTACTACTGAGGCTGCATTGTTGGTGGTGGTAAATTTCAGATGAGACGATAAAGTGAAACCTTGACTGTTTTTACATGTCAAAGATCTACATTGTTTCCAAGAAGAACAAAAGAAGTCTTCTGAGGGCCTTTGTTTATTGACAACCAAAATCAGTAAAATAAACATATAAGAAAGTGATTTTTGTACCATACTGTCCATGTGAAGGGTACATTGTCAGCCTGAAAGAGATTTCAGCTGATTGACACAAAGGTCAAGTGTGTGAACTGGAAACTTGGTTCAAGTGGGGATTCAGTGCCAAGGCAGACACGTACTTTATGGTTTACTGCAAGAAGGAAATGCTCAAGAACATGAAGTGAGTGAGAGGGGAGAAAAGGCGAAGATCAAGAGAATGACCTCCAGTGAGACCAGCGACAGAGTGACGTCACGTACCACTGCGTGATGCGAGTGCAGGGAAAGCAGCTGATTGGTGAGGAGGGTTGGTCAATATTGTTATGGACCAGACCAAATTCCATTCAAACATATCAAGAAGATAGCCTACACCCCAACTTTTATCTTATTTAAAGACAAGGGTAAGGTGCTGTGTTCCTGAAGTAATTCGATTGGTCATGCTACTTGGCTTTAAGCAAAACCCACTTTATTCTTACATACAGTTAAATTACAAGCAAAAAAAGTAAGAATTGGTATAGCATTAACTCTGTTGGAAAACATAACAGAATAACAGATTATTTAATTACTAAGCAACAACTGTTTCAATATAGTAACATCCCACGACCACATCCTTGGCAAAGGCAAATTCAATAAAACTGAATTGTCTGGTCTCATATACAGTGTTTCTCTAGTCCAGGAGAAAAGAACACCCAGAGAAAATTCTGGCAGAAACAGAGAACTCCAGCTTTTTGCTGTGGCCGAGAGAGATGTAAAATAGCTTCCACAGCCATTTCAAAACCTCAATAACTGTAAGCTAAACTAAAACCCTGGTTCTGTAGGAGCCTGACTCCACCCATTCATGCTGCTTCTATTGTTCCAACTTTAAACAAAAACCAAGGCCTCACAAGCTGTTTACTTTATTGGCTTGGAAGAGACATCTTTCTCCCTCTCACTCAAAACTTCTGTTCACAAAAAAAAGGACAAAATACAGCTTTCAAACCCATACAATCGTCTCAATATTTCTAGTCTTCAAAGAAAAAGGTCTTCGGTCTCCAGTGTTTACTTCTCTTTTCTTAAAAATAGCTGGTTAAGTATAAGATTGATACCGGTTATTTTCTTTCATAAAAAGTATCATAAAAAGGAGACAGAGTAGGCCATTCAACCCATTGAGCCTACTCTGTCATTCAATATGATATTTGCTGATCAGCCAACTTAGTATCCTGTTCCTGCTCTCTTCTAGTATGTATTGTTCCCATTAGCCCCAAGAATTATATCTAACTCCTTCTTGAAAGCATTCAATATTTTTGTTTTAACCGCTTTCTGTGGCAAACAATTCCACAGGTTCATGGCCCTTCGAGTGGAGAGGGGGAAGGGGTGTGGGTGAAGGGGAAGACGAGCAAAGAGGAATTGTGAGAAGGAGAGAAATTGGTAAGGGAAGAGGGATGGGAAGGGAGAGTGGAAGGGGGATAGAGGGATAGCAAAAGTTGTGGCAGGAGGAAGATGGAGAGGGGTGACAAGGAGAGCAAGGGAAAGAAGAGGAGGAGGGTGATGGGTGGAAGGGGAGGAGGGTGAGCGAAGGAGAAGAATGATGAGGAGGAAAAGGAGGCTGGGGTCGAGGAGGAGTAAGTGGAGAATGAGGATTGGCCAAATATGGTCACTGTAAAGAACAGGAAATCTAGAGTAACAACTTATAACTTAAATAAATACAATATTGGCAACCAGACGAGTGGTGCGTTGTTGCTGTATCCTGTGGAAGCTGCTGGACACCAAGGTGATCCAGAGCGAACCCATTCATAGTAACTGTTTGCAGCTCAAGGAACCTCAGATACAAGTTGAGGAGCTGGAGTTTGATTGGGAGACTTTGCACCACCTCAGGGAAGGGAAGTGGCCTGAACACCTCGCTCCACAGGACAGTCACACCCCTCAGACCAACTAACTTAAAATTAGGGTCGGGGGTGTCACTGCAGGTAAGGCAGGTATCACAATGCAGTAGTTTGGATTTGAGAAACCTGCAACTGTTCAATATTTATCAAGTTCTTGTAAACCACGTGGGTAAGCGTTGGGATTGCAGGCAAGATGAACAAACTAACCCCATTGGTACCGTGCTACTGGGAGCCATTCAAGTGGAGGGAGGCAATAAGAATGGAGCAGTGATAGGGGACTGTATAAGTGGGGCCTAGAAATTGTTCTCTGTGGCTGTGATTGGGAGTCTTGAAATCTGTGTTGGCTGCCCAGTACCAGGATTAAGGCTTTCTCCTTGGGCTTGGAGAGAAACTTGGAATGGGAGGGAAGGGATGCAGTTGTCATCATATACGTTGGTGCCAACAACATTGTTCGGAAAGAATTGGACAGTTAGGAGCTAAGATAAAAAGGTAATAATCTCTGGATTACTACCTGAACTACTGGCAAACTGGCATAGGGTAAATAAAGTCAAGGAGTCCAATGCGTGGCTCAAAGGTTAGTGTGGGCAGAATGGGTTAGAGCTCACGGACACTGGCACAGTGCTGGATTGGAAGAGAGCTGCTCCAGTGAGAAAGGCTTCACTTGAAACGTGCTGAGATCAAATTCCAGGCAAATTGAAAAGCTAGAGCTGTAGAGAAGGCTTTAAACTTATTGAGGATGAGAGTGATTTGGCAGAGGGGTCATGTAGGCTTACAAAGCAAAAGGATATGGCAGCATTACAGGTAGCTATAATGATACGCTGAATGGGACAAGAAGGGACAAAGTGTATAAACAGGCGGCACAGCGGCTCAGTGGTTAGCACAGTTTCCTCACAGCACCAGGGACCCGGGTTTGATTCTAGCCTTGCGTGACTGTCTGCGTGAAATTTTCACGTTCTCCCTATGTCTGTGTGGGTTTCTGCTGGGTGCTCTGGATTCCTCCCACAGTCCAGAGATGCGCAGGTTAGGTGGATTGGCCAAGCTAAATTATCCCATTGTGTCTAGGGACGTACATGTTAAGTAGATTAGCCATGGGAAATGTGAGGTTATGGGGAAAGGTTAGGGGGCTAGGTGAGTCTGGCTGGGATGCTCTTCAGAGGGTTGGTGCAGACTTGATGGGCTGGATGGCCTCTTTTTGCACTGTATGGATTCTATGATATAGAAAAACATCAGTTAATAGGGTCAAAGGGGCAAAACTGGTAAAAAGGCCAAATGAATGCTGCTTTACTTGAATGCCCGTAGTTTTCAAAACAAAATAAATGAATTAACCGCACAAGTAGAGGTTAATGGGTATGCCAGAACCATAAGAGAAAGAAGCAGAGGTAGACCATTCTGCCCGTTGAGTTCACTCCACCATTCAATGAGGTCATGACTAATCTGATTAACCTCAAACTCAACTTTCCTGACCTTTCCAATTATCTCACAATCATTGTGGAGACATGGTTACTAGGAGGTCAATGCTGGGAACTAAAAATTCTGGGGTATGTAACTTTTTGAAAGGACAGGCAGGAAGGAAAGGGTGGTGGGTTATTTTTGTTAACATGTGATGTAATAAGTATGGCAGCATGAAACGATCTTGGATTGGAAGATGTGGAATCCATATGGGTGGAGGTAAGAAATGACAAGGGAAGAAAATACCGGTAAGAACAGTCTAACAGTAGACATACAGTAGGAGACAGAATAAATCAGGAGATAATGAAGGAATGTGGAAAGGTAGTATACAAATCATGGGTAACTTTAACTTTCATGTAAATTGGGAAAGTAGACGGGCAGAGTCAGCCCTGAGACAGAATGAGTACAATTTCTTTTGAACAGTCTCCATTAAGAATATGCTATGGGTCCAATCAGCAAACAGGCTGTTTCGTATTTCGCCATATGTAATGAGGCAGATTTAGTAAATGATGTCAGGGTAAAAGACTCCCTCGGAAAATGTGACCACAATATGATGGAATTTAGCATTCAGTTTAGCATGAGAAGCTTGGGTCAGAAACAACTATGCTAAACTTAATTAAGGATAATTATGAAGGAAAGAACAGAATTAGCTGGCGCGGACTGGGGAAGGAATGTAGTAGCAAAGACAGTTGAGGACCAATGGCAGATGTTTAAGAAAGTACTTCACGGCTCACAACAAAGATATATCCCAGTGAGAAAGAAGGATTTTAGGAAGGGGATAAGTCAAATATGGTTAATCAGGCAAGTTAAGGATAGCATCAAACTGAAAGGAAAAAAACCATACAAAATGGCAAAAATTAGTGCTAGGCCAGAGGAGTGGGAATGTTTAAAAAAAACACAAAAGATGATAAAAATAGGTAGAAATAAACTTACAAATAATACCAAGAGGGACAGCAAGAATTTCTTTAACTATATAAAAAGGAAGACAGAGGCCAAAATGTACATAGGCCTTTAGAGCAAGAGGCTGGGGAAATAATAATGGAAAACCAGGAAATGGCAGAGGATTGAATCAATAGTTTTCTTCAGTCTTCACTGTCGAAGCCACTAATAGCATTACAAAAATACTAAATAATCAAGGGACAAAAGGGGAGAGGAAATAAATACAACAACTATCACTAGAAAAGAAGTACTATAGAAAATAATGGATCTAAAGATCGATAAGTCCCAGGACGTGATGGGATACATCCTTGGATATTGAAATGTGGAGACAGCGATAGTTGATGCACTGGTGGTCATCTTCCAAGAATCTTTAGATTCTGGTACGTGTTGGAGGATTGCAAAACTTACAATGTAACAATTTTATTCAAAAAAGGAAGAAGACAGGAAAACAGGTAGTTATAGGCCAATAAGCTTACCATTTGTTATTGGGAAAATGTTGGAGATTATTATCTAGAATGTAACAGCATTTAGAATGAGACTATTATAAAGAATGTAATAGCATATACCATTTAGAAATACATAATAAGATCAAGCAAAGTCGGCATGGCTTCATGAAGTGGAAGCCATGCCTGACAAAGAATTCAAATGAGGAATTTACAAGCAGGTTACATAAAGGGAAAGCACTGAATGTAATGTGAGATAACAAGGTGCAGAGCTCGATGAACACAGCAGGCCAAGCAGCATCAGAGGAGCAGGAAAGCTGACGTTTCGGGTCGAGACCCTTCTTCAGAAATGGGGGAGGGGAAGGGAATTCTGAAATAAGTAGGGAGAGAGGGGGAGGCGGATAGAAGATGGATAAAGGAGAAGACAGGTGGAGAGGAGACAGACAGGTCAAAGAGGCGGGGTTGGAGCCAGTAAAAGTGAATGTAGGTGGGGAGTTAGGGAGGGGATAGTTCCGTCCAGGGAGGACGGACAGGTCAAGGAGGCGGGATGAGGTTAGTGGGTAGGAGGTGGGGATGGGACTTGAGGTGGGAGGAATGGTTAGGGAGGTGGGGACGAGCTGGGCTGGTTTTGGGATGCGGTAGGGGGAGGGGAGATTTGTGAAGTCCACATTGATACCCTTGGGCTGCAGGGTTCCCATGTGAAATATGAGGTGCTGTTCCTGCAACCTCCGGGTGGCATCATTGTGGCAATGCAGGAGGCCCAGGATGGACATGTCGTCCAAGGAGTGGGAGGGAGAGTTGAAATGGTTCATGACTGGGGAGGTGTAGTTGTTTATTGCGAACCGAGCGCAGGTGTTCTGCAAAGCAGTCCCCAAGCTTCCGCTTGGTTTCCCTGATGTAGAGGAGGCCACAATGGGAACAGTGGATACAGTATACCACGTCAGCAGATGTGCAGGTGAACATCTGTTTGATGTGGAAAGTCTTCTTAGGGGCTGGGATGGGGGTGAGGGGGGAGGTGTAGGGGCAGGTGTAGCACTTTCTCTGGTTGCAGGGAAAAGTGCCAGGGGTGGTGGGGCTGGAGGGGAGTGTGGAGCAGACAAGGGAGTTACGGAGAGAGTGGTCCCTTTGGAAAGCAGATAAGGGTGGGGAGGGAAAAATGTCTTTGGCAGTGTGGTCAGATTGCAGATGGCGGAAGTGTCAGAGGATGATGCGTTGGATTCGGAGGTTGGTGGGGTGGTACGTGAGGACGAGGGGGATTCTGTTTTGGTTGTTATTGCGGGGAAGGGGTGTGAGGGATGAGTTGCGGGAAATGCGACAGACACGGTCGAGGGCATTTTCAACCACTGTGGAGGGGAAGTTGCGGTTCTTGAAAAACGAGGACATCTGAGACGTATGGGAGTGGAACGCCTCATCTCGGGAGCAGATGCGGCGGAGGCAAAGGAATTGGGAATCAGGGATGGCCTTTTTGCAGGAAGGTGGGTGACAGGTGGTGTATTCTAGGTAGCTGTGGGAGTCGGTAGGCTTGAAATGGATATCAGTTTCCAGGTGGTTGCCAGGGATGGAGACAGAGAGGTCCAGGAAGGAGAGAGAGGTATTGGAGATGGTCCAGGTGAACTTAAGGTTGGGGTAGAAGGTGTTGGTGAAGTTGATGAAGTGGAAGGTATTGGTGAAGTGGATGAACTGTTCGAGCACCTCGTGGGAGCACGAGGTGGCGCCGATACAGTCATCAATGTAACGGAGGAAGAGGTGGGGTTTCGGGCCAGTGTAGGTACGGAAGAGGGATTGTTCCACGTAACCTACAAAGAGGCAGGCATAGCTTGGGCCCATGCGGGTACCCATGGCCACCCCCTTTGTCTGTAGGAAGTGGGAGGAATTGAAAAAGAAGTTGTTGAGGGTGAGGACGAGTTCGGCTAAGCGGATGAGGGTGTCAGTGGAGGGGTCTGGTTGGGCCTGCGGGACAGGAAGAAGCTTAGGGCCTTTAGGGCATCTGCAGGGGGAATGCAGGTGTATAGGGACTGGACATCCATGGTAAAGATGAGGTGTTGGGGACCAGGGAATTGGAAGTTCTGGAGGAGGTGGAGGGCGTGGGTGGTTTCACGGACGTAGGTAGGGAGTTCCTGGACCAAGGGGGAGAAAATGGAGTCGAGATACGTGGAGATAAGTTCGGTGGGGCAGGAGCAGGCAGAGACAATGGGTCGACCAGGGCAGTGAGATTTGTGGATTTTGGGAAGGAGATAGAAACGCGCGGTGCAGCGTTGGGGAATGATGAGGTTAGAGGCTGTGGGTGGGAGGTCACCTGAAGTGATGAGGTTGTGGATGGTTTGGGAGATGATGGTTTGGTGGTCAGGGGTGGGATCATGATCAATGGGGCGGTAGGAGGAGGTATCAGAGGGCTGGCGTCTGGCCTCGGCGATATAGAGGTCAGTGCACCATACTACAACTGCGCCTCCCTTGTCCGTGGGTTTTATGGTGAGGTTCGGATTGGAGCGCAGGGAGCGAGGGCTGCACGTTCTGTGGGGGAGAGGTTGGAGTGGGTGAGGGGGTGGAGAGGTTGAGGCGATCAATGTCTCGACAGCAGTTAGAGATGAAGAAGTCAAGGGAGGGTAGGAGGCCTTGGGGTGGTGTCCAGGAGGAGGGGGCTGTGTTGGAGGCGGGAGAAGGGGTCAGTAGAGGGAGGGCTAGGCTCACAGTTAAAGAAGTAAGCGCGGAGGCTTTCGCGGCGGAAAAACTGTTCAATGTCCAAACGTGAGTTGTATTTGTTGATGTGTGGGTGGAGGGGGACAAAGGTGAGTCTTTTACTGAGGACTGACCGTTCGTCCTCAGTAAAAGGGAGGTCTGTGGGGATGGTGAAGACTCGGCAGCTGTCTCCTCTGGAGCTGCTGGCTGTGGAGGTGGTGGACGGAATGACGTAGGCCGGTAAATCTTGGATGTTGGTGGCAGCGGCGTCCTTGACGTCTGTGTTGGACTCGGAAACGGAGGCGGCGGCATCAATAGTGGTGTCGATGGTGCCGGCTGTACCGGAAGTGGCGTACCGGGCAGTGGCGGATGTGACGTCATCTGTGGAAACTGTTGGTGCTCCGAAGGTGGCCACATGGCCAATGGCGGCGGGCACATGGTGGGGAAGGTCCTGGGTATGGTGGCAGGCACCAGCAAGTTTAAAGTACTTTCGGTTTTTAGTGTCTAATAAAGGCGAGTAGAATTGTGAGTTCAGGTTGTGGATCTTACGAAGAGTGAAAAACAGGGGAGGTCCTTTGCAGGTCTGGGAGAGGGAGGCTCTGAGGTGGAGTAGGTTTAATTGTAGTATCTGGAGATGCCGGTGCATTGCAGCGAGTATGTATTTCAGGAGTTGCAGGGAGAAACGCTTCTGTAGGATATCAATGTTCTGAATGTAGTGGTCATCGCGGTTGGGGCCAAATTGGGAAGGCTTAAGTCTGTAGTCCGTTGGGGATGATCCGGTTCCATAGGCAGGTACTCAGAAAGGCAATGTGGCTGTAGTACCTGGTTTGCTTTAGGACGTGGTGGAGCAGTTTCAGGGCCGAAGAGAGTACAAGAGGGTTGCAGTGGGAGAGGGATACACTGCGGTTTTTCTGGAGGGAGGAGGGTAATTTCTTTAAGGTTCGTAAGTGGATGTAATGTGTTTGGATTTCCACTATGTACCACAAATTAGGCTACTTAATAAGGTAAGAGCACATATTGTTGGAGGAATTATATTAGCATGGATTGAGGATTGATTAACTATTAAGATGGGGGGGTGGGGGGGGCGGTGGTTTCAGACTGTCAGCCTGTAACTAATGGTGCGCAACAGGGATCTGTGCTGGGACTACAGTTATCTAAAATAATTGACTTAGATGAGGAGAGTGAATGTATAAGTGAATAACCAAGTTTGCTGATGACGCAAAAACAGGTGGGAAGGCTACTGGTGAGCACGTCATAAAGATTTGGCAAAGGGATATAAACAGGTTAAGTGAGTGGGCAAAACCTTAGCAGATGGAATATAATGTGGGAAAATGTGTGGTTATCCACTTTTGCAGAGTCTCTTTCATCATCATTGTTTACAATCTGACCTGTTTAAAAGATTTTTGGAAAAGTACCCGAGGAGGAAAGGTTCCGAGGGATATCTGCCAAATGCAGGCAGGTGGGTCTAGATTAGTTTAGGAACATGGTCACCATGGGCTAGTTGGACCGAAGAGTCTGTTTCCATGCTGTATGACTCAATGACCCACTACGGTGGTGTCATCAGCAAATGTGTAAATGGTGTTACAGCAGAATTTGCGTGTATAAGGAGTATACTAAGGGGCTGAGTATGCACCGGTGTTGAGGATTATTACGGAGGAGGCATTGTCACCTATTTTTCGGTCTGTGAGTCAGAAAGTCGAGGATCCAGTTGCAGAGGGGGAGCAGAGTCCTAGGTCTCGGAGTTGGGAGATGAATTTGGCTGGAATTATGGTATTGAAGGTGGAGCTAAAGTCAATAAATAGAAGTCTGGCATAGGTGTCCTTGTTATCCAGATGTTCCAGGGATGAATGTAGGACTAGGGAAATGGCGTTTGCTGTGGACCTGTGGACAGTAGGTGAATTGTAGTGGATCAAGGCAATCTGGGAGGCTGGAGTTGACGTGTGCCATTACCAACCTGTCAAAGCACTTCATCATGATGTCAGAGCCTCCTGGTGGTAGTCATTAGGGCACATTGCCTGATTTTCCTTTGGCATGGGGATGATAGTGGTCTTTTTGAAGCAGGTGGGAACCTCAGACTGGAGTAATGAAGTGGTTAAAGATATTTGTGAATACTCCCACCAGCTGATTGGTGCAGGATCGGTATACGTGGCCGGGGACTCCGTCCAGGCCAGTTGCTTTCTGTGGTTTACCCACAAGGAGGCCGATCTGACATCTGGAGTGGTGACTATGGGTCCCAGTGCACCCAAGGTGTCGGGGAAAGTCCATAATTTTATTGACCCTCATCAGGGAGGGATGCATTGTTTCCAGCGATTCTATTCGACATTACCTTGTAGCCTGTTATATCGTGTAAGCCTTGCCACAATCGACTTGTGTTTGTGTGGTTAATCAGGGAGTCTAGCTTAATATGGTCTTGTCTTTTGGCATTCCTGATGGCTTTGCAAAGGTCATACCTAGATTTCCTATATAAGTCAGGGTTACCTGACTTGAATGCTTCAGACCTGGACTTCAGTAAGGAGTGGATCTCCCAGTTCATCCATGGTTTCCAGTTGGGGAACACAGGATTAACTTCTTTGGCATGCAGTCTTGTACACAGCTACGGATGAAGTATATGACGATAGTAGCAAAGTCATTTAGACTGGCTGCTGAGTTCTTGAATATGGATCAGTCCACCAACTCCAAGCAGTCATGTAGGAGCTCATCTGTTACCTGAGGCCTGCACTGTATGACTCTCTGCACCAGATCCTCAAGCTTCAGTTTTTCTGCTTGTAAGCTGGGAGAATGAGCCTTAAGGCCTGATTTACCAAAGTACAGCTGGGGGATGGAGTAGCAGGTGGCTCTGATGCTTGTGTATCAATGGTCACGGTGTGTTTGGGTCTCTTGGGAGCATACTCTTGAGGTTAGACTGGTTGAAGTCACTGGTCACAATGAACAAGGCCTCAGGCAATTCCATCTTGGAAGGCTATTTGTAGCAGCGTATATTTCATCAAGTGTGCTCTTCACTTCTGCATGGGGTGGGCTATAGACTGCTGTCAGGGTAGCAGAAATGAAATTCCATGGCATGTAGTAGGGATAGCAGTTGACCGTTAGATATTCTAGATCAGGGCGGCAGTAACTCACCATTGTTGTCATGTCCGAGTGTCTGCAGGCAGACCCCTCCACCCCGTGCCTTTCGTACAGTCCAGTCCATCCGGTGAACTGAGAAACCCTCAGGTTGTAAGGTGCAGTCAGGTGAAGCAGGAGTCAGCCGTGACTCTGTAAAACAGAGCACACAGCAGCATCTTAATTCCCTTTAATAGGTGAGTCTAGCTTTAAGTTCATTCAGCTTGTTTTCAATAGCTTGTACATTTGCCAGCAGTATGCTGTTGTTGTGGGGGGGCAGTGGGGGATCTTCGAACCATGTTGTTTCAGTCTCAACTGCAAGCCAGCGCGTCTCCCATGTTTCCTGGGTAAGTGCTGCTTCTGGCTGGGCCTGGGAGTCAGAGTGGATGGCCTGCTATTCTGGAAGGTAAGTGGGTGAGGTCTGGTGGGGTCCTGGGCACTGGTTGCAGCCTCAGGCATTCCAGCAGGTCTTGTTGTCAGTCTATCCAGGCCCCGATGTTGGATCACCACAATGTCAGGTCTCCATGATGTTGGGTGCTAATCTGTAAGTTGACTATCAAAGTATTGATTATGTGCTTACCAATTGTCACTTGAATTCTTTTATTTTTTATTCATTCATGGGACAAGGGCGTCGCTGGCCAGGCTGCATTTATTGCCCATCCCGAATTGCCCAGACGTAAGTTAAGAGTCAACCACATTGCTGTGGGTCTAGAGTCACATGTAGGCCAGACCCGGTAAGGATGGCAGTTTCCTTCCCTAAAGGACATTAGTGAACTAGACGGGTTTTTCTGACAATAGACAATGGATTCATGGTCATCATTAGACTGTTAATTCCAGATATCTATTGAATGCAAATTCCACCATCTGCCGTGGCAGGATTCGAACCCAAGTCCCCAGAACATTACCTGGGTCTCTGGATTAACAATCCAGCGACAATACCACTAGGTCATATATTTTAGAGTCCTCTATTTAGCTCAAGGTCTGTAATTTTCAATTGTTTGTGTTATGCACAATTTTCACAATGTTTAACATGCCAGGTTGTTTGGCATGCTTAATCATTTTGGAACAACAGACCAAAGGCACGATCAAAATTAAAACCTTAGATGAATTTGCAGACTTCTGGTCCAGAATGATGATGACAGAGAAGTCATGACAGAGAAGAAATAGTTCTGCTAAATTGTTCCTCAAAAGCAAATATTCAGAACATTGAACTGAAATAAATTAAAGGATGCCATGTTAATAGAGTGCCAATTATTAGTCAGGCCACCATTGGATTCCTGCATTCTCTTTTAAATCTCCACCTAATGAATGAGCTAGTGAAATTGGGAAAGGTCCAGAAAGGGAATTACGAGAATAATCTCTTTCTTAAATTCTTTACATAATATCCTCAACCATTATCTTTGGCAAACATGTTTTGATGGAATCAACAAAAGACCAGCAATTCTAGTACTGAATGTTACAAATTAATTCCAAGGCATTAAACAGAACTCAGTAAAGCAAAATGCAGAGCAACGGTGAACTGCTCTTGCACAGACTAGCTTCGACATGATAGGCTGAATGCATTTTTCTGTGCTGTAATCATTCTATGACTGTCTAATTTTTACCCTTCCTGTAGATGTGACACTCTTCTATAATTACTTCCAGCACCTGCTACTGCAAGAAGGCATATTGCCTTTGAGAGGTACAAAGACTTTAAGTATGCTAGACACTGAAAGGGCGACCTACTGAGGTGTTAGCTACTCATCCATGCACTTAGCGTACAGCTGCATGCCACATTATTTAAAGTAACAGGCAACATGCAAGACAAAGAGATTAATTTTTTAGCCCTGTAAGTGGATTGATGCACTATTTCATTTAATTATTTTCTAGCAGCTCAGATACTCTGTATATAAAGTAAAACAGCCTACTTGAAAATATTACAATGTCTATTGTAAACAACACAGTTGGGTACTTTTTTCTGCATCCGTTGTCTAATCGCCTAAAGCTTCTTTTCTATGTAACTGACCACTGATGCAGTCATACGTGTTTTAATCAGCTATTCATACAGCACTGGTGCACACTATTCCAAATCTGAAATAATAACATTTCTCACTCAACATATTTCTTTTATCTTTCATGTGTAGGATAATCAGCAGCATCATTCATGTAGATTTTAAGTGAGGAAAACAGGACAACAAATCTTGCAAACTACTCATAAAGTTCTTCATTTAAAAGGAAACACAAACAGTTTAAAGTAAATCCTTGTCAAATATTGTGAGTAACTGCTTTTGCCCGGTAATGAATTGCTGATTAAAATAATAATTGGTAGCAGATGAGAATGGAGGCTAGGATTTGAAATTAGCCAGCCCCTGAAGACTTAAAGTCGCAGTTTATCGGGCAATGTGTCTTATTATTCCTATGAGTAAAAGGAAAATTTTGTGGTGCAGTGGCTCCACTGCTTTTCATTTCCATTTGAATCTGAATTGGAAATGGTGTGCAGCAAGTGTTGCCAATTATCAGTTCATGTTCTTCAAGCTGGATCCGTAGATGTAGAACAAATTACACCTCATTTTGCTTCATCGTCCTGAAATGCTGTGATACAGCTTTGCTAACAGGCTTATTGCTTATAAATTCTGTGGTTCAAATGGTAATAAATTGAAGACATGATGATCACTGCATAGTAGGCTGGCTGTGAGAAGTTTACTTATTGATATTCTGTTAATCTAACTTCAAAAGTACAGTTTCTCTGTAATGGATCCGATAAGAAAGACAATAATTTGAGATTTGTTTGATGGGAGTTTCTAAATATCCTGGTATTATTTCTTGCAGCTCAGAGGACAAAGTTACTGTCATTTATTACAATAGAATCCTGAGAAATAAAAATTTTACAAGTCAAAAAGAGCTTCCAACTTACAGTTCCACTGAACAGTTTAGTTCCTCAAAATCCACTGTTGCAAAGATTTCTGTCATATGATTTAAGTACATAAAAAGACAAAACAAGAAAAGACAACTTAACATATTTGATGCCTCCTTTCTGCTGGTTGGATACAATAGTTTCAACCTGAACTTTATTGTCAGTCTCAATGGTAACTTCCAAGAAATAGTTCTGCTAAATTGTTCCTCAAAAGCAAATATCCAGAACATTGAACTGAAATAAATTAAAGGATGCCATGTTAATAGAGTGCCAATTATTAGTCAGGCCACCATTGGATTCCTGCATTCTCTTTTAAATCTCCACCTAATGAATGAGCTAGTGAAATTGGGAAAGGTCCAGAAAGGGAATTACGAGAATAATCTCTTTCTTAAAGAGCCTTGGCCACACAATGTTTGGTCATGATGCTGTGGCCATCATAATGGTGGGTGAAGGAAGGGGGAGGGGCAGTTGTTTCCTGTTGAACTTTTCCTGCTTTTCAATTTTGTATGTTTGTAAATGACATTATTCAATATTGCACAGTTGCATTTCACAATGTGTGCTGAACCTGCTGGACACTCAGATTTTCACCAATGCTCCTAGGACAGCACCTTCTAAACTAAAAAAACACTACCATCTAGAAGAACAAGGGCAGCAGATACATTGGCATGTTACCATTTGTAAGGTCCCCTCCAAGCCTCACAGCATCCAGGCTTGAAAATAAATCACTGTTCCTTCAGTGTTGCTGAGCCAAAATCCTGAACTCCCTTCCTAACAGCATTGCAAATATATCTACACTAAATGGGCAGCAATGGTTTGAGAAGGCAGCTCACCAACCACCATCTTCTCAAGCGCAGTAGGGATGGACAATAAATGCTAGCCCAGACAGCGATGTCTACATCCCACGAATGAACAAAAAATACTTTAAAAGATGCCATGAAGTTAGGTCAAGCTGGCTCATTGGAACCGGTTATAGCCAAATTTAAGATTGACATCAGCAAATTCTTCATACAACAACAAGAACAAAATCAGAAGTTATAAAATGTTTTTAATGTAATATAACTTTTATTATGTCAAATTGTATTATTGCAAACACTGACATCTGAGCCTGAGCTGAATTTATTTAATCTCCATCAGATCTTCGGCACCTGATTTGTGTTACCATCTTAATAAATCTCATTGGCACCTTCCTTTTAGTCTTGATATCCTTCTTGAATCATAGAATCCCTACAGTGTGGAAACAGGCCCTCAGACCAACAAGTCCACACCAACCCTCAGAACACTCACCCAAACCCATCCCCCTATAACCCACCTAATCTACACATCCCTGAACACTACAGGCAATTTTCCATGGCCAATCCACCTAACCTGCACATCTTTAGACTGTGGGAGGAAACCAGAGCACACAGAGGAAACCCACACAGACATGGGGAGAATGTGCAAACTCCATACAGACAGTTGCCTGAGGGTGGAATTGAACCCAGGTCCCTGGCTCTGAGAGGCAGCAGTGCTAACCACTGTGCCACCCAGAGTAAACAGAACATGATTGGAATAGTTTTACCTTCCCCACTGTTCAATTCTTGGCTAGGAATGGGGTTATGGTGGGCCAAAATCAAAATGGAAAATTAACTGTATTCAAAATATGTAATTATATAATTCATACGTAGTTGGAAAATAATTTTTAGTTTTTACATCTAAAGCTCCCAGATTGAGAAGCTGCTAAACAGAAATAAAAGTAATTGCAAGTTAAAGGGTGGCGCATTTTTATTTTATGAAGTTAATGGATATATGAAAACATTAAACAATGGGTCACCCTTCTCTGAGCTTCTTGGTGGTGACTAGATGTGCACAGGTGTCTCAGTAAAGGCTTTAAATTATCCATATGGTTTCCCTGAAAGCAGGGATAGTTTGGGAAATGAAATAATTATTTTATGTCTCTATCTGGGACATCTTGGATGTGTGACTTTGCCATGGAGATTTCATTACAGTAGCTTAAAAGCAGTAGAATCATGCATATTTTGTTTTCCATTATCATCTGTACAGCCATTCTCTTTTCCTTTTGCTCCCTCATTCTGCTTCTGAATTTGTTCTTGAACTGTGACCCTGTGACGTTTCCAGCTCTGATGCAAAATTTCAATTGTCACTCATTCTGCAGAACTCTGTTTTCACAGAGAACATTGGGGTTTATATCTGCCCTGTGAATAGCTAGAGAGTGCGGTTTTTATAACAGGCAGGTACCACTTGGCAGTGACTTGGCATTTCAAGATTTTGTTTCCATACATGCATGCTCCATGCTCTACCTACTGATGGCATTGCCCATAAACACAGCCTTAACCGAAACAGTGTCATGAATGTAGTCACCAAGTTTGACTCCTAGTCTACAGGCGTCTGCCAAAATCTATTGTTTGCATCTAATTGGTAAAGAAACTTAATCTTCATAATTTGGTCTAACTGTCACAGGACTGACAAAATTGGATGGCCTTTTCTTCAAAATATATTATTAGCTGAGTAAAATCCACACACAATATCAGTTGTCCATTTGGTCTGAGGAATGTTACCAGCTCTGAGCACAATTGCAGCAGTTCTGTCACTGATAATATAACCCTCCTTTTTTTTGTCATGTTGCCTAACTGACATTGCATCTTTCCCAATAATGGATAACAGTTTTTTTTCTTGGAAGGTATTGGCAGACGGGCTTAGCATCTGTTTTAAGGATAATGTGGTATTTCTGGTTTAAATTGCTTGGGTCTCTGGATAACGTTGGAGATTCCAGGCAAAAGTTTATCCATCCTTCTCTTTGAGCACTGTCTCTACTCTGTCCCACAGACCCAGATAAATACATACATTTCCACTCAGCAGTGAAGTGTACAGATTCTTCAGTATGTAGAGAGTCTCTATGACTTCTCGTCCATTGTGACTGAGTCTCTTGGTGAATTGACAATGTACCTGAAGACCTGCACCCTTGGATCTTGATATTTTATGCTTGCAGGTAGAACATTCACTGATTTTCACTGCAGCGACCTATTAGCCAATATTGATACAACCACTCTGTATTAGGTTGAAACTCTGTTTCAAACACTTGCACCTTTAAGATGGTGATTCACAATCTTTGGTGGCTCTCTTTGACCTCACCTGGAAATGTTGGTCTACTTTTTTTTTAATTAATCATCCTTAATTTCTTGGACTTTTTTGCTTCTAATTGATATTTCTTTGTCAAGATTTTTCCCTTGGTAGGACATGTCCCCTGTTTCTGTGGTGTTGGAGGTGATGCTGCTTTGCAGTATTTCTTGAAGTGCCCTAATCTCCAACATTAGAAGCACTCAGCTCCTCCTGCCGGGCTCTTTCTGTTAGGGTTAACCCTGACTCGCGCCTTGAACAGTCTAATATGTCAATGATTTTGATTCCTGCTGTTTTGGAGTTTTGTCTGAATTTCCACAATTTGAGGCCTACCCATCCAAGCGTGTCTGAAGAAACTCATGGTTTCCTTGAAGGGTAGACCTATTCTGGGCCCTGATATCCCCTTTAGTATCATATTGAATCACCTGTTCCAATATGAGGTCCTCATTAGATTGAGGAAATGTGTCCCAGAGATCTATTACAGTACAATTTCTTTGAACTTATCATTTACCATTCCATACCTTCAACTGCTGGCCCATCTGTATAAATCCATTAAAAATGTCTCAATTTATTTTCTGTGTCACTGACATTGTTGATTGAAACTCACACTTTCCATTACTAGATGTTGCTTGTCACTGCAGCACACATTGAACATCATTATTAACAGTTCAAAATTGGTACTAATTCCTCACATGCTTTTTCTTGCCAGAAAGGCATTTGCTATGGGACCTACAGTAGACATAAATGTGTTGACTTGATGTCTTTATTCCTGTGCATGCAAGCCTCTTTCAGTTCTGTTGCGCTGAAATGGCAGCTTCAAGAGCTCCAACTTCTGGTCTTGATGTGGGCCCTCTCTGTTTTTGAAAACTTTGGCAACAGCAATGTCTCAACAAGAGCTGCCAACCCAATTAATCACTATACCTCACTGACCTGGTTGAGGTATTTAAATCAATTTTCCCTCCTTTACTTCAATCTTTGGATTAACAGTGTTTGATCTCTGGAGTCTTCTCAATGTGCTATTTAGGCTTCAGAAATTTCCAGTGTTCTTTCCTTATCTTCAGAACCTTCCTGCTTTTTCTGTTTTGTATTTGAAGTTTTCTGGTGTTCCTTCCTGGTAATTTGGCATCTTCCTGCTTACTTCTTTTCGTCTAGTGGAACACAGTCAGGCTTCACATGGAGGTTTTGAAATTTTCCTTGCTACCATCATGCTTTCTGCTATGCTCTATGCATACCTTCCAGCAGGCCTTCTTGGATACTTCTTATATTGCGAGTGTCTACACATAGACACCTATAGCCAGCTTGCTTTTGCTGCATTATTAATTCTGTTGATCTCTAGCATCCCTAGATCGTTCCTATTGTAGAGTAAGACGGTCTCACTCTCTTCAATACATTCATACATTAGCGATTACTGAATACAGCTCTGCAGTGTGGTGTCCAGGATCATTCTCTTTTGTGTGTTTCTTCTCATCTCCCTGATCCCTTCCACAGTCATTGAGACTTACAGCATGGAAACAGAGCGTTTGGTCCAACTTGTCCAAGCTGACCAATTATCCCAAACTAAACTAGTCCCATTTGCCTGTGTTTGGCCCATAAACCTCTAAACCTTTCCTATTCAAGTACCTGTGAAAATGTAGTTTACATGTTGTAATTGTACTTGCTTCTACCTTTTCCTCCAGCAGCTCATTCCATATACGCACCACTCTGTGTGAAAACATTGCCCTCATGGCCCTTTTAAATCTTTCCCTTTTCACCTTAAACCTACACCGTCTAGTTTTTAACTCCCCTACCCCTGGAAAAAGACCTTATTTGCGTCTCTCACAACTTTATAAACCTCTATAAGGTTAACCCTCAGCCTCCTATGCTACAAGGAAAAAAGTCCCAGTCCATCCAGCCTCTCCGTATAACTCAAACCGTCCAGGCTCGGTAACATCCTTGTAAATCGTTTCAGCACCCTTTCCAGTTTAATAACATCTTTCCTATAGCAGGGTGACCAAAATTGTACACGGTACTCCAAAAGTGGCCCGACCAACGTCCTATTCAACTGCAACACGATGTCCCAACTCCTATACTCTATGCACTGAACAATGAAGACAAACATGCCAAATGCCTTCCTCATCACTCTGTCTACCTATGATGCCACTTTCAAGGAACTATGTACCTGCATCCCCCAGGTCTCTATTTGACAACACCACCCAGGGCCCTATCATTAGCTGTGTAAGACCTGCCTGGTTTGTCTTGCCAAAATGCAACACCTTGTTCTACTAAGAGAAAATCCATAGCTGTGGGCATTCTTTAAGGGGAAATATATTAAACATTCAAAAACACAGGTTAGAAACCAAAACAATCTGGCTTGCATGTGTTAATTGATTACATTTCTCTCTCCATTCACTAATATGTAAATTGAAACAGAATGCAGCACCAACTCAGTTTCGTTGTGATGTCAAATACCAGAAAGTGTTCTCTCTTACAAATTTCCCTCATTTGGCACTTTTGTATTTATACATATTTGATGATGTGCTTACAGTTTTCAATATGTTAGTGCATGTAACAAATCCCACAAGGAGTCAAATATTAAAATGTATTGAGTCAAGTATCTGGAAGTTTACTAATACAAACTATGTACACTAATATGACATCTCAGACTCACATATACAGTCTATGTGCTATGCTTACTTAGATGACTGTTACATTTAGGCCCAATTTTTTTTGCCTCTCAGGCAATAATGCATGGTGAGGTTGGCAGAAAAGTGAAGTTGAGTCAGAAAACTGTAAAATAATGGGTGAGTGCCATGATGCTAAAGAATAGTGCTCACCAGCTAATGTAGGACACATTTGGAATGAGCACTGAGCATGTGAACTTACTTATGGATATAATGTAAGTAACTTATAAAAGATTGCTGTTCACCAGTATGACGACAGACTCACCTCTCCCACTCAATGCTTAGTACAATCTCACAACAAAGACCATCCATTATCATATTGAACAGGTTTGAGGGGGCCATGAGGTTTACTTCAGCCTCTAGTTTTTATGCTTTTTTCTTAAAGCAAATTGTGCTTGATGAACTTTTGTTTTATGAAGTTACATAAAACATTGGTAAAGGTAATGCTGTTGATGCGGTTTGTATAGACTTCCAAAAGCCATTTCCAGAATTGCTGCATAATAGCAAAGTTGAAGCCAGTGGAGTAAAAGGAGCAGTGACAACACAGATACAAATATGAGTGAGAAACAGTAAACTGAAGAGTTGGGTGAACAACTGTTTTTCACACTGGAAGATGGTATACACTGGTGTTCCCCTGGGGTTGCTACTGGCACCACTGCTTTCCTTGCTTTGTATTAGTGACTGAGACTTGGATGTGCAGAACACTGTTTCAACATTTTCAGATGGCACAAAACTCGGAAACATAGTGAACTGTGGGGGGGACAGCGATATTTCAAAAGTAACATTCCCTGTGAGCTGTGCAGCTGCTGGGAGGTTCCATGAACTCCAGATGGAGTGCCATGCATTACCTTCTGCTTCTGAAAGCCACTAGCATTGCATGGACCTTGGAAGAAATGTAGCTCATAGTCAGACTGGTGGAAAGGGCAGATATGTGGCAGATGAAATGTAATAGTGAGAACTTCATTTTGGTAGGAAAAATGCAGAGAAGCAACATAAATGGATATCAGGGGGCAAACTCTCCAGTGGTTGGATTCATACCTGACACGTAGGAAGATGGTCGTGGTTGTTGGTGGTCAAACATCTCAGCTCCCGGACATTTCTGCTGGAGTTCCTCAGGGTAGTGTTCTCAGCCCAAACATCTTCAACTGCTTCATCAATGGCCTTCCTTCTATCGTAAGGTTAGAAGTGGGGATGTTCACCAATGATTGCACGATATTCAGCACCATTCATGACTCCTCAGATACTGAAGCAGTCCATGTTCACATACAACAAGTTCCGGACAATATCCAGGCTTGGGCTGACAAGTGGCAAGTGACATTCACGCCATGCATACGCCACGCAATGACCATCACCAATAAGAGACAATCTAACCACCGCCCCTTGACATTCAATGGTGTTACCATCACTGAATCCCCCACTATCAACATCCTGGGGGTTACCATTGACCAGAAACTCAACTGGACTTACAACATTAACACAGTGGCTACAAGAGCAGTCCAGAAACTAGGAATACTGCGGCGAATAACTCATCTCCCGACTCCTCAAAGCCTGTCCGACATCTACAAGGCACAAGTCAGGAGCATTATGGAATACTCCCCACTTGCCTGGATGAGTGCAGCCCCAACAACACTCAAGAAGCTTGATACTATCTAAGACAAAGCAGCCCACTTGATTGGCCCTACATCAACAAGGATTCACTCCCTCCACCACCGACGCTCAGTAGCAGCAGTGTGTACTATCTACAAGATGCACTGCAGAAATTTAAAGATCCTCAGACAGCACCTTCCAAACCCACGACCACTTCCATCTAGAAGGACAAGGGCAAGGGCATCAGACATATGGGAACACCACCACTTCCGTGCCGCTCACCATACTGACTTGCACACATACTGCCATTCCTTCACTGTTGCTGGGTCAAAATCCTGGAATTCCCTTCCTCATAGCATTGTGGGTCAATCCACAGCAGGAGGACTGCAGTGGTTCAAGAAGGCAGCTCACCACCACCTTCTCAAAGGCAACTAAGGATGGGCAAGAAATGTTGGTCAGCCAGCGACTCCCACATCCCACAAATGAATAGAAACTAAAGTGTGAGATAACAAGGTGTAGAGCTGGATGAACACTGTAGGCCAAGCAGCATCAGAGGAGCAGGAAAGCTGATGTTTCAGGCCTAGACCCTTCTGTACAATTTACAGGAAATGGACAAACTGTTGAATGTGAGTGGGTAGATGAGGTAAGTGCTTAAAAACTAAGCTCTTAAGTCACCTCATTATCTATGCACTACATTTCTATGGTGCCCCTCTCATTCCTTGCTATCACTTGCCACTGGCAGAAGTGCTGCCAACTTCTTTAGAATGGATAAATGCTTGATGGTTAGCATGGACACAACAGGCCAAAGTGTTTTTCCATGCTGTGAAACTCTATGGAGAGTAGTTATGATTTAGAAATGCCTTAAAAAGATGGTGGAGATAGATCCAATTGAGACTTTCGAAAGGGAATTGAATGAGCACCTAAGAACATCTGCAGGGGTCAAAAGGTTCGAGGCAGTGGGACTAGCTAAATTATCCTTGCTAAAGCTGGATGGGCCAAATGGCCTCCTTCTATGCTATTTTGTAAGCAATGTGAATGTGCTCTGTGGGTATTTTTGCCATGCTTTCAACAACAAAATCGGATGCGGCAGTCAAGGTTCATCTGACTTCAGTATCATTTCATCCTGCCTTCCTCTGCCTTTTATTAACCATTTTGGCTGTGCAGTCTATGCTATGCTGGATAAATAATAGAGTGATATAGCACAGAAACAGATCTTTCGCTCCAACCAATCCATGCCAACTTTAATTCCAAACTAAACAAGTCCCACCTGCCTGCGCTTGGCCCATATACCCCCAAATATTTCTTATCATGCACTTACCCAAATGTCTTTTAAACATTATAACTGTACCTGTATCTACCACTTCCTTTGGAAATTTATTCCACACAGGAACCACTCTCTGTGTAAAAAAAGTTGCCCCTCATGTCTTTTTTTAAATCTCTCTCTTCTTTCCTCAAAAATATGCTCCCTAGTGTTGAAATCCCCCAGCCTAGGGAAAAGACACCAGCATTCACCTTATCTATACCCCTCTTGACTTCATAAATCCATCAACCTCCCAAGCTCCAGTGAAAGAGGTCCCAGCCTATTCTAATGACTGAAACCTGGCTTTCCCAGCAACATCCTGGTAAATCTTTTCTGAAGCCCCTCCAGCTAAATAATATCCCTCCGATAACAGGACAACCAGAACGTCTTGCACAGCCCCAACCTAACGTGCCAGCTCATATTAAGACACCTGAGTCATGAGGCAAGCACGCTAAACGCCCCTTAACCCCGCCAAGTACCTGTGTTGGTAGTTTGAGAAAGATAAA
>JAHRHZ010000029.1:8400761-8474501 GCA_024137785.1 Ginglymostoma cirratum
ATTACTCATGGGGCAGGTTGAACATCCAGACTGCCGAGGTCTCTTTCATTTTATGTTTCACTTTATTTAAAGCATACCTGTGTTACTTATGGTTTCATCCTCTGTGTTGCATTTCGCAGTTTAGAATCAGACAGCACAGGGAGGCGATTTTGTCCTTTCGAAAGAGATCTCAAACTCATCTGACTCCTTTGCTATTTGTAATTTCAAGCATGTATCCAAATCCTTTAAGTGTATCGACTTTAATCGACTGTTCTCGGTCTAAAGGTCAGCAACAGATTGTGTGAAATTTCCTACGTTTCCTGCCCTCCTCGCTCCAGGGTTTGTGGTTAGGAGAGTTTTTGACGGGTAGAGGGCGACATAGTATGGAGTATGCAGGGGAGATAAGCGACGGGCGGCGGCTGGAAGGACAGCGCATTGGCAGCCGTCACTCATCGTGGCAGGGGCGCTGGAGCTGGACAGGTGAGAACAGCCGGGGGCCGGCACTGCAACCTGCAGTTGCTGAAGCAGCCAAGGGATGGGGGGGGGGAACTAGTCAAGTCCACATTTACCCGAGGGCAGGTAATGTTGGCTTTTGCTTGTTCCTGGATCGGAGAACGTGTGATGTGAGCGCCTGTATTTTCCCCGCAAAGCCAAAGGTTAGTGCAGCCTTTCAACTTCTGTGTGGAGTCTAGGCTGCAGCATTTGCTGAACATTGTTTATTTTGATTCGTTTTTGAGAAATGGCTTCACAGAGTGGCTCCTTGAAATTGTAACAAGGGGGGAAAAGAAAGCTGAGGTGGAAAGGGTGCAGAATTTCAGGGGGATGGGTTTTCTCTACTGGCCAGAAATACACTTGTACGTTGGTGAATGGGTTTTCCTTTCCCCCTGCCCCAGAAAAGCAAGTAAAACCCAGAATTAATTGATATTCACAAATGTTGGTTGTTCTGTCCAGTGTGAACGTGGAACAACAAACGCCGTCTCTGTTGGTGGAATAAGTTTCTTGCGTTCGTAATTACAGTGGGAACAGGCTACAGTTTTAGTGCAAAAACTTAAGATCTGGCGCCAACTTCTCTTTAAATAAGGAATTACTTCGCGAAAATGTAAACTGAGCATTAGAACTGTGAGCTGTCCAGGATTTCCCTAGGGTCTGCAACAGTTAAATATTAATGTTTTGGACGCAGTTATTAACAACCCAGGATAAAAATCATGAGAGGATTTTTTTTTAAGTATGTGCCTTTTCATTCCTTTTATTGTATTGGAAAAGGACATTAGTGATTTTTGAGGAAGGGTCCCGACCGGAAACGTCAGCTTTCCTGCTCCTCTGATGCTGCCTGACCTGCTGTGTTCCTCCAGCTCCACACTGTGTTATCTCATTGGTGAGGAAAGGCTGTTTGACTTGAAGGGCAGGAGGAAATGTGATGATTTTTCCAGCAATATGTCCAACCTCAGTCAGAAGGGTCTAAGTTTCACTCCAAAGACTTGACCCCAGCCAATAGGCCCTGAACATGAACCTTACCTTGTAAGTCTCAGGGAATTTTCTCTATTGCCTTAAAACCGGTGAGATTACTTATTGGTGAACATGGGTCACTGAGATTCTACAAGTAGACTTTCTCAGAGTCCTTTCATTTTTGTTCTTGGACATTTGTCCTTTGGTTGGATCATATGCATCCCCAGACGTGCCTGGGAACTGCTGAGAGATGCATAGCGGGAATATTGATCCACTGTCCCCCATTAGGCTGATGTGTAAGTGCCAGTGTTGGACTGGGGTGGAAAAGCAATAAGTTACATAATACCAGGTTATAGTCCAACAGGTTTATTTGAAATTGCAAGTTTACTGAGCGCTGCTCCTTTGTCAGGTGAAGTGATGAGGTGACCTCGTGTCATGTAACTGCTGACATTGTCCATTAAGCTGATACACCAATGAAGGGCTGACTGTACTGACAGCAACAGAGGTCCTTACTTCCAAGTGAGAGAATAAGCAAAGACTCTGCCTTCCCTGCCAGTTGGATGTAAAAACAAATCTGTGGTATTATTTCACTACTCCAGGCCTAAAGTTCTGTCCTCCAGTCTGACATCACTAAAGCAAGTGATCTGTTTGAGAATATGCCATGTTTTCTACATTACAACAGTGACTTCCCTTTAATTTACATAATTAGTGTGAAGCAGTTTGAAATGCCCTGAGGACAAATGTTATAAACACTGCCAAATAAATGCAAGTCTTTTTATCTTCATGTGCCAATGAAGAGGTATGTTATTCTTCCCCTCCCTTTTTTAAATTGTCCTTTTGTTCCCTGAAGATGATCAAAATATTAGCTGGGATATGAAAAGGATTTGTTAGTTATTTGATCTAGGAAGGAGCTTTGTTTGATGAAAACACAAGTTGGTGAACTGAAAAGCTATGGTTGCAATCGTAAAACAAATCAACACTCACGTTAAGCGTTGGTAATTAGGAATTTGGATTTTCTGGTGGAGGACAATTTGTAATATTCCTATGGGAGAAGATGGAAAAATTGCAATGTGGCCGTAGAGGCAAAGAAAATGAGAATGATGAAGAGAACGTTAGCCGTGGAAACTTGGACATGTTGATGGCATTCTATTTGAGATCTTGGAGTAAGTGTTTGATGTGAAATGGACTAAAAGACCAATACCAATTGCATGTTACATAGATAATCTGCCTTTGTAGGATAATGTATGTTCTACAAAAAGGGTAAGTGAACAAAAGACATAGGATAGATTTAGCCAGTTTAAAGCAAATGCTGGAGACGCCAAAAGATCTCTGAAAGTTTTTTTGCTGCTTAACCACATGAATATTGGCGTTAGAAACAGTTCTGAGTGCGACACTTTAGGAAGAATGAGAATATATTGGGGTGAGTGCAGAAGAGAATGGTTCCAGCGATGAGAAACTTGAGTTTTGAAAATGGATTGTAGAAGCTGGGGCTATTTTTTCCTCAGACAGGAGAAGGCTAAGAGGAGATTTGATTCAAATTTTCAAAATCATGAGGGTTCTGGACAGACCGTTCTTGCTTATAAACGGATCAATGAAGGCACAGATTTGAACAAAAGAATGGCTCAGGTCTGGAATGTGCTGCCTGGAACGGTGGTGTTGGAAGTATGGCACGCTTAATTGAGGTATTCAAGTGGTCAGGGTGGGGGCTATTAGATGTTTAAAAAGATATAACATGCCACAGTAATGAGGAAGGAGTGATGTAGACATGATGGGCTGAATTACTTTCTTCTGCACCATTATAATTTTGTGATGTTTTGAAAGCTGGAAGGATTATCCTGATTTTCTGGGAGATTTGTTCCATTATGATGATGAGTTTATGTCATCAAAACCCTTGAAGCACTTAAAGAGGACAGTATAGATTAGGTGACTTTCAGCATCAATGACGGCATTATGCGGTTTCCTGGAATTTTTTGCACTACTTTCCTCTTGTCAAGCCTCATTAATTAACGGACTATCATTTTTATGATCATCACTCCAAATGACAAATGTGGTTGTGATTTTGCTGACGTCTCACTTTTTTAAAAATATTGGTTGCCTCTTAGGTTTTAATGTCATGGCATAGATAATCTGGCAGCACTACAATTGTAGCTAAAAAGATACTTTCTTTTCCTTTTTACAACATTGCTCAAAACTATTATCATCGTGTCACATGGCTACCAGAATCACCAGAGATGAGCTAAATGGACCTTAGTCTTTTTCTGTCTAGCGGTACCTAGATCGCTACACTTTATAGTGTAAGTCTGCAATTGCCATAGGTGGCCAAATCTGTGCTAACATTTAATATTCACACCTACGGAGATGTGCTGACTCTAACCAGGTAAACTTGTAAGTCAATATGCAATTATTGAGATTATTTTAATATTTCAATGCATTACAGCATATGTAAATCTGGCATCGATAATTTTATACACTTGCCTTTTGTCTGGAGATTGTAAAATGATGAAAATTGTTTTCTCAGAGTTGGTGGTCATATAGAACATTAGTGTTATGGATAAACAGGATTTATTAGTATGACCTGATAATTTTGAAGCTTTCCTTGTAGTTGTACATCCCGTTTAAAAAGTCAGCCAAGATCCACATTGCAAAAGCCATACAGTGAGTGGCGGAACCAAATCACAAAGGTCCTAAGTTCAATAACTGATTATGTTGAAAGGTGGAATTTGAACCATGGATGATAGCATAACCATTTTGCAGACTTTTTCAAATGTTCAAATATTTTGTTGCATGAGGCTGGCAAGTGGAGTGAGGAAGCTCACGCAGGCATACAATGTACTTTGGCTTGACTCAGTGGTAGCACACATACCTTTGAGTCTGAGTTTGCTAAGCCCCACTTCAGGACCAGAAGATAGAACCTAGGCTGCATTTCAGTTCAACGTCCAAGGTCCAATTCTGGTTGCCCGGTTATAGGAATGATATTATTAAGATAGAGACGAATTAGAAGAGATTTACCAGGATGTTGCCTGGCCTGGGAGGTTCAAGTTATAAAGAAAGGCTGGATAGGTTGGGACATTTTTCACTGGAGTGTAGGAGGTTGAGGAGTAACCTTATAGAGGTTTATAAAATCATGAGGGGCATAGACAGGGTTATTGGTAAGTGTCTTCTCCGTAGGATGGGGGATTTCAAGACTAGAGAACATATTTTAAGGTGAGAGGAGAGAGACTTTAAAATAGATATGTGGGGTAACGTTTTTACCACAGTGGGTGGTTCACATGTGGAATGAACGCCCTGAGGAAGTGGTGGATGCAGGCACAGTTACAATGTTTAAAAGACACTTAGATAAGTACATGAGTAGGAAAGGTTCAGAGGGATATGGACCAGGAGCAGGCAGGTGGGACTAGTTTAGTTTGGGATTATGTTTCGCCTGCACTGGTTGGACCAAAGGGTCTGTTTCCGTGCTGTATGACTATGACTCTATGGCTATCTTAGGCCCCTTCTGCCTTTTCAAGTGAAAGTGAAGGACTCAAAATATTTTAATCTTGAGATTTAGGAATACCTCCTGGTTTCCTGGAAAGCACTTGTCTTTTTATTCATTAACTAACAGTTCTTCCCGTTTGTTGGTGGGATCTTGTTTTGTGCAAGCTGTGTTTGCCCTTTGGGCCTCAAGGGGCAGGGTGCCATGTGTTTACAGATCCCCAGTAATAGCCTGAAACCAGCAGGCGTTTAGGAATTTCATAGGCAGGTCCTGGAGATTACAGTGATCTCCCGTTGAATGTTTGGCCACATGAGCTTGGATTTTCTGCTGGCCAGATAGTTGTTATTCCAGAGTAGATGATACGTATTTGGACTCCATGGAATTCCTATCATTGCAGATTCTGAAGGAATTACCAAGGAAATTGAATTTTCCTCTGGGCAATTCCTCTATGCCTGGAACCCTATAAAAATCTCCATTTAAATTGGCCAGTTTGGAGGGTTCCTTTTGAAATTAAGTAAAATTGTTAATCAGGATAAGTTATGCTGTTAAATATATAGATATAAATATGCCCACCTAGTACACTATTAAACTGGCATACTACCCATGTGCCACGCGACCATCCGAATACCCTAGAATCACAACTAACTCATGTGGTTACCATTTTACAGCAGCTGACCGCTGTGAAAAAGGATGTGGTTTGCCCCTCTGTGACCATTCTGCTCTATAAAATAACTGACAGAATGGAAGTATGGCTCAGCATTTCTGAAGGGGTCCTGAGCAGAATGTCCTGTCAGAAATGTGGAGCTCCCTTCTTTCACCAAAAAAGGGCGGGCTAAAGTGGCAATCTGTGTGAGATTGTCGCTTCTTAATTGCCACTCTTCAGAAAATCCAGCCCGCTATTTTCAACAGTTGTGGCTGAAACTGCTTTGCAGCAATGCAGAAGATTACGTGTAAATGTTTCCTCGAGTGGTCTGTGTTCAAATTCATTCATAGAAATTGCCTGATTTGGAATTGCTCTCTACAGCAATCTGACACAGATCAGGCAGTATGGTGGCTCAGTGGTCAGCACTCCTGCCTCTCAGCGCCAGGGACCCCAGCTCGATTTCAGCCTCAGGTGACTCTGTCTGGAGTTTGCACATTCACCCTGTGTCTGTGTGGGTTTCGTCCGGGTGCTCCGGTTTCCTCCCACAGACCAAAGATGTGCAGGTTAGGTGGATTGACCATGCTAATTTGTCTGTGGTGTCCAGGGATGTGCAATCTAGGTGGATTAGCCATTGGAAATGCAGGATTACAGGGATAGGGAGGGTGTAGGTGGGATGCTCTTTGGAGGGTAGGTGTGGACTTGATGGGCTGAATGGCCTGCTTCTGCACTGTAGGAATTCTATAACATCAGATGTTTTGAAATGTAAAAATCTGCAAAGAAATCTTGCATGATATATGCCTCCATTTTATAGAACTGAAGCTTTTGAATCTGATTAAACGAAGAATCAAATCCTTCTATCTTCGCACAAGTAACAACCTGCTTACGTTTTCTTGAGCTATTTCTCCACTGTCACGGTGACTTTAAAGGTGAATGACCCATTGTGAGTTTTGATTTATAACTAGCATTTGGTTTGGTAACCTCATGATGCATTTTGTGTGTATGTACAAAGTTCAGTTTTAGCAAAACTGTTCTTTAAAAGGCTGATAGTGATTTGCATTATCTGAAATTTGTCCTTTTCTGCTGTAGGGAACAACAGTGTCATGTAGATGTGGGTAAGGACTTGAAAGATTCTAATTATCGACCATTTCAGTCAAGATAAAGTAGATTTTATTTGCCGGATGTTTCCATTATATTTGTTGCTATATTTTTTAATTTGACAGATTCACATTTCATCTTTGATCCACCTGGCTTTGTCAGTTCTGTTACTGAGAATTCAGTCAAAGAGTTAAAGCAGCTGCTGCTCACTGGCACTGGAGCTTCTATATTCCATGGTTCAGGTTAAATACCATCTGAACTTATATTTATTCTCAGTTTGTGGCTCTAAAGTTTAGTACGTCAATGGTTACTAACACCAAATGTAAGTACTAATGATTTGTAATAACTTATAAATGTATAAGTATATATAAATCCATTTTTTAAAAATATGCTTTTTAGTCAACTTTTTCTACTGTTTTCTACCCTGCAATACAACACTGAGGTGTTAACTTCTGGAGAAGCAGTGCTATGACCATCTGATCATTAGTGTTTGCAATCACATCACTGGCTGACGTTTGAGTAAATGTTTTCCTTTGCTTTTCATGCAGTTTATTACACCAACTGCTGCATCAGCTTGTTTTGGAAGACGGGTAATTTAGCAGATATAACATCTTGGGTAAATGTGTTCCTCACACAAAGTGCAAAGCTAGTTTATTAATTACAGATTAAGTGGTATACTTTGGTACAGTAGGTGACTGTTTTTTTGCAGACTTTCTTTTGCGTTACTTATAGTTTTAGCATATCTTTCAGTTTTCCGAATAATAAAATAGCATGCAGTAGGGATGGGAAGGATCACTTAGAAACAAGCATATATCAAACCAGTGTTTTCTTAAAATGTCTCCATGTTAAAGTATTGGGTCACATTTTTGTGGTTGCAGTGCATGCGCAGAGCAGAAAGACCTTTTTACATAGTGATGTACCTGAGCAATTCATGACCAGTGTTGCAATTGAAACAAAGACCATCAAACATTAAGAAAACAGTTTCGATAGTTGGTTTCAAAGAAAGGTTAGATAGGAAGATGAAAATAGGGCAGGCGGGTTAGGTTAGGGGCTAAGACAGAAGTTGATGGAAAAGCCCAGAAGGTTTGGCAGCATCTGCGAAGAAAGAAATCCCAAAGTCCTATGACCCTTCTTCAAAACATTAAGTTAGGGACTACTGTTTGTGTCATTGGCTAGTTGTTTCAAGTGCTCTGTTTCATTCTTATAATTTCAACATAATTAATTCATTAAAACATAACTTTAGTTTTGGAGTAATTGTGTTTGGTGTGGTTCAGAAAATAGTAGCATATCTTGGTCAATGGGTGGGGTGCACTGTGAGGATTGAAAGTGCCAGATTAAAAGAAATAATATATTCTGTACCTTTCAACAATTTGCCAATGGAAATTAACACAATTTTTCAGCATCTTGATGGCTGGCAAGAGTAGTTAGTCTGAGGAATATGCTTTATCCTGTATTTTAAGCCAAATTGTTATCTGCACTTTGAGATACTGGTCTGAAGTACCTCAGGCTATGGGTGTCTGCACATATGTTGTACCTGGGATTGCTTGTGCCTTTTCCTAAGTAAGGCTTTTCAACTCCTGATGTGCTGTAATGCTCCTTTATTCATATCTGTACATGGTACTTTCTCCAATATCGCCTCAAACATGCATGATGTGCTAGGAGCTTACATGGCAAACACACTGCCTGTGCAGCAAGCAAATGACCATGTCTAAGGGGAATGGGGCCTAGGAAGTGCATCGAGGAAGCAGTCAGTCAGGAGGGGACCCTGGCACGGGAAGTCAAGGGCAGCTTCTGAAATCAGTCTGGGGGTGTGGTGTTTGCCTTGACAGGCGTGTAGTTGGGATATTCAGTCAGGCAGTCTGTACCTCTTCAGTCCAGAGAATGGGTCACAGGCAGTCTTGTGGATCCATTGTGCCCAGTCCAGAGGCTATTGCTTATACAGTTGATGTGATGAACAGACATCAGTCAATGGTATGGGAACTTCCCACCTGAGGCTCTGTGGTTAGATTGTTCTGGATGATAGGTCACAGTCAATCCATTGCGTCTGTCCAATAGGTAAGGGCGGATGGAATGATAGGGTAAGGGGGTCTGCTATTGCATGAAGGAGCCTTGTGGGATTGGGGGCTGCAGGCTAGGTGGCAGGGAGTGTGACAATTGTGAAGCAAGGGAGAGGGGGCAACTGCATATGTAAGAGGGGATCAGCAAACCATGGGTAGGAAAATGTTAGTGATAGCTTGTGGTGGACTTTATCCACAATAAGGATCACACGGCTTCCGGAGGGAGACAGTGTATGACCACACCTAGCATGGCCACCTCAAATGTGAGGGGCTGGGGGTAGGGGGGAAGGGTGGGCAGCTGCAGGCTGATGTAAATGGATTATGTAGGGGGGAGGTGTGAAGCCTATAGGGTTGATGGGAAGGGCTACCTGAAAGATGTGCGGATGTTGGTGTACTGTCTGAGGGGCACTCCATAGAGCCTCTACAGTGTGGAAACATTCAACCCAACACTGGCCATGCCTCCAAAGAGCATCCCACCCAGACCCATCCCCCAAACCTATCCCTGTAACCCTGCATTCCCTATGGCTAACCCACCCTGAACACTATGGGCACTTTAGCATGGCCAATCCACCTCATCTGTGGACTGTGGCAGGAAACCGGAGCACTCGGAGGAATCCCACACAGACATGGGGAGAATGTGCAAACTCCACACAGACAGTCGCCTGAGGGTGGAATCGAACCCAGGTCCCTGGCGCTGTGAGGCAGCAGTGTTAACTACTGTGCCGCTCAGTCGTTAGTCACTTGCCTTCGCCTACCATTGTCTTGAAAAATTCCAACCATGCAAGGGCAAAGAAAATGGCTGCAACCACACCCAGACTGGGCAGAGTAAGTGGCTGACCCTGTGGGGAAGGCAGCTGCAAATCCCAGTGACGTGAGGCGCTTTGAAAGGCAGCAACATTAAACACAGGCCCATACAGTGTAGAGGGCACACACCTGTGGGCTCGCAATCCCTACAGTGTCTCCCGTTCAGCTCCCTACCCCAAACACTGCTGGATGCTAAATGTAAGACCAACAACTTTGGCAATTAAGGCCTCCTGGCTCAGAGGTAGGGTCATTACCACTATGTCACAAGAACCCTTAATGGATCAGACCAACACTTAAATAGTTCCAACTGCAGTTGTCAATTGTCCACCAAACACATCTCCACACCTGTTAAGTAACCCCACATCGTGTCGTAGAGTCATACAGTACGGAAATGGACCCATCAGTCCAATTCGTCCATGCTAATCAAGTTTCCCAAACTAAACTAGTCCCAGTTGCCTGTGTTTGGCCCATATCCATCTAAACCTTTCCTATTCACGTACCTATCCAGATATCTTTTAAACGTTGTAACAGTACCTGTATTTACCACTTCCTCTGGCAGTTCATTCCACACATGAACCACTTTCTGCGGGAAAAAGTTGTCCCTCAAGACCCTTGTTAAATCTTTCTCCTCTCACCTTGAAAGAAAAATGCCCTCAGGTTTTGAACTCACCCACCCAATGGACCAAACCTTTGCTATTCACCTTATCAATGCCCCACAAGATTTTATAAACCTCTATAAGGTCACCCCTCAACATTCTATGCCAAGACAATTCCTTCCACCACCACCATCCCCCTTCCCCTACCACTGAGGTTCATGACCATTCTGCTATATGCCTCACAGTCAAAGTTAATGCCATTAACTTTAATTCAGTCAGAACCAATCATTCTCAATATCAGCCTCACTATGTGATTGAAAGAACAGTCTTTATATCTTTCTGTCTTGGAATCCTTCCTGGCTCTTACATTTTAATTCTCTCCTAATCTTTAAAAGGAAACCAGATTAGGAATTTGGTTGAAACCACCATGGGTGAAAATGCCAAATAATACAAAGGGTGCAATCGAACTTTTGAAATTTAAAAGAAGTATGTAAATGTTTAGTGCAATTTGGTCAATGGCTTCTTCTCCATTTAAAGCTAGATAATCTAGGCATTGATATAATTTTCACTGAATGTCTGAGAAGCAGCCAGGTCCAAATCAAAGAATCCGTTGTTTAAAATGTGTGGCATTAGTAGTCCATGCATGCCTTGTGTTTTTTGCCTTTCTGTTTAGTTGGTCAGGAGAAGAGACTGAGCTGTGAGAAATTTGGAGCAAAAATCATGCTTGCTTTATTTCCACTGCTCCCAAAAATTGGGCAGAGTGAGGGAGAAAATTAATTACTTATTTGGTCATTGGTGCAAATACATTCTCTGGAAAAAGGGATGCTATATTTGAATCATGTTACAGCAAAAATGTTCCATATTTAAAGAAATGATTTCTTAGAGATTTCAGAGTTCAGCATGAATGAATGTTGGGCCACTGGAGAATAAGAATGGGTCGTTAACAGTGGATAATAAGGATAATGTGAATGAAATGAACATATTTTTCACTACAAAGGAATCAAAAACATCCCACTTACAACTGTAAATTAGGAGGTGGAAGGAAGAGAGGAACTTGGTGAAATTATATTCACCAGGGAAGGACAAACTGCTAGAGCTGTAGGCTGACATGTCATTGGGTCCTGATGGACTTCATCCTAGCATTTCAATAGAGGCTCCTAATGAGGTAGTAGATGAATTAATTTAATCTTCTGAAGTTCCCTAGATTGTGGAACCTTCCATGAAACTGGAACTTGGCAAATTAAACCCCTTTTATTCAAGAAGGAATGTAGGCAGGAATTTAGCTTGGAGCTGGAGGCAAAACAGCAGGCCGGGCTGGAAAGTTGTCCTTTCAGGGTGGGACTTTGCTGCTCCTCTGCTGCCTGGCCTGCTGTGTTTCCTTCAGCTCCACACTGTGTTATCTCTGACTCCGGCATCAGCAGTTCTTGCTATCTCTTAGGAGTTTAGCTTGATGGCTTCCCTTTGACGGGAAGGTGTTAGAATTGCTTAGTAAGGAGGTTATAACTGGGTATTTGGAAAAGTCGCGATAATTGAGAAGGGTCAGCGTGGCTTTTGTGAAAGGGAGATCACATTTCACCAATCATTTGGAGTTCTTTGAAGAAGGAACATGCTCTTTGGACAAGGGATGTCTGTCGACTTACCATACCTGGATTTCCAGAAGGTATGCAACAAGGTTGATATATTGGTTAATGCGCAAAATAGAAGCACATTGCAGAAGGGATAACGTACCGACAAGAATTGGCTGGCAGGCAGAAAACAAATAATATGCTTAAATGGGTATTTTTCAGTTTAGCAGGATGACAGATGGGATCCTGCAGGAAGTTGTGCTGGGGCCTCCAATTTTTACAATTTATATGAATTACTTAGAAGAGGGGAGTGAAGGTATAATAGCGAAATTTGCAGATGCCGCAAAGATACATAGAAAGGTATTTTGTGAAGACAGCGTAAGGAGATTGCAGACCGATATAGGTAGAGTGAGTGTGTGGGCGAAAAGGTGGCAGATGGAGTATAATGTGGGAAAATGTGAAGTTGTTCGCTTTGGCAGGAAGAATAAAAAAATCAGAGCATTACCTAAGCAGACAGCGGCCACAGAATTCTGAGCTTTAGAGAGATCAAAGTGTTCTAATGTATGAGTCATAAAAAGTGTGAAGGTACAGCAAGTATTTAAGAAAGCCTATAGAACCCAGGTCCAGTTCAACCAGGATGGTGATTTCTGGTAGGTCAGTCGGGGACCTGCACAGATCCCAATCAAGGCGCTGATTAATCATCAGACAGGGCAGTCTCTTCAAGTCAGCCAGTGGGGTGCTCCATGTTCGGTTTCAGTTCACTGGAAATTCAAAGCGCATTACAAAGGGCCATTGTTGTGGTGGGGATGCTGGGGAAGTCAATTGTGGAAATTGGAGGCAGCATGCTGGGATGCAAAGGGGATAATAATTGCAAAGGGAGGCAACTCAAAATATAAAGGTGGGAAATAAAGCATGGGAGGGTAAATGTTACTGCAGAGGGGAGGAGGCATTGGTCACCACCCCGTTGCTTCAATGGGAAGACAATGCATGATTATGTTTGCATGTGTATGCTGTATGTCCAGGGCTGTGGGGAGATGAGCAGTTAAATAAATGGGTTATTTATCTTTGTTTTATGTAATTTGGGTTAGGTGAGAGCATGGGAAAGATGAAAGCCAATGGGGTTGACCAGGAGGGCAAAGTAGACAGGAATAAGAAGGTTTAAGAGTTCACCTTGATTGAAAGGTCGATCCTTCGAATCTCTCTGTGAAGTGTGACTACTGTTGCCTTCCATTCTCATCCACGTACAAGTGCGCAATGGAAACTAAAATAGCTGCTACCACTCCCAGAGTGGGGGAGTGAGGGTTTCATTCTCTGTGGGAGGGACTCTACCTCTGTGTGATGTGAGGCCCTTCAAAGGGCAATAGCATTAAACCTACACAGTATCGGTGAAAGACATCTGTTATCACATAATGCTGTCTGTGGACTTCACACGTTTACCGACTGTGTCCTGGCCTCAAGCACTCTCGGCTACATGATTTAACATTACAAATCAATCCCACTAATGGCTGTGAGGCACAAGCATGTTTTGTGAGCTGGAAAGTTACTCCCAAGTTGCCAAAGTCACAATTACTTTCCAAGGTTCTTTTACCAGCACAAAGTGCAGAAGCTGCTCACTTCACGCCTTGGATTATGAAATGTTCATACCTTCACCCTATATGCAACATTGTCTTTCTTGGGTACTATGGGGGTTGGGGTGAGGGGTGAAGGGCAACGGAGAGAAATCCTCAATATTGCTGCGACATGTACAATCTGCTCCTGCACATGCACCAAAAGGCTTGAGCCATAGGTGTCTGATTCAGGGGAACAATGTGCGATGTCCGTCAGGAGACATCTCACCAGTCTGTTTGTTGGAGGCATCCACGTATCAATATCCTGAAGACATTGTTCAAATGTTATTTGTGATGCTGCAACTGCTGAGTGATCACATTACAGAGGAGTAACTTTGTCCCTGACATTGGCCACGTTGGAACTGTTCCAGTAGAGCCATGCACAGAAGCTATGTGATCGCTGCACCAATGGCTGCAAAACAAATGGATGAGGAGCGTGTACGTTCACAAGTGCAGGACCAACATCAAGCTGCAGCTAACGTGGACCTGCTCCCTATTGCAGAGCTTTCAGCCCTAGGTGCCCTCATGTTCGGATGAAGATACAGGAGAGCCACAGTTGCTTGTCTTGCAAATGAGAGAGAGATGGTGGCACTACATTCTGTCCAGAGGTAGGTGTCATAACACCTTATGATGCTGCACAATGTATCTACAATACAACATCCCCTTCCACTGGGGCCAATGAGGTCTGTAGGATGTCGTGACAGTCATTGCAGGTTTCCATGCAGTTCATGCCTGGAGCTACATACTGACACCGCCCACCCAGAGGATGCCACTTGATTCTCAGAATCTCTGCTTCAAATAACTAGGAGCTGCACAGGCTGTGGGCTGGATGATGGGGATCTGTGGGAACTGTGACATTGAGATGAGTAAGAATCTGAGGACATTCCTCAGATGGAATAGTGCCTTCAGCATCCCACAGCAACAGCAGGAAGAAATTCTTTGTGAACCTTGTTCAAAGGAATGGATTTGTATGAAGTCATTTTTCACCGTCTATAGAAACCTTAGTGCTGCAGAGGTCAGCATCTCGTGTGTAATCATTAACTGCACTGCAGCGCACCATTTTCATCTTTCTATGCTGTTCATGCTATTTAATAAAAGTTAATGTTGCAAATGGATAGAAGTCTTCAAAACATCCAGTGCTCCCTCAATGAAACCTGACAGCTTCCACACCAGCATGAAACTGTCGTTTAAACAGGGTTAGAACATCATGTGGTGCTGAGGATGGCTAACGTCTAAACCTTTATTCTTGTAGTTACAGCTAAAGTGACGTTCACACCCTCAGCTCATGTTAAAAGTGAACATTTACTTCCAGATGTGATAATGTATTTGAAATGATGTCACTATGCCATCTATGTGTCCTCATAAGGTCGTCTTCTTTCTTTTCCTCCCATTATACCTGGGTGGAGGGAGCCTGCCCTACAATGGAGCCCATTGGCCTTGGGCTTTTGGGCATATGACCTTCAAGGTGTTTGTATTGAGAGGGCCCAGGCTTGCTGTGTGTGTCTTGGTCAGAGACTAGTTCACTCTCCACAGCTTCATCTCATGCAGAATTGAGCATGGAAGACAGGGTGGTGGTGGAGAGCAGAGGCATGTCTAGAGTGTCCTGAGAGGAGACTTTGGGGCAGTCTGTATATGGTTCCTCCTCCAGCTAAATGTCTACTGGCACTACTCTGTCACCTTGTGAGGAAGAGGCACCTGGGGTGACGTCAAAGTCCCAATTGCCCCTGTTGCCTTGCTGGTATCCTGGAGCGATTCTTCCTTGACCAACTGTGGAAAGGTGCCATGATGTGCACACTAGATTCTGCACCCAGTTGTACTCCAGCTAACATGCCAATCAAAGTGTTCAGTATTTGAGGGGGCTGGAGGCAACCTTGCTATTGGATCTGTGGCTTCATCCTCCGAGGTAGATGAGGAGAGGATATCTTTAGGGGTTGGTCTCTTCGTGGTAGAGATGCCACTGGGGCCTGAATGAGACAAGATAGAGAATGGTGTAGATATTTGAGTAATGGACAATGAAGCTCACTTGGTTGTTGGACGTGGAAGTCTCGGCATTAACACATGAGCTGTCATATTCCTCTCCCACTTGCCTTGCCTTGGGGTGGGGCTGAGGAGATGGAAGTTGGGCACCCACTATCCATCTTGTCATTCTCCACACTATTGTGTGCTGAATTCTCCTAAAATAAGGGAAGGAGAGAGATTAAGTGGGGTAAACATGTCTTGCACAGCTGATAGTGCTGGTGCAGGTGAGGGAAAGGTGGTGAGATGTCCCGAGTGATTAGACAGCACAAGCGATAAGAAAGATTGGTAGTCTAAGGGGATTGGGGTGGGTGACAGTGAGTGAGAGAAGCTGTTGTATGCAATAGTGAGAGTGGTAGACCATGATTCTTGGTGGGAAGTGGGTGCAGAAGCAGAGTTGGAGTGAATGTGAGGTAGCAGATAGAAAATGATGACACTCACTGTCACGGAGCGAAGATAGTTATTAACCTTGCGGAATACTGTGGGTTCCTCCAGACCCTGCACTGGCCTGGGTGGTAACTACAGACCAGGCTGGCAGGGTCAGGTGCCATAGTCTCCTCTGCTGGTTCTTAAGAAAAAGAATGGATCTTCTCTGCGCCACCCGTATAAGTCCCTGTCAGCAAAGCAGGTGGCCAAATCCCTTTTCTCTCCATTTCTGGGGCAATTGGTAACATATAGGAACTGTGAACTGCAACTTCTGGTTGACAGCGCTTGACCTAGTGGACAGCTGGGTTTTAAAGATTGCACCAGAATCCTACGAGGCAAGTATTAGCAAGTACTTCTGCTGGCAAGTGTGTTGAAGCACAAATGGGGTGTCATAGAAACACAGTGCCTACATAATGAGGTGAGCTGTGAAGAATTGTGAGATAATGCACTTCAGCTCTCAGGGGGAAACCCTCCATGAAACTCCCTGAAATTGATACAGCCCGTTTCCCAAATTTCAGTGTTTCTTCTAGCGGCTGAGACCAAGACTGAGGCGCAATGTTTTATAATTATGGCTCATTCCTTTAGGCAGACACGAGGTGTATTTTTTTTTTGGAGGGTGTTGTGGGAACTTTGTCCTCGGAGGCAGTGGAGATAGGGTTCTGAAATATTTTTAGAGTATCTGTTCCCAATGCATTCAAAATGGCATCTAGAGCCATCTATGCATGTGCAACTGATTTCTGTGATGCTGCGTTTGCCTTAATCTCGCCACTGGTGTGAATATTTTGGTGGATCTCTGTGCTCGAACTGAAGTAAACCTGTTTGCTGTTGTTTCAGGTGCAGTGTTGTCCTTCTAACAGTGTCTTACTTCAAATTGCTTCAATGGGCACCCTATTGCAACCGTAAAACTCTGAGCAGGGCTGGTGTAATTTTGTGTATGCGTGCATGGTACTCCAACCAGCAGTGGCACTGGCCACAAAAACAGCCATAATTTTTAAGGTGGAGGTAGATAGATTGGGGAAAAATGAGACAAAAGTTCCTCGATGTTTCTAGATTTGCTTATTTTTCAAAAGACAAAAACTGCGTGGAGATTTAAAGCTTTTTACCTTTGGGTTTATGGTGGAAAATAAAAAAAGCAAGTCTTGCATTTGTATAGTGCCTTGCACAATTTTGGGATATCCAAACCGAAATACAAAAAAAGGAAAATTGAGCTTCACTCTGTTTTAGTTCATATGCTTATAGAAATATTTTTCCATTGCAAATGTACATATCAATTAAGTAGATTAGGATAATCTGGTTTAGGATAATATCTTTCAGAATTGACAACCTTCAGTTCATTCCTCAGTTGGAGTTATTTGGCCCTTGTATATTCACATTCAAACCCCTCTATTATTAACTTAGAAAACTTTATTCAAATTTACTAAAAATACTTGCATTTAGCTAACATATTTCACTAGCTCAGGCCTTTCCAAAGCCCATTACAACTAATAAAGCATTTTAAAGCATATCAATTTTGAAATGCAGAAAATGCACCTGCTAATTTGCACACCGTAAGCTCCCACAAGCTACAATGAAATAAGTGGCCAAATCACCTGTTTTAGGTATTGGCAGAGAAATAAACATTGGCCAAGACTCCAATGAGAACAACCTGCTCTTCAGTGTAATGTCCAGCTATGTAATTCAGTTTAGCATTGCATTGGAAAGCCTGTTCCTCTACACTAAACTTGAGATTGTGTGCTCAGGTTTCTGGGGTGCGTCTTGAACTCACAATCTTATGCCTTGCAAGACAATTCCACCTACTTAAGCCATGATTGATGCTTGATGCCATTTAATAGGAATATGTCTGAAGGTATTGGGTCTTATTGCAAATAATAAGTTTAATATGAAATGCATTTGTTTCCGTATATAATCCATAGCTCACATGTGGTGGTTAATAAATGCCTTTGGTGATGGGAAAAAAAAGATCATTTGTGTGCAAGAGCACTTATGAACTTTTTTCTTCATATTCAGAGCTGACCTAAGGTCTCATGTAATGGTCCCTCTGGCAAATGAATCATGTTGTTCCTTACTACGAGAAAAATGAGCAACTCACTGTTGACCAGCTATAAATTTCAACATGGCATTTCCATCAGCCACTTGATTGGGTAATCTCGTCATTGGAAATAAAAAGAAAATATTTTATAGTTGGCCATGAAAATTGTGCTTGTAAATATATTAAATTGTAGGTTTTCGATAAGTGTTTTCTGTGAAGAATCGTTGTTAGTGACCGTATGCAATGAAGATTTCACAGTAAATGATCTTGGGTTAATTACTCATTTCTGAAGAAGGGTCTAGGCCCGAAACGTCAGCTTTCCTGCTCCCCTGATGCTGCTTGGCCTGCTGTGTCCATCCAGCTCTACACCTTGTTATCTTAAACTAATCTAACTGATGGTAGGGTTCAACATCCAATCCAACCAGCTCACATGATTCTTCATATTTTCAAGCAGAGATTAATTCTTTAATTGACAACCAGACTTGCGTTTAAATAGCAATGATTAACATGATAAGGAATGGTCTTTAAGAATTACCTTCGATTTGATAAACTGGAGCCCGACAGAAAAGGTAAAAAAACTGGTTTGAAAGTCCATTAGGTTAGAGTTTATGTACTCGTAATTGTACAATTCTGATGCTAATCTGCTTATGTCAGTAACCATAGGTCACAGATCGGGCGAACAGTGACTTATGACTGCAATGTGTTTTGTCAGGCCCTGTCAGGATCTGTCATTTTGCTTTTGTTAGATGGCCTTTTCCAGCTGTGGTTTTAGTTTTTGTTTGTACAGGAATTCTGTCGGGATCTAGAATGCGAACTGTATTTTTTTCATACTCTCGGAACGCCAAGATATTAATGGATATGTCCAATTCTGATCACCCAGTTATAGGAAGGATATTATTAAGCTGGAGAAAGTTCAGAAGAGATTTACCAGGATGTTGCTGGGTATGAAAGGTTTGAGTTATAAAGAAAGGCTGGATAGGCTGGGATTTCTTTCACTGGAGCGTAGGAGATTGAGAGGTGACCTGATAGAAGTTTATAAAATGATAAGAGGTATAGATAGAATTAATAGTAGTTGTCTTTTCCCTAGGATGGGGTATTTCAAAACTCAGGGACACCTTTTAAGTGAATTAATCTCTTGAAAACATGATGAATCATGTGAGCTGGTTACTCATACATTACAACAATGAGAGGAGAGAAATTTAAAGGAGACATGAGGGGCAAATTTTTTTACACAGGGTGGTTTGCATGCGGAATGAACTTCCAGAGGAAGTGGTGGATGCAGGTACAGTTACAACACGTAAAAGACACTTGGATAAGTACATGAATAGGAAAGGTTTGAAGAGATATGGGCCAGGAGCAGGCGGGTGGCACTTGTTTAGTTTGGGATTATTTTTGGCGTGGACTGGTTGGACTGAAGGATCTGTTTCCTGACTCTATGACTCTATAACTAGTGGATACTGTCCCAATGTTCTGCTGACATGTAGGATTGGATCATGTAGTGCAATGAAGTGACAAATTGTATTTTTAGAAGCAGAGAGATAAGGAAGGGATATCACGACTTGGGAATATTTTCAAAGACTCGATTGCTCACTGCGTCAAGATCACACTGGTTAAAATCAATGTTAAAGTCAACCTGAAGCCCTCAGATTTATTAAAGGGATGGATAAAGGATAATGGTGTCACCCTGCTTTTCGAGAACCTTGGAGAGAAAAGGGAGATGAGAGGTGGGAAGATAGTGGTACAGTCAAGAGTGAACCTATTTAGGAAGGAGAGGAATTTTAGAATAATAGTTAAGCAAAAGGAGCAGATGACAATCTCAATAAGTATTGGGCAAGGAAATGTGTTCTGTGGGGAGGCTATGAAGGATGTAGACCTTTTGGAGGAGAAAAGCCTGTTAAGATTTGACAGAGGGGTGGGCAAAAACTGCAGAATGATGAGAATCAGATTGGTGGAGCTGGCTGTCATTTGGGGGGTCACCACAATACTGTAGCCCATAAGCTGTGACTTTTTGCTAAAAATGAGAAAGGGGGTTGGAGGAGCCTTGGGGGAGAGGATTCTGGAATAATAATTGGACTGGGGAAGGATTCGGGTGCAGAGAGAGAGCCCTATCGCTTCCCACAACTTCCAACTACTTCACTGTTTGCACCTCCATCATACATAGCAATTAGTCCTCTCCCCACATGTACATATTGTAATTAATACTCTCATTGCCCCCACACACAGTGTAATTACCATCCTAAACCCCATTTACTCAACTACAGCCCCCACAGTAGTTAGCCCATCAAATTTCTCTGCCTCTTTGTAGACATAGTAATTAGACCCCCGCTCTCCCCCACACAACAGGTAAGCAGGACTAGAAAGAGTTTGTAGCTGCTGCATTACAGTGCAGCATTGATTTACACAGTGCCATGCATGAAAATCATAAGATAGCTGAAAGAAAATCCAGACAACTGGTTCCTGGATTTCAAAATTTGTGTCTAGCAGACTTGCGGGATGTGGGACAAAAGATATTCCAAGGAAATTTCAAAATAAACACAGCAAATGTTAATAATACTGTGCAATATCATAAACTATGAGACAGTTGTTCCCCCATTCTGGATTCAATGTTGTGTTAATATATTTTAGACCATAACTTCTGCTTCCATTTTTTTTCTACATTTTTGTTTTTGTTTTGTTTTGCATCTGGGCAGCTGCTATCCAGCCAGTTACACCTCATTTGGGCACTGCTTTTGTTTTTTTTATTAATAATTTCTCCTGCCTTGCACTCTACCTCAAATCTTCTCTTTGTCTTTGTTCACTCCCGCTGTCTTTCATTTGCTACATAATGCTGTTTGCTGTGAAATCCCTTTCGGTCCCTAAATTCTCCTCCTCCTCTCGGATCCAAAGTGTCACCACAATTTTCTCTCTCTCACTCTCACTATCCCCCCCCGCCCGCCCCACGCATGCACACAGACACACTCCCTAATCCCCAGCAGTAGATCAGTTGCCATGTCACAGAGCAAAATCAGTTCTGGTTTGATCACTGTCATTGGCTGTTGTGAAATAATATTGACCAAGATGAGGGTGGGAATGCTATAATTTGACTCAGTGTTTCAGGAAAGTTTAATCATGTTCCTGTCCCTCATTTTCCCTTCCCATTTTTGCCTTCTGGACATTTTGGCGCATGCAGTGCAAATGAGGGCAAGATCAGGTGCCACTTTGATTCCACTCTGTGTCATGAATAATGGCTTTTTTCGTTAAAAGTATCAAGTATTGGCTCTGTAATATCCTTATAGATGTGATTTATTTGAAAAAATGACTTTGAATTGACTGAGTTAATCTCAAGAATGTATTCTTCAGAGCTTTCTCTTTTTTCCCTAAGAATCATTTTACAAATGCTGTTCAAATCCTGTAATGGAGATAAAAAGAAACCATAATTTACTGAGTGACTAAATAAGAAGAATATGGATAATTGAGAAGCATTTCCAATAAGAAGGTTATAGAAACTGCCAATTTGCAGGGAAAATTGCTTCCATATTGTTAGTAATGTACAAATGGAGATTTATGTTTAAATGCATATTACTTGCTAATGATGCATCCTTATAAGGTTGAGGAAATGGCCTGATTCTCTCTCTTTCTCAAATGTAACTGCTTGGATTTTGAGGCTGTAATGAATGGTGGAATTGTCAGTAATTGGTGTCATTATAACTGTGAAATTGGCAGCAATGTGGCACCCACACGTGTGTAATTAAAGGTGGAACTCCGGAAATTGCTCTAAGTGATTCTGTGTCTTGTTGAAGTCTGTGTGAACAAAAGATCGATGTACTGGCATGGACTCGAGCTAATTGTCTACATTTTATGAATTAACTTTGCTGCAAAAAGTTACAGCTTTACAGTGTTGAAGTTTTCATTTGTACATGATCAATATGGGAGGAATTTACTGGTATCGAATATCCCAGGAATCAGTTTTTTTTTCTTTTTGTTTAAATTTTGTTCGCAATGATTTGGCTAAAAAATTTTGTTCATACCTGTATGGCCTTTTCACATTTGCATCACATACTGGAACTGTACTCGTGACCCTAGTGCTATATGCTTTATACTAGTGGGAGTCTGACGTGTGGGACAGTGAAGACAAGTCAGCCTCCTTGTCAAAACGCTGATTAGAAGGAACTTTTACCCAACCCAGAGAATCTACGCGAGCTGATGTTAGACTTGTGTGTCTACAGTAAAAATGTAATCATCCACCTCCGCCATTTAAAGAGATAACCTTCAGTCACATTGTAAGAATTACACTGCTTTTCCAATCACTATGAAGGATCCACAGCAATTTATGTGTACAGATAATTTCAGTCTGGCAAGCATGATGTGCAACATCACCCAGAGTACTGAGAGGGCCTGCATTCACTATACAGAGGTGGTCATATACTACAGGACGTCTGAGTTCATCACTTTGACTTGCCCCAACAGCAAGGGGAGAGCTCTGTCTTTTAGGTTCACTTGCTTCCCAAAGTGTTTGGTTCTGTCAGTGAAACTCATTTCCCACTGAAGGCCCAGAAAGATGCAATTGTGACACACATAAGCAAATATGTGCAAGGGTTTCATTAATAAAGTATGATGATTCTCTACCCAACTGTGGACTCTGATGCACCCTACTGCAGGATCAATGATGAGACATGAAAGATATGAGTGTACAGGTGCATGTGTACCACATGGTGGAGAGGATGTACAAGTTAGGGGGAAACTTCCAAGATGCCACTGCCAGTGGTGAGGGTTGTGACAGTCTGATGTGCAGTTCATAGCCTTGTCCTGCAGGAAGGACACACCCTTAACCCAGCAGATAAGATTCTGGCAGAAATGAATGCATGACAATCCTGACTTTGATATTGCTGAGGTGATGAACTGTGGACCACTTGAGAAAATTATTGCTGCAGTGGGGATGGTACCTAGAGAACTGATGGTGAGTTAGAAAAGTCGTACAAGACATTTGAAGTAGTTATTGCTGAACTTCACACAAACATTCAGGTATTTAGTACAAGACGTTTAGAATAAATTGAGTTAATTAGCTATTTTTTATTTTGTGATACCTGTAATGTTAAAATGATTGGTACATTTTTAAACCAGTTTAGTTGTACTTAAGTGTCAGCCTGAAGTCAACAGCAATGAAATTAATTATAATACAAACAATAATGATGCATAAGCATAAATCTTAAAAATAATGCCTTCTAACAATGGCATGCATTTAGAACACAACATGCTGTCACTAGCAGAAGTATTTGAGGGTTGCTGTGACAAGGTATGAGTAAAAGAAGGTTTACTCCACAAGAGATGGCACCACCTTACTGTTTCTGTTGTCTTGGTGCTCCCTATGATCCAACACCTCTTGTACCAAGAGCATGGTGTCATCTTGAAGGTGATATTGTAATGACATAGATCTATTAGCCTCCATTTGGTCTCACCAATGTAAAGGAGACCACATTGTCAGTAGCAGATACAATAGACTGGCTTGAAAGAAGTACGAGTAAAACGCTGCTTCACCTGGAAGGGACGTGTGGGGCCTTGGACATCGAGGAGGGACAAAGTAAGTGAGCAAGTGTTATACCTTATATGATGGGAAGATGCCATGGGGAAGTAAGGAAGTATTAGGACTGGTGGTGAAGTGGATCAGGGTGGCACAGAGGGAACAGTCCCTGCAGAATGCTGATAGTGGAGGGATGGGGAAAGGTATTTGGTGATGGCATTTTGTGGGAAATGGCAGAATGGCAGAGGTTTTATGACCTTTGCTTTTAATGGGTTGAAAGATCTAAAAACTACTTCAAAGATTGTTGTTGATTATTGTGGATTGCTTTGCCCAACTGGCCTGCTTCTGTGTTGTTTATTCCATGTAACTGAGAGGAGTTTAATTTTACAAATGCTCTGTAGAATTTTGTTTTGGAATGCTGTTTTAAATGGAATGAAAGGCATACTGTTTCCTATCAGACTGTGACATTGATGTAATAAGTGGTCTGATTGTAACAAATGTGAACTTCAACTGTAATGGACAACATTTGAAAATTGAGCCTAAATTTGGAATGACCACTGATCCTAACCACAGCAACTCTGATTTTTCTTGGGAAGATCCCTTCATTAAAACAGTTTCAGACCTCTGAGTCACATGGTACACAGTTCATACTATTCCTGAAGAATTGTCTTTTAATTTTAGAAACTTCTTGATCTAACATTCAGATTTCATTGTAATTATACCCCACTATATCCATAAGTTTCACAAGTAAGCAAAACCTGATTAAGTGATAAAATCAATCCAGGTTACGTCTGGCATCAACCTAGGAGCTTCTAAATTTTTATTTTTTTTTAAATTATAATTTTGGTGTTTTTGGGTGGCAGATATAAAAACAGCTGCTGCCAAAATTCAGGACAGAAAAATGTCTCAGATTTCCTTTTTCCTTTTATTTTTGATACTTGAAATCGTGTTTGAAAATGTCCTTTGTATCTGTTACATCCTGGTACGTATGGATAGTCATCACAGTGATTTGACTAACAATTTGGTGTATTATACAATGATCATATATAGCATTCAAACATGTACTGCAACACCAGATTGAAGTATCAACTGTTTTTGAATGTCCAACTGAAATATAAAATGTTCATCCTTCCCAAAGTTATGATTTGTTTTTCTAAGTGTACATTGTAGCATCAACATCTTGAAGTCTAATCGCAAACTCTGTAAATTTGTTTTACTGCTCAAAATGTGTTAATGGCAGAACATAATCAGGGAATCTTGCAATACATCTGCTGCTGGAACCCAGAAAAGCAATGTCTGTGAATAACCATGGGCTATCATTTGGGTTATTTGAGTCTTTTCAGCCTTTAGAAGTTTAATGATGTTCGAAAAAAGTCCCAAATTTATCTCTTCTAGCTTTAATTACTACTTCCCCCTCAGAAAAAAAACAAAAAAAGCTAGGATTCTTTGATTAAAAATTAGCTTTAAATATCCTAACTACCATCCTATTGCTCATCAGGAAAAGAAACTTCTCCATCTGACCAAATGGGTGGCATACTTTTCGTGACAGAACACTAAACAGAAAAGTTTTATATTTACAAATTCCTAGTTTGATCTTGTGTCTCCCTTGTGTTATTCGTTCATGGGATGTGGGTGTTGTTGGCTGAGCCAGCATTTATTTCCCCTGTTAAATTATCCTTGAGAAGGTGGTGGTGACCTGCCTTCTTGAATTGCTGCAGTCTGTTTGTTGTAGGTGGACCCGCAATGCTGTTAGGGTAGAAGTTCCAGGATTTTGGTCCAGGCACATTAAAAGAATAGCAATATATTGCCAAACCAGAATGGTCAATAGCTTGAAAGGAAACTTTCAAGCGGTGGGATTCCCTTGAATCAGCTTGCCTTTCAAGAAAGAAGTAGTCATGGGTTCAGAAAGTGTGGTTGAAGAAGCCTTGATGATTTTCTACATCTTGTAGATGGTACACACAGCTGCTACTGAACATTGGCGGTGGAAAGTGTGGTGTCACATCCACAAACATTCAGTCAAGTGGGCTGCATTGTCCTGAATGATATCAAGCTTCTTGAATGTTGTTGGAGCCATACTCATCCAGGCAATTGGGAAGTATTCCATTACACTCTTGACTTGCACCTTTTCTGTTTTGTTAAAGATGGTCGTTGCCTGGTGCTTGTGTGTTGTGAATGGTATTTGCCACTTGTCAGCTTAAACCTGAATGTTGTCCAGATCTTGCTGCATTTGGATTGTGTCTGAGGAGGCACGAACATTGTGCACTCATCGGCGAACATCCCCACTTCTGACCTTCATGATGGAGGGAAGCTCATTGATGAAACAGCTGAAGATGGTTGGGCCTAGGACATTACCCTGAAGAACTCTTGCAGAGATGTCCTGGAGCCGAGGGAACTGACCTCCAACAATTACAACCATCTTATGTGCTAGGTATGATTCCAACCATTAGAGAGGTTTTTTTGCTGATTTTCCATTGTCTCCAGTTTTGCGAGAACTCCTTGATGCCACACTTGGCCAAATGCAGCCTTAAAGTTAAGGATGGTTATTCTCTTTTGACCATATTTGGACCAAGACTGTAATGAAGTTAGGAGCTGAGTTGGTCTGATGAAACCCTAACTGAATGTCAGTGAGCAGGTTAATGTTGATTAAGTATCAATAACAACTCCCATCACTTTGCTACTGAGAGTAGACTGGGTGTAATTGGCCACATTGGATTTGTCCTGCTGTTTTTGGATCGGGCATACCTGAACAATTTTCTATATTGCCAATTTGATGCCAATGTTGTACCTACACTGGAACAGCTTGGCTAGGGATGCATGGCTGGTTCTCAAAAGCACATCTTAGTATTATTGCTGAGATAGTATCAGGGTGTTGTTCAGTACCTTAAGCCATTTCTTGATATCACGTGGAATGAATTGAATTGGCTGAAGAGTGGCACCTGTGATGCTGGGGACCACTGGAGAGGGCTGAGGTGTATCATCCACTCAGCACTTCAGGTTGAAAGTGGTTTAACTTTGTCTTTTGCACTGATGTGCTGGGCTCCCCCCATCATTGAAGATAGGCAATAAGTGGAGCCTCTTCCTGCAAAGAGTTGTTTAAGTGCCCGTCAGCACTTATGACTAGAAGTGGCAGGACTGCGGAGCTCAGATCTGATCTCATCAATTTTGCTACCAACTTCCATCCTGTCCTTACCTTCACCTCCTCTCTTTGCTCCCTCAACGTCTGTTTCCATTTCTGTGGATAGACTGGCTATCGATCTCTATTACAAACCCGCCTACTGCCACAGATACCTGGACTATACGTCCTCACACCCTGCTTCCTGCAAAGACTCCACTTCATTCTCCTAGTTTGTCCCTTTCCATCGCATCTGTTCTGACGTTGCCACCTTGTGCAGAAGGGCCTCAGAAAAGACCACTTCTTTCCTTCACTGAGGATTCCCCACCACTGTGGTTGGTAGGGCCTATATTCCATTTCTCCTGGGTGACAGGGTGCCCCTCGTCCTCACTTACTACCCCACTAGCCTCCGCATTCAAAGGATTGTTAGCTGCCATTTCTGCCACCTCCAGCAGGATCCCACAACAACACGCACATTCCCGTCCACTCCCTTGTCAGCATTCCACAGGGATCATTTCCCGCCGGGACACCCTGGTCAACTTCCCCATCTCTCCCAACATCTCCCCACACCCTCACGGAACCTTTCCATGCAATTGCACAAGGTGCAACACCTGCCCATTTACTACTTCCTCCCTCACTATCCAAGGCCCCAGATAGACTTCTAGGTGAAGCAGCAATTTATCTATACTTCATTCAATCCAGTCTACTGTATTCACTACTCATCATGTGGTCTGTTTTACATTGGGGAGACAAAATGCACACTGGGTGACTGACTGCTTTACAGGAGACCCATGTTCTGTCCAAAAAATGACCATGAGTTTCCAGTTGCCTGCCCCTTCAACACACCACTGTTCCCATGCCAACATTTCTGTCGCAGGCTTGCTGCAGACCTCCAGTGAACCTAAGTGCAAGCTCGAAGAACAGCATCTCCTCTTTTGCTTGGGGACACTGCAGCCTTTAGGACTCAGTATAGAATACAGTAACTTTACAGCCAATGCCATTCTTTCATGCTTTTTACCCAACCCCACACCTGGTCCTGCCAAGGCATGTGTTGCTTTTAGCACAGCCTACCAGTTCTGTCCTGGTTGTAGATCTCATTATCACTTAGTCAGCTTTTCTTCTGTCCTGGTTAACTATCAATAATTCCCCCTGCCTGCCTGCCTACCTCTTTCGATGTCTCTCTCTATCTCTCTTGGTTCTGTCTCCATCTATCCTCCCTCCCTCCCTGGTAAACATAGAATGATGCAGCACAGAAACAGACCCTTTGGTCCAACTAGTCCATGCCAACCACAATCCCAAACTAAACTAGTCCCACCTGCCTGCCCAAATCTCCCCAAACATTTCTTATTCATGTACCTACCTAAGTGTCTTTTAAATGTTGTGACTGTACCCGCATCCACCACTACTTCCCCTGGTTGGTGAGAGACACTAGAAGGCTGGCTGCCTTAAAAATGTCTCTGACTTATCAGTTAAAAGTCGCATCATACAATAGTTGTTGCAGTGAGAATAAATGGTTTTCTTCAGGTTTACTGTGAGTTTTGACTGCAGAGAACACGACGACGACTCCTGAATACAGTCGCTTCCTCACTCACGCTGTCTCTCCCCATAACCTGTTCCAAGCTTTTCAGTTACCTGAGAATCAATCACACATCTGCTAGCAGCCAAAAAGGCCTCTGTGATTGATAATGGCAACTAGATCAATCAATCATGTTGCCAGCAAAAAAAAACTGCATCTGTATACCCCGAGGCTCCAAATTGTTTCCAACTCGAACCGCAATTACTGCGATACGAATTGTTTACATGACGCCTGCGAAGAGTGCCAGGTTACTTGCTTTTCAATACTGCAGCCTCTCTTTCAAACACTTCTTTCTCTTTCAGTCCCCAGTTTTTAAAAAGCACAAAATAATAAGACGCGGTCCATGCATTAATAGCTTTGGATTTCTCTTGTAAACAGCTGGATGACTGGGTGGAATCGCTGCCTTCATATTGGAAATCTTTCAAGTTGCTGCCCCTGATTTCTATCCATTGACCTATGCTTTAAAGATTGAAAGCGGTGAGACTAGGTGAGGTCCTCATGAAATGGTTGCTGCAATTTATTTGGTAGTGCACTGTTTGCAAATCTAAAGTGTTTGATGCCACTCCAATTTGATAAATTGATGTAGGAAAGTACAAACATCCTTGATCAGAAGGTTGCGCACTGCAAGCGCATTACTGCTGATGAGCTATCAATATCTCTATCATTTTAAGTAAATGAACGAAAGAGTGGCAGAAGGAATTTTCTGCAACTTAGTGTAAGATTTTGGACCAAACAAAGGTCAGAGCTGTGTATAAAAAAGTGCTGGAGAAACTCAGCAGGTCTGGCAGCATTTGTGGAGAGAGAAACAGTTAACATTTAGAGTCCATTCCGAATCTTCAGAATTACAGCTGAGTATAGCTTAACTGGTAAAGAGCTAGGAATGGCAAAAGTTAGAGATTTTGGGGCCAAGTACACAGATCACTAAAATGTAGCAATGAGATACAATGCATAATTGCCTGGATTTTCCTGCCAACGGCAGTATCAGTACTACCCTCTGACCATACAAGAAAGAGCTGTATCATGTCCATAACCTGTAATGGAAAGTTTTTTAGTTCATGGAGTTAAGGCCCAGAGTCAGGACAAGCGAGATAGTCTTTGAGTTTGGCCCATTGTTATGAAGCCATATTCCCAGTGAGGAAACAAGCCGAAGACACCCTCACTAAAGGCAGTTTTGAACTCAACAGGAGGTTTTTTTTCATACACATGATAAATTTAAACATTTAGAAACATTTATGACACTTTGAAAACTCAAATTTTTAAGCACTGAACTGTGTTTAAAAGTTTTTTGCTGGATTTGCTGATACCCAAGGGACATGCAATTTTTGTCCGAGGTTGCCCCCAAACCCCACCCTGGTTAAAGTGCTCTCAGTTATCTGGAGGAATACACAGCACTGTGTAGGATGATTGTCACTGACCCATGGACTCAGTCAGGGTAAGTTCTATCTTGTCTCTACTACCTGCTACTGTTCCCACATCCTACCAAGGCTCATGCGCTGTTACTGTCATTAATGCTTGTTATACCTTCCCCATTCACTGTCACCCACGCGGAACAGCGCTAAGCCTGTATGCCTGCTTTGCTACCTACTCACTCACTCAGGACGTTTTGTCAACTGCAGCAACGGTAATAGCTGTGACACATACTTCCATCGCCTGTAATGCTGGCTTCTCTCCCATTCCATGAGGAAAACAGACCATAATCAGGTAGAAAGAGTCAAGAAGGTAGTGTGCTACCTGTCATTCAGCTCCTGACCCCTTACAAGGAGAGGTTCCTGACTTAGACCACCCCGAGCAGGGCAGGGTATCAGAGGCTGCCTTTGACTTCACTGTGCTAGGATCCATTGAGCGATGGCTATGCCCCTTGACTCGACTGAGGCCTCCTGATAATGATGTCAAGTTTCATAGCTTTGTGTCCATGCTCAGTGGGTGGCACGATGGCTCAGTGATTAGCACTGCTGCCTCACGGCATCAGGGACCCAGGTTCGATTCCAGCTTTGGGTGACTGTTTGTATAGAATTTGCACATTCTCCCTGTGTCTGTGTGGGTTTCCTCCAGGTACTAGGTTTCTTTCCACAGTCCAGAGATGTGCAGGTTAGGTGGATTGGCCATGCTAAATTGTCCGTAGTGTCCAGGGATATCTAGGCTAAGTGGGTTAGCCATGGTAAATATGGGGTTACGGAGATAGGGGTGGGGGGATGGGGGGAGGGAGGGTGTTGGTCTGGGTCTGGGTGGGATGCTTTTCGGAGGGTCAGTGTGGACTTGGTGGGCCACATGGCCTCTTTCCACACTGTAGTGATTCTGTGATTCGAAATGGCACTGCAGAACAGCAGTAATATGAGCCCTGGTCTCTTTGGTCTGAGCGTAAGGCAAGGATGTTGTGAGTATCTGAGAAGGTTCAGAGTGAGTGAGCATTATGAAGGTAGGTGAAGAGCCCTGAAATACAGCTTTGTCCAGACTATAAGCTTGGGTGCATGTCCCTGAGTGTCCTTGCTACAACATTAGAATGATAGCTGCCATTGTTCCCGAGGTGCAGTATTGAAGAGCTGAAGTGTAATTGGATTGCAGATGTGCCATGAAGGTTGTTTGAGTCTGGCATATGTTGCGTGCATATTACCATGGACATGAGGTGTAGATGGCTGGTGCCCATGGAACGTGCCCATAAGATATTGGTGTCCATTTCCAACATGGAGATCATTCAGAGCAAGTGGCGAACTGAATCCACCAGGTGCTTGTTCTGGTTTCCTTGTTTGGCGAGCTTGGTAAGATTATTAATGAGGCGCTTTGGGATTTAAGAAGGTGTTTAACAGTCATTAATGGTTGTTAACTGGCAATTCACTACTAACGAGCGAGAATCTTGCCATGCCACTTGTAAAAAGCGGAAAGGATGGAACAAGTTGCTCCTGATGTCGGGATGGGCCTCGTTGCACTTGTCCAATTCTGCCCCATATCTCCCCAACGGCCATGTTGCTCAGACCCCTGTACGATTTCTCAGATTGGACCTTTTGAAGTCTGTTGTGCAAGAGGAAAAAGGGAATAAACAGCTTGTGTATTAATAATTATAAATAAAACTGTAGGTAATAATTTGAGGAAATGATGTACCCAGTCAGTATTGTAGAATGATCTTACAAAAATTCTTATTTTTTTTTTGTTTGACAGTGTAACTTTGATACTCAGCACTGCTAGGAATAATGATTTTGGTGAAATACCCATACATTTGTTATTCTTTCTGTTGTAAAAGGCGGTAGCTCTGTCAGTGGTGCAACACATTTGAGTCTTCCACAATAACATCAGGATTATTCAGGGGAAGTATATTGCATAGATTTGCTTGCCGATAAAGAGATAATATATTATTTCTTATGCATGAGTGTGTGTTTTTGTATTTGGATTAGAAGGAAATATAGATTTGCAGAAGTAAGAAATGTTTGATGATGACTTGAATGGTATATTGCATCATGTTAGAACCAGTTTGTGATAATAGTCAGCAGTTAATCTCCTGATTATTCCAGACTATGGTGTCAGTGAAATGATTACTTTCAATTCTTGATAGATTAGACTTTTAAAAAGTTCAAGTAATCTTCTAATTTTATTTGTTGTATATGAAAAGTTTTAAAAATTGATCTTGTGGCATGCATTACTCGCTGTGAAAGGGTGAACTTGAGTGTATTTACAACCCTCCAGAAGTCATGTGTTCCACAACCGATAAACTGCAGTCTAGATTAATGCTCCCCTGCAAATGGGCTGACATTAACATGACGATAGTGTCTGTGCTTTGAATGAAAAATGGTTGTATCCTCATCCTACTGCACATTGTGGAATGATTGAATCACCATCAGTGCTGCATGTGTTGAGAAGCTATTCAAAGAGTTGTTTCTGGCAATGATCAGATCTAGCTGATATCAATGCCTTGATCTTAATCATCTCCAGGACGACTTGAGTTGTTTGTCCAGAAAGAAGGTATTAGTTATACAAAGATCATAGTAGCAGCAAAGTTCTGTTTATCTGTTCTTTTATCATTTCCAGGCCACTATACCTCAGGCAGGAGAACCCTACTTCATAGTTAACGCCCACTCCTCATGTTGAAATCCTCCAGGTAGGCGAGAATGTTCTGACTTAGTGCTGGTAGCAGCTTCAAGCTCCTTATAGATCTTTCACCTCTGTAGTGAGTATAGCATTAAAGCAAAGGTACTTCTGAGCTAATTGGCACTCATTGAGTTGAAAGGCAGGTGGAGAGAATGGGCTAAATCTTATGTTTTTTTTGGCTAAGTGTCAAGCTTCATGGTGGTATTTCTCTCTGTGGGGCCTGGTGTATTTTCTCACTGCATTTTATCAAACCCATGTCATTAACTACCTCCCCTGCATCAGTGGTGCCCCTCTCAGCCCAGTCTAGCCGCTTTGTACCACTTGCTATACTTGAAAGAGCTCATCACTGTTGGGATAAACCGGAATGGATTGGCATCATCTCTAAAAGACCATTTCACACACACATAAGTGATGCTAGCCTGGATTTCAATTGACTTGGAAAATGTCGGACTTGTGATTTGCTCTATATATTTAGCTCTACCAATGGACAGATAGAAATATTGTGCGATAATCACTGGATGGCCCTGCATATGAGCCATGTAACCTATACTGCACAGTTTCTGCTTCATGATTCACTGCTGTGAGTAGTCCAGGTGGAAGCCTATTCAGTTTACTTTTCTTAGCATGACTTGAGGACACAGAATTCTTACTGCATGAAGGGCAAGCATCTACTGTTAAGTTATTTGACATAAGAAGAGCCAGAAAGCAAACAAATGTCATCATCCAAATGCATGGAAACAAGCCTAACAACAAACTGGGGCTAGGGTGGTGGGCAGCTGCTGTAATGTGGAGAAACAAGTTGCATAACTTCTGTGTGTGAAGCGACCAACCTTTTATCCAGTGAAATGTGCTCATCCGGAAGTAGAGAGTGAAGTGTTAAATGTTTTATAGTCAATATTCTGAGAGAATTAGGTTTAAAAAAGAATAGAAAGAGATGCTGGTAAGATTAAATGAAGAGGTTGTGCAGTGTACACCCGCTAGCATTGATCATTCAGTTAGGATGGCCTTATTCAGTGTTGTAGATTCAATGTCATTTTGTGTAGTCCCTTTTAAGATCATTATAAAATTGGATGCCAAGATCTTGGTCAAAGAGGGCGGTTACAAGAAGTGTCTCGAAGAAGGGCAAGGGTTTTAGCAGGAGGGGCTACCAGCTCTTGAGTCCTAGATAGCTGAAGGCTCCGCTATTAACAGTGGGTGATGGAATATGGCAAGCTACAAGAGACCAGATTTGGAGAAGCACAGAGATCTGACCATTGAAGGGGTGGAGGAAGTTGCAGAGACAGTCTAATGAGGTTTTCACTTGATGCTGAACATATCAACAGTGCAGGTGTCAATAGCAAGAAGACTAGTTCACAACTTATGGTTTTAGCTTGGTAGCTAAGATCATCAGTGTACTTTTGCCACTTTTAGTCTGCTTGGATATTTCTCCCCTTCCCCCTGCTCCCACCCGTGGAGAAAGCCTGATTATCAAGTTGGAATGTGATCAGATCCTCAGTTGTAAATGCAATAAAATCCATCTCCTTCCAGTTCTGAGGAAAGAACATGACCTGAAATGCTAATTCTGCTTCTCTCTCTACAGATGCTGTCTAACCCACTGATTTATAGCATTTTCTGGTTTTATTTCAGATTTCCAGCATTTAGAGCATTTTGTGTTTTGTTTTAAATGTATTTTTTCATGAAATGTGAGTGACACTGTCAAGGTCAGTGTTTATTAACATTGCCTGAACTGAATGGCTTTCTAGGCCATTGTTAAGAGTCATCAACACTGCTGTGGGCTTGGAGTCACAAATCAGCCAGACATGGGAAGAATGGCAGATTTTCTTCAAAGCTTAATGGGCATTAGTGAACCAGATGGGTTTTTACAACAATAGATGAGATTTTCACGGTCATCATTTCTAAGACTAGCTTTACATTGCAGATTTTTGTTACTGAATTTTAAATTTGAACCCATGTGTGGAGAATAATAGCCTCTGAATTACTAAACAGTGACTTTACCACAATACCACCCTGCCCCTCCTCTTTTGTTTATGCACACTAGAATTAATTGTATTCACAAACATGAAGGAGCTGCAAATTATTCCATAGTATGCATCCGTTCTCATTTGCTGCATGTGCATTGCAGTTCCAACGGGGAGGTTTAGCATGACCATCAGTGTTTTGTACAAAGTTAAGTATTGGCCAGTTTAAGTGAACTTTTGTGATTGTTTGTACAGTTCCCTGTCCTTCTGTTTGAATTATTGTTACAGAGTTGCTTGTGATTAGCCAGGACAGATGAAAGGATGTGTGATGATTCATGCTATAGTCTAAAGTTTCTTCAAAGCGTACACTCCCACCATTATCTGAAGGTGGCGATCAATCTACAAATGTGAACCTAGATGATAAACGGAGGTAAAGTCGGGCATCAGGATAGGTAGAAATTGTTTCAGAGATAGTAGGAACTGCAGATGCTGGAGATTTTGGCTTTTCCTAAATTATGTACATGTTCCAGTAGGGGGAGTCATAGATGGAAGGAGAAAGGTACACCACTCTCTGTAGAGTAATATTTTCTGTGATGGACATTGCTACAGCAATGCAGTTACTATTTTAAACTTGGCAGCATGAAGAACGGGATATAAACTCTCACCCCTCCACTCTCTGCTGCAGTGTCTGTTGGTTTTTCAGCATTTATATTCCTCATAACCCCATTGCAGTTGCCCTACCTTCAAGCCTCCTCCTTAAATTTTCTTTCTTTTCTTTCAATCTCTCTAAGTTCATCACCAGTCTCCAGTTAGGCAAGGCTTGTTGCTTTCACTGCCTTATCCCACGGAAGAATAAACGTTAATATGTGTATTGCTAGCATTTGTCGTCCATCCTAATTACCTTTTGAGAAGGTGATGATGAGCTGCCTTCTCAAACCACTGCAGTCCTTGAGGTGTAGGTAGACACACAGAGATATTTGGATGGGAGTTCCAGAATGTTGACTCAGAGACACTGAGGGAATGATGATATAACTGAGTCAGGACAGGGAGTGGCTTGGAGGGAGCTTGCAGGTTCTGGTATTGCCATGCATCTTCTGCACTGGTCCTTGTATGTGGTAGAGATTGTGTGGTTTTGGTAGCTGTTGTCAGAGGAGTCTTGGTGAGTTGCTGCACTGTATTTTCTAGACAGTACATACTGGTGCTACTGTGCATCAGTAGAGGAGGGATAAAATGACAAGACTGGTAAAAGGAGTACTAAGCAAGTGAGCTTTGTTGTCTTGGATGCTGTTGAGCTTCCTGAGTGCTGCTAGAATTCCAAGCATCAAGAGACTCCATCATTCTCCTGACCCTTGCCTTTTAGATAGTGGGACAGGATTTGGGAATGACTTGTCACCACATTCCCAGCCTAATATCTGCTCTTGTATCTACGGCGTTTAAAAGGTTCTTCTATTTAGTAATGTTTCTGGTAGCCCTCAGGATGTTGCTGTTGGGGGATTCATAGCAGGGATAGGCCATTTGGCCCCTCAAACCTGCCCTGTTGTTCCATTAGATCACCGCTGATCTCGCTCCATGTGATTTAGTTCCTGTAATATGTAGCAAATATCTTTCTTGAGCATACTTGATGACTAGCCTCAATAGCCCTCTGGGGTTGGGAATTATAAAGATTTACCCATGCTGTGAATGGGAAAGTAAACTCCCCACTCCGCCCTTCCCCCAATCTCATTGTAAATGACCTCCTTGGTGTTCAGAATCCCTAGTTCTAAAACCGTCTCCTTCCTGCATCTGTCCTGTCAAGCCTGTGACGATTTGTATTCTTCAATAAGATGACTGCAGAAAATCCTTCTAAATTCTTCAGAATATATACCCAGCAACCTTGATTTCACCTTATAGGACTTAGTTTGGTGAACCTTCATTACACCCTTGCAGTGACAAGTATGTCCTTCATTATGTAAGGAGACCAAAACTGTACACAATTCTCCATGTGTAGTCTCACCAAGGCTCTCTACAATTACATCAAGCCTTCTTTTCTCCTGTACTCAGATAGTCTTGTAACAAAGGCCGGCAAACCATTCACTTTCCACATTGCTTGCTGCACTTACATATTAGCTTTCAGTGACTTCTGAACATGGATACCTAGATCCCTTTTGATGGTAATCCTTTTCAAACTCTTACCATTTATGAAACACTTCCAAAATGGAAAAGTTCACATTTTTCAGCATCATACTACATCTGACATGTTCTTGCCTACATACTTCACCTGTCTAAATCTCCTTGAAGCTTCTTTGAATACTCCTCGCAACTCTCATTACTCCCTTGTTTTATATAATTAGCTAACTTGGAACTATTATATTTAGGCCCCATATGCAAATCATTTATATAGATTGTGAATAGCAATGGCCCAAGCATTGATCCTTACAGTACCCCATGAGGCACAGTCTGCCATTCGCTGAATGACCTATTTATTCCTACTCTTTTCTGTCAACCAGTTCTCAAACTGTACCAGTATATCACCCCCAATCATATATCCTCAAACTTTACTTATTAACCTCCAGTGTGGGATCCTCTTGAAAGCCATCTGAAAATCTAGATAGGCCACATCCACTGGTTCCCACTGATCTATTCTGCTAGTTCCATCCTCAAACTATATCCACATTTGTCTTTATGGATCTTTTCCTTTTTAAAGACCTATAGAAGCTTTTACAAAGATTGCAATATTGTTGATAAAGGGAAGAAAGCTTGACTCTCTTTTGTTGGAGATGGTCATGGTATGGCACTTTGTGTCACTTGCAACGCATCAATCCAAGCTAGAATTATCCAGCATACGGGCATGACCTACTTCAGCATCTGAGGAGACAAGAATGATGCTGAATGTGGTGCAATCATCAACAAAAATCCACAGTTCAGTGTTTTTGATGGGGGGATGATCATTGATGAAGCCTCTGAAGATGTTTGAACACAAGACATAGAAGTGGGAGTAGGCCATTCAGTCCCTCAAGCCTGTTCCACTACTCAATAGAATGATGAAGGCGATGGCCTAGTGGCATTATCGCTGGACTGTTAATCCAGAGTCCCAGATAACGTTCTGGGAACCCGGGTCGAATCCCGCCACTGCAGATGGTAGAATTTGAATTCAATAAATATCTGGAATTAAGAATCTAACAATGATCGTGAATCCATTGTTGATTGTCAGGAAAAGCCCATCTGGTTCAATAATGTCCTCTAGGGAGGCAAACTGCCCATCCTTACCTGGTCTGGCCTACATGTGGCTCCAGACCCACAGCAATGTGTTGACTCTTAACTGCCCTCTGAGCAATTAGGGATGGGCAATGAATGCTGCCTAGCCAGCGACATCCTCATCCTGTGAATGCATAAAGAACAAAAAATGGTTGATCTGCAGCAGACCTCAAGACCTCTTTGGTGCCAGTATATCTTACCCCTCAAATTCCTGATGTTTAAAAATCTATCTACCTCCTCTGTAAATGCTTTCACTGATCTAGCCTTCACAACTCTATCTAGGATTGAGAATTCTAGACATTCACTACGCTGTAGGTGAAGAAATTTCCTTACATTTCAGCTTTAAATGAGTGCCCTTTTATTCTGTAACTGTGTCCGCACTTCAAGATTTTGCCACTAGTGGAAACATTATTAGTTGGGCCATTGATTCCTGCAAGGATGACCTGAGACACAGATGATTAATCTCCAACAATCACAGACAATTTCCTTTGTGTTTTATTTTTCCCTTTTTGATTCCTGACTCCAGTTTTGCTGGGGCTCCATGATGCTACAATCAATGAAGTTCTCTCTTGATGTTAGGCTCCCAATTCACTTCTGGAATTCAGTTCTTGTTTCCATGCTTGACCTGGGCTCTAACGAGGTCAGGCATTAAGTGGCTGTGGTGGGATCTAGATTGAAGAGCAATAAGCAGGTTATTGATGCCTAAGTGTCACTTGAAGGCACTGTCAACCACCTTACTTAGCCAGTAATTAAGAATTGACTAATAGGACAGTAACTGGACAGTTTGGATTTGTCTTACTTTGTTTATGGAAAAGACAAATCTGGGCAAGTTTCCACATTGCCAGGTAGATGCTAGTGTTGCAGGGGTATTGAAATTGCCTGATTTAGCACACATGGCTAATTCTGGAATACGAGTCTTGGTGTTATTGCTGAATCTTGTCGAGGCCCATAGCCTTTGAAGTGTACAGCACCTTCAGTCATTTCTTGATGTCATGTGGAATAAATTGAATTGGCTGGAGACTGGTATCTGTGATGCTGAGGATCTCAGGAGGAGTACATGATGGATCATCCACCTAGAACTTCTGCCTTGTTGCAATTGTTTCATCCTTGCCTATTGTGCTGATGTGCTACCATTCCCACATTGAAGATGAGAAATTTAATGAAGCCGGCTCTTCCTGTTTGTTGTTTAATTGTCCATCCTCATTCACAACCGGATGTGGCAAGACTGCAGTGTGTAGACTTGATCTGTTGGATGTGAGGTTAGCTTTTGCAGTTTGCATGCAAGTAGTCTTCTGTTGAACCTTCACCAGGTTGACATTTCATTTTTGTGTATGCCTAATGCTGTTCCTGGTATGACCACCTGCATGTTTCATTGAACCAGCATTGATCTCCTTGCTTGAGACTGGTAGAGTGGATGATGTGTTCGGCCATGAGGTTACAGATTCCGGTTGAATGCAATTCTGCTGCTGCTGATGGCCCACATTGCCTCTTAAATGTTCAGTCCTGAGTTCTTCTTTCTGCTCACAACCTATCCCATTCACCGCAGTGGTAGTGCTAAGCAACATGTGTAAGGTTATTCTCAATGTGAGGAGAGGACTTAGTCTACACAAGAACTGTCTAGAGGTTACTTTCACCAGTGCTTTCCTTGGTAAATGTATCTATGATAGTTAGATTAGTGGAGATGAGATCGAGTTGATGAAGCAGTTCTCAATGTCTTTCGGAAGGAAAGTATACAATTGGTGTTCTAAGTAAGGTTTTTGTCCTGTGATTGAAAAGCACCTCTGGAGGAATTGAAGCAATGCTTTGTGAAGCTTAAAAGAAACATTGCCTTCTGGGTAGCTTATTATTGTTGACAAGATGTTTTGTTTATTGATCAAGGAATATCCCTTATTGAACAGTGATAGTCTTTGTGGCAAGCTAACCATGGTTTTTATTCTAGAAAGTGGAAATTGAGGTAGCAACTAATGTTCCGGAATCAATAACATTGGATTGTCACTATTACCTCTGAATGTTTATACATACTGCAGTATATAAATAAAAATTGAAAGCCAGGTTTCCACGCTGTCTTTTGAAGGCACCTGACTTGTTAGCTAATAGTTCATTGTCAAGCCTTGGACTTAGCTGGAATGCATCCAATCTTTTATAACATACATGCCAACAAGAATGATCATGTTCATCATCAGCTAGGCACAACAGCTAGCATAAATACTTGGGACTTCAAAGCGAAAGTACTGCAGATGCTGAAAGTCTGAAATTAAAAACAAGAAATGCTGTCCCTGGCAGCATATGTGGAGAGAAGAACAGTGTTAATGTTTCAGGTCTGTAACCTCTGTCCTAAAGAAAGGTCGCAGACCAGACATGCTAACTCTCCATAGATGCTGCCACATTTGATAAACTGTTGGTGGCACAGTGGGCTCAGTGGTGAGTACTGCTGCCTCACGGCAGTTGGGTGACGGTCTGCATGGGTTTCCACCGGGTGCTCCGGTTTCCTCCTGCAGTCTAAAGATACGCAGGTTAGGTGGATTGACGCTAAATTGCTCCATAACATCCAGGGATGTGCAGGCTAGCTGGATTGGCCATGATAAATGCAGTGTTATGGGAATAGCATATGGGAGTGTGGGTCAGGGTGGGATGCTTTTCAGAGGGGCAGTGCAGACTTGATGGGCTGAACTCCCTCTATCTGCACTGTAGGGATTCTGTGAGTCCTGTGACTCCTCAACAGGCTCCTCTGCAAATCTGTGGGCTTCCTTTTTAACCAATGGAGCTGCTTCAGCAAGCGTGGCAATGTTACCCCACCAGTCCTCACCAGTGGATTCAACTAGAATGTGTCTGTATGTTAATAAGTGAGGTTGAAGCAAAAAGTGTAAAAACTGCTATGTTCCTTTTTCTCTTTCCTCTTTGAAAATAGGGAAGTAATTAGAAAACAATGCCTTTCTTTACCTTTGCATCTGTTGCTGATTGCAGACAAATGATCATAATTATATTCTGGAATGCAGAAGTTGAAGTAGCAACTATCGCTCTGAAATACATAATATCAGGAGGGTGTCATTGTCTCTGTGAAGCAGCTTGGAATACTTTCCACGTTAATGGCACTATATAAATATAAATTGCAGAATCCTGAAACACTACCTAAAAAGGTTTATGGAACACCTTCAGTACATTGACTGCAGCAATTCAGGAAAAAAAAAAGTTACACTACGTCCTTAAAGATGGGAAATAATCTTACCAGCAAGATGAGTCTGAAAATAAAAAGGAAATAGATTGGAGGACCTTGTTTGATCTTCAGAACTTCACTCTAATCTGCGCTGTCATCATCTGACAGAATATTAACACTTAACTGAGGAGATTTACAGTCGGGTCTTCCTTTCCATGTTCAGTCAGTGTGGAAAGAGACAATTAAAAGGACAGGGACTTTTAATGCTCATATGGATGTCACAAGAAGCTAATTGAACAGTTTATAGTCACAATGAAGGTGCACCATATGACATTGTAATAGTCTTCAATGTTTGACTTCAGCTATGAAAACAAGGTAGAAAGAGGACTTGGAACCCCAGATTATAGATCACTGGGATATCTTCAAAAATTGCAAAATTACTTACTAAATGTGTGGAGTTAACTTTCAGTTTTAAAATGCTATGGATAAATACAGGCTATAGGCAAATTATGACTGATGAATGTATTAAGGATAGGGGACATGTGGGAGAAATGGAGTAAGGTTACAGATCAGCCATAACCTCAGTGAATTGTAGAAGAGGTTTGAAAGGGCCACAATGCCTAATAAGAACAGCCCTAAAGGGTTATGAGGGATAAATCTTAGTATTTTTAAAAGATTGGGAAAGTTCTGTACCAAATATATCAATGAGAAGAAAATGGTCAAAAGTAAGAAGGAGCATCCTGGGAGAGGGGAATTGTAGTTAATAGAGGATGTGTTATTTGGTTGGCTAACTGAATAAGTAATTCAGTAATTTAAAAAAGAAGGTGGCACTAGAAAGGAGGTTACATGTGAGTAGTGTAAAAGCAATTTGAGTGATATTATAATGGAAGGTAAGTAAGTTAATTATATTCAAGAAGGATAGATATAAACTTGCGTATTATTTGCATAAAGCCAGCTACCAACGTGAGCTGGACTGCTATGTAAATGTTGTGGTGCGATACTGGAATGAGATATGCATGAAGTTCCTTGGATGGATGGTTGTGGGTATGATCTCTTGTACCGTAATAATGGTGATGCTATACAGCTTGGTGCAGCTATTGCTGAGGCTCAGGGGGAATAGGCGACTGTCTAAGGCCCCTTCTGCCATAGGACTCAAAAGGGGTTGCAGGCTGTGTAAAACAATCCGTTTAATGCACTGGAGAATATTTGGGGTTCGCATTAAATTTAAGTGCGTTGTAAACATGACTTGTAAGGTCAAATGTACTGATGTGGTTGTCACATTACATAACAATTCAAAGTTGACATATTATATAATGTATTTGCATGATTTTATGAATAAGTGTACATTTTGGGGATAAAAATGACCTTTCATGCCATAATTAGACTCAACTTGCCTATTTTATCATATAGAAGTTGACAATGGATTTGGTTATTTTTAAAGCATTCTATAAAGCTTGCATTGTATGTTTGTGTATGTCGATAGATTTGCACTTACGCATGCCATCGTTGTTTACAATTTTAAACAGTGGTTTTCGAATGCCAAAATAAGGGGAAATCCCACGCATATACTGTAGTACACTCCCTGGGGTCCTGTCTTCTTTTCTGAAAACATGCTAGTTATCCAAGGAAAGCCGGGTCATTGTTTTCTGCAGCAATTTTATTATTCGTGCATGAATGTGTAAAAATCTTCTGAAGAAGAGTCACTGGACCCAAAGTGTTAATTATGCCGCCAGACCTGCTGAGGGTTTTTCCAGTAGTTTATGTTTTTGTTCATGTAAGAGTGAGTTGTAAATTGACAGCATTGCATCAACTTTGGAGAGTCTCTGATATCTCCATTGTAGACATCCAGGATCTGGGAAAAATATGCAGTTTGGATCAGAGGCCTGTAGTCTTGCCAGTCCTGAGTGGTGGTGGACAATTAAATGATTAACAGGAGGAGGAAGTTCCACGAATGTCCATATTTTTAATAATGGAGGAGCCAAAAGACATGGCTGAAAGATTTGCAAACATCCTCGACAAGAAGTGCTGTTTGATTCAACTCTGCCTTGGTCCTGAAGTCTTCAGTATGGAAGATACCGATCTTCAGACAATTTTAATTCATTCTACGTGCTATCAAGAAATGGCTGAAGGCACTGGATATCACAAAGACTAAGGGCTTTAACAGTGTTTGGGTGGTAGTGCTGAAGACTTGTGCCCCATAATTACATGTTCCGATCACCATGTGGTACAGCTGAAATGTTAGCATCTACCCAAAATTTATGAAATTATGGAAAATTGCCAAGCTATGTCTTGGCATAAAAGGTCAATGAAATCCAATCTGGCAAATAATTGCCCATCAGCCTCTGCTCAACCATCAACAATGTGATGGATGGTGTCATCAACATTGCCCTCAAACAGCACTTACACGTTAAATAACCTGCCCACTGATGCAGAGTTTGGGTTCTTCCAGGGCATCTCAGCACCAGACCTTATTGCAGCTTTAGTCCAAGAAGGCAAAAGAGCTGAGTGTAGTGTTCAGTGGTTTGACTCATCTGTGTTTGATTCTATTAGTCTGTTCTCTAATCAGTCCAACTGTGCTGGATTACTAAAGCTTTTGGGTGGAAATGGAGAAGTAATTAAAATAGAGAATCTTCCCAGAGAAAAGACCTTGGTTCTGACTGAGTCCATTTGTATACTGGATTCTACATGTTGTGAGATGTTTTAGAGTAATGTTAATCGCCCCAGACTTTAAAAAGAAACTGGTTTCATCTTTGCATTGCTGTAAGATAAGTCAGGCTTATATACTGCAAGCTATCAGATACGTGGTACTGAACTTGGACGGAGGTGAAAGTGATTGGTGAAAGTGACTTCAAGGCAGCATTTTTTGAGTGGCGTATCAAGGTGCCCTGGTAAAATTGAAGTCAGTGGGAATTGGGCTGAAAGCACTCTATTGGTTGGAGTCATAGCTAGCACAAGAAAGATGGTTGTGGTTAGGGAAGGTCACTCATTTCATTCCTAGAACTTTGCTGTGGGAGTTCCTGAGGCAAGTGTCTAGGCCTGACCATGTTTAACTGCTTTGACAATAACCTGCCTTACCCCAGCATCTCACAAGTGAGGATGTTTACTAATTATTATCCAGTGTTCAGTATCATTTATGGCTTCTCCGATACAAAAGCAATTAGTGCTGGAAGATCTGGACAAAAGTCAGGCTTGAGCTGATAAGTGGCAAGTAACTTTCAAGCCATGTAAGAAACAGGCAGTATCTATGTCTGACAAGACACAATCAGACCTGCAGTTTCAACCTTTCAGAAAGACAGAGTCAGCAGGTGTGTGGGAACACAATGACTTGGAAGTTCCCCTCCAAACTATACACCATCTTGCCTTGGAATTATGTTGTCATTTCTTCACTATGTTGGCAAAGCTATTGAAACTTCCTTAACAGTGGTATGCATGTTTTGGCACCAGATGTATTCACTCAAGCGGTTCAAGAAAGTGGATCATCACCACCTCCTTAAGGATAAGATAGCATTGGCAAAGATTGCTGGTTGTGACAGTGGCCCCCGTATCCCTTGAGATAGTTTTAAAAAGCATTGAAGTAAGTGGTGCTGTTACACCTTAAAGTTGTCTGAATTGTGACAGCTTTGGGAATTGTTTGTCGACAGAGAAGCTAAGATCCTATTTGTTGTTTTTATTTGGTTAAACAGGCATGCCAAGTACCTTTTCAACATTGATTCCTATTATTTAATGTTGCCCTGTTTCACGTGGTTTGATTTCACTATCGTTCAGTTAATGAGGCCTGTTGCATGATTCTGTTCTGAGCCATTTGATGGCAGTGTGATTTCAGGCTGAGACCCAATTAGTGCTATTTGAAGCAATATGTGTTACCTCTTGTTATTGACCCTCTGACGTGCAGCTTCTCCCACTCCCAAACTTGCTCGTCTACCCATCACTGAAACTTTGGCTCTCTGACTCTGGTCACCACTTCCCTCTCTTGACCCCTCACTGTGCTGGGACCCTGGGGAGGTGACTGCAGTGAGGCTTTCGATGCTTCTGCACTGTTTGAGACCTGCACTTACACAGCCCTGAAGCTCCGACTTTGGAACCTTCATTTGCATTCATGGGAGGTTAGAGGTCAGGTCTGGTCTAATCTAAAGCCAGAGCTCTGAGGATGTGACAGGCCTAAACCATGCAGAAGACTGAGCTGAGGCTGCAATAATCCCTGAACTCATGTCCTTAGGTTCTCATGTTGCTGCTGCCTCATTCACAGTGCGGGTTCTGAGGGGGACTCGGCAAGTGGCAAAGTCAGGAAATGGGAGGTTTGGCGAGATGGTTAGATGAGAGGGTGAGACTTGGAGCAGTAGAGGCTGTAGGTGTGGATCGTCAGTGCGACAAAGGGTTAAAGAGTCATACAGCATGAAAACGGCCCCTTTGGTCCAACCACGTTCCCAAACTAAACTAGTTACACCTGCCTGCATTTGGCCCATATAACTTTAAACCTTTCCTGTTCATGCACTTATCCAAACGTCTTTTAAACTTTGTAACTGTACTGCATCCACCACTTTCTCTGGCAAGTCGATCCACACACTAACTACTCTGTGTAACAGCAGTTGCCTGTCAGGTCCATTTTAAATCTTTCTCCTCTAACCTTAAAAATATGTCCCCTAGTTTTGAACTCCTTCACCCTTGGGAAAAGGCTCTTGTTATTCAGTTTGTCCATGCCCCTCATGACTTTATAAACCTCAATAAGGTCACCCTTCAACTTCCTACGCTCCAGTAGAAAAAGTCCCAGTCTTTCCAGTCTATTTTTATAACTCAAACCCTCCATTCCTGGCAACATCCTGGTAATTCTTTTCTGAACCCTCTCCAGTTTAATAATATCCTCCTATAACAGGGTGACCAGAACTGCACACGGTACTCGAGAAGAAGCTTCACTACTGTATATTTTAAAATGTATTTTATTTCAATGTTCTTTATTTAGCAAATTAAAAGTTAACCGTATAAAAGTACTTCAACTTACACAGTATAATATTTTAATTTTCTTTTTCTGTGGAGGAAGATGCTGCAGATGCAAACTCCAGTTTTAACACTGGTTTTAAACCGAAAATGGGATTTGCTTAGGTCATTTCACTTAAAGTTGAGATTTTCCAGAATGCACCCGCAACTTTGAGTGTGTTGTACTTTATCTTTCAACTTAATATTGCGAATATATTTTAGCAGATGCTTCAACTCTTTCACTTGTAATATTATCAAAGTTTGGTGACCTATCATTCCAACCAGTTAATGGCTGATGGTTGGTATTTGCAAATTTCGCTAAAAATACTCATTGTTAATGAGTATTTAGTCCTTCTAGTGGGTAAGATATCTTCAAAATGTGATCTTCCATTTCAGAATTCACTTGGACTCTCAATCCAGCTGGTTTCAGATAGCTAAAGAAAACTAAAGGATTTGTTAATGATCTGAACTCAAACCTTTACTAATTGCAATTAAAGTAATTGTGATAGTTACGAGAATGGTGAGATTTGAAACAGACTGTTCCAGGTCTGTGATTCTTTTCATAAAGGTAACTGTAATGTACTTGGGCCCATTTTAGCTGCAAGTAAGTTTCATTGGGTCTGAATCTGCACATGTTCTAACTGCAGTACATTAACTGACTCCTGTCTATTTTTCACAGAGGCCAGGAAGCTGCTCAGCTCCCCAAACACACCAGCTACCAGTTTGAATGAAAACAGCAAGTATAATTCATCTTGGGAAGTGAAGGAAGGCATTGTTTGAATGTCTCTCACTGGATGAAGATTGAAGAAACATCAACGGCTAAGGAATTAATGGAACGGTGCAGAAACTCTGCCTCTTAACTGCAAAGCTGGAGTTGTTTGGTTGTGAAAATCTGCACTCTGTCATCAGATCTGATACCATGTGACTTACCCTCAAGCTATTATGATTTGTCAGCTAGATGCACTGGGCTCCACCTACTCGAGATGATGGGCATTCATGAGCGAGGCTAATACTGCACAGTGATTTGACAGCAGCTCTGGCACAGTGCCTGCTTTACATCTCTGGATTCAGCAGCCTAACGCAACAAGGATATAAGCAGTTTATTGAGAAACAAACACGCTGCTGTGGAGGAAGTGGAATTTGAAAGAGAGTGCATTAACTGTCTTGAGGAAACCTGTGTGCAATCTGTGGTTAGCTGGGAGCCGATTTGTTCTGCTCGGGGTAACTACAGGACAAAAGTATTTTCCAGTCTGTAGTAGTATCATGAGTAGACGCAGACAAATGTGACCACTGAGTCTCAAAGCCCCGTGTGAGAGCAGCTCTTAATTGCAGAGTGAGAGAGAGAGAGAGAGAGTGAATGATTTTTGTTTTTGCAGACTTTTGGTGCTCATGTTTGACTAACGATGGGAGGGAACCTAGGCTGCCACCGTTCAATCCCCAAAGATCCATTGGAGATAGGCCAGAATCGCAAGTTCAGTGCAGCATGTAACTTCAGCAATATTCTGGTGAATCAGGAGCGACTCAACATCAACACAGCCACCGAAGAGGAGCTTATGACCCTCCCAGGGGTGAACCGGATGGTCGCCCAGAACATTGTGGAGTACCGGGAGTGTATCGGTGGGTTTAAAAAAGTTGAGGATTTGGCACTGGTGAGTGGCATTGGTGCTGCCAGGTTGGAGCAGGTTAAGCTGGAGATCTGCGTGTCAAACAGTAAAAGCATTGGCTCAGCTCAGCACTCGCCCAGCTCCACGCGAAAGGATCCCTACTCTGAAACACTTTCCTCTGCCAGTAGGATCAATGTTAACACTGCTACAGTGTCCCAGCTGATGAACCTGCAGGGGATCAGCGACAGAATTGCGCGAGGTATTGTGAGTTACCGGAAAGAGTGCGGACCGTTTGAAACCGTTGACGACCTGCTGAAAGTAACGTCTGTCAGCTCGTCGCTCCTGGATACAGTCCGGCCTCGCATTGTCGCAGAGTGTTCACGGCCCACGTCCACCCACACGGCTAATGGTGGCATCGATTTCACAGCCAAGCCTCGGCCTAGCCCCACTTCACTCAGCCTGCAGAGTGAGGACCTGGACCTTCCTCCCGGCGGGCCAACTCAGATCATCTCAACGCGGCCAAATGTGGAGGTTTTTAGTGGACTGAGGGATGGTGAGCGTGTCCTGAGGCTGGCCACTTGGAATCTGCAGGACTGCTCAATTGAAAAGGCCAATAACCCTGGGGTGAGAGAGGTGGTGTGCATGAGCCTTCTGGAGAACAGGTGAGCTTTGTTTTCATGGTCTTTTCCATCTGGTTTTCAAAGGATCTCCATGCGTAGCCCTCTTCTCCAATATTTTGACCTGTTTTGCCTGTATTTTCTCTTAGACTCTTAAAAACCACTTGGCTTGTCATATGCTTGTGTTTTAATGAGCCGATTTTCCATTGGCAACCTTCCAGGAACCTTTTTTTTAGTATGTTTCACTCATTGCATTTCTCTAACGGTGCAGTTCAACGTTAAATACAAATGGTTCAGTCAAGAACTCAAAGAACATTAGGCTGGGCTAGAGATTGCAGTTGCTTGGCTTTTTGCTTGCTAAACAAAAAACAAACGTTGAAAACTGACATTGCAGACTTGTGCATTTGCCCTTTGCTGAATATGAAAAAATAAACTTGGTTCAACATTAGGGGTTACGAGGTAGGTTTAACTTCTGATAAAGTATATTTGCACTCAGAATGCCTCTCTTCCTCACTCACCCTCAGCCAAATGGAAGCAGGTGGTTGTCCTTATTTTAGAATGGCATTCTGCATTCCTTCTAGTGGGTAAGATATCTTCAAAATGTGATCTTCCATTTCAGAATTCACTTGGACTCTCAATCCAGCTGGTTTCAGATAGCTAAAGAAAACTAAAGGATTTTCCAGGCACATTATGGAGTCAGAAGTGGACACCATTCCTTGCAAATATTTTCATTCTGGACTAGAGGTTCAAAATCAGGAAAGAGAATATCATCCTTGTGAGCCTGTTCTGTCTTTCAATTAGATGACACTTAACTTTATCCACTCACCTTCCTTCCATAATCTTTAACAACCTTTATATTTTCTCAGCTTCAGTGTTGAAGTTGGAAATTGAGCCAGCCTCAGGGAGGTAGTTCTGGAGATTTTTATGAATGCTTCCTACATCACTGCAGAACAGCATAACTCTAATTTCAAGGCTGTGCTCCTTTGTTCTGTATTCCCTCACCTTGTCGATTCATTCAGTCACCTTAGGCAATGTGAATTAAATCATCCCTTAATGGTTTACATTTCAAGAATACAAGTTTTGAGTATGCAAATCTGTGCCTTGTAACGTAGTCTCTTTTAGCCCAGATATTATTCTGGTAAATCTGCACTGTACAAGTTCCATAACAGGTGTATCCTTTCAGTGGTAACCAGGATTGAACGCTGTGCTCTAAATGGGATTGAACCAGCTTCAGTTCAGAATGTTTAATGTAGTGTTGGGTAGACTGAAGTCAGGAGCGTGTTGTAGATAGTCTGATTTTTATTGTGTTTGAGACTCCTCTTCAATGTCCCGAAGGGGGTTTTGAAAGTGACTCCTTAAGCTTCCGCTCTGCGGGGCCGAAGTGCTCTTTGGAAGAGAGTTTTTTTCCACTTTTCCTCTCCCTTCGATGCATCCCTCAAAATGTATCGGAGCAGCAGTTGGTTTGCCAAATGTTGCACCTAGAAATAACACTTTGGTAGTGGCAAACCTCAGGGTTTTCTTTTTAATTTTGAGATGTGAGGTCACAGACTAGGCCAGCATTTGTTGTCCATCTCTAATTTCCCCTGACTAGGTGCTGTTGGACTGCCTTCTTAAACAGGTGCATTACATGTGGTGTAGGTAGCCCCAGAGTGCTGTTACAAAGGGATTTTTGACCCAGTGGCAATGAAGAAATGCTGATGCAGTTCTAATTCAGGATGCTATACAACTTAGTGGAGAATTTATGTAATATGCCCCCTCACCCCATGTATCTGCTGCCCTTTTTCCTTCTTTTCCGGTCATGAATTTGGCAAGTGCTGTAGAAGGAGCCTTGGTGAGTTACTATGGTACATCTTGTAGTTGGTGTGCACTGCTGCCATTTGTGTATCAGTGGTGGATGGGGTGGTAATAAAGTGTGCTGCTTTGCTTTGCATGCTATCAAATGTCTTGAGTTAGGTTGTGGCCATACTCCAAGACAAGTGCAGAGTATTCCATCACACTCCTGACTTGTGCTTTGCAGATGGTGGGCAGGCTTTGGGAAGAGAGGACATCTGTGAAGGGAAAAACAGAGTTAACGTTTCAGGTCCGGTGTTCTGACGAAGGGCCACCAGACCCGAAACGTTAACTCTTTTTTATTTTCCTTCACTGATGCTGCCAGACCTGCTGAGCTTTTCCAGCAACTTTGTTTTTGTTCCTGTTTTACAGTATCCTCAGTTCTTTCGGTTTTTATTTGGGAAGAGAGAGATGAGTTACTCGCTGCGGGATTCCTAGCTTTTGACCTGCTTTTGTAGCCACAGTATTTGTATGCCTGCTCCAGCTCAATTTCTGATCAACTCACAGGAGGTTAATTGTGGGGGATTGCCATTAAGACAGACCAATTACACAGTGGTAGCATTCCTACCTCTGTACCAGAAATCAACCATGCCAGAGCCTTTATGTAGCATGGTGGCTCGGCGGTTAGCACTGCTGCCTCAAAGTACCAGGGACCTGGGTTCGATTCCACCCTCAGGTAACTGTCTGTGTGGAGTTTGCGTATTCTCCCTGTGTCTGTGTGGGTTTCCTCTGTGCTCTGGTTTGCTCCCGCAGTCCAAAGATGTGCAGGCTAGGTGGATTGGCCTTGGCAAGTGCAGGGTTACAGGGATAGGGTAGGTGGTTGGCTCTAGGTGGGCTGCTTTTGGAGGGTTGGTGTGGACTTGATGGCCGAAAGCTCTGCTTCCACACTGTAAGAACTCTATGATACCTTTGATCACAGAAGATGTGTTTGTGATGTGGCCAAACACGTTAATTATCAGTCGTAAATCCTTCCAGTGTGCCTGTTGGCAGGTTGTAAGAGTGGAAGAGCTTCCTGGTCAACTGACCAGCAGTAAATGACAGCACACCACTGCTGTACTTTGCCCATGAGCAACAGACTGAAATCCGTAGCTGAATTCTCAGAAATGAGGGTGGGTGAAAAGATAGACAATAGAGAATTAAATATCAAGGAGAGGTGGTTAGCTTCTCTTTCGTTAGAGTAGTTCTTGCCTGGAACTTGTGTGACATGAATATTCTTTGCTCAAGCCAGAATTTGGTCCGGGTGTTAGTATATAAAGACATGGGCTGCTTCAGTACTGAAGGAGTTGTGAATGGTGCTATCATCAGCAAACATCTCCACTTCTGACTGTATGATGGAGGGAAAGTCATTATGAAAGAACTGAAGACGGATAGGCCTAGGACACCAGCTTCAGGAACTCTTGAAGTGAGGACACTGGTCTTCCATCAGGACAATGATCTTGCTTTGTGGTATGTATGACTCCTCGTTGTGGAGAAATATCCCTTGATTCCCACTGATTCCATGTCTGATAGAGTTCCTTGATGCCATACTTAGTGAAAAGCTACTTTAATGTCAAGGGTAATCACTCTGACCTCACCTCTAGAGTTCAGTTTTATTTTGTCTGTTTGCATCATGGTTGTAATGAGTCCAGGAGTGGAGTAGCAGTGGTGGAACCAACCTGCATCAGTGAGCAGGCTATTGCTGGATTATTCTCACTTGATAGCATTGGCAGTGACCCCTCCCATCACTGTGTTGATGAGAGGACTGATGGGTAATTAGCCAATGAGATTTATCCTGTTCGTTCTATACAGAACATACCTGAGCTTAGCTGTCTCTATTCCATTCTGCCTCTGCTATTTTAGCCTGCATCTAAACCTGCATTGTCGCTTTACCAGTTTGCCACCTAATTTTAGGCTTGCCTGTCGGCACATCCTTTTGCAATTGTCGTTAAATAGAGTTGGTGCCTTGGTTTGAGGCCTATGCTGGTTCATTCTGTTATAGATTTGTTTTATTATTCATTCATAGAATGTGGACATCACTGACTAAGTCCTAAATGCTCAGAGTCAACTTCATTCATGTGGGTTTGGAGTCACATGTAGGCCAGACCAGGTGAGAATGACAGATTTCCTTCCCTGAAGGGCGTTAGTGAATCAGATGGATTTTTTTAACGTGGTTATCATTAGGCTAGCTTTTTATTTTGCTTTTGAATAGTAGCCAGATTTCACAATTTAACACAGTGGGATTTGAGTCGATGTCCCCTGAGGTTCAGAAATACTAGTCCAGTTACTTTACTATCAGGCCACTGCTTTTCCACTATGTTCAGTGTTCCTTCTAAGCTGTGTGGGTGCGTGGCTGCACGGCAATTGAGGTCTGATCCCACAGGGAATAAATCGGCTGTACCTGACTAACAGTATTGTTAAGATGTCACACATAAACACGCGCAGGAATCCTATTGGGACCAGACAATGAAACAAACAGGTCATGTACACCAAAAAGACGACATACTGCAGAAGCAGGCCATGTACGCAAGGGGAATGTAGATGGAACATTGATCGCCAATCCTGGGGTTTAGCCTACTGGCCTTCGGATTTGAACATTAAACTCCTGGACAGTGCTATATACAGTCCAGGAAGAAGACAATCGAGACACTAAAAATTATTTTAGATGGGAGATTAAAAGCTCTTTGACTGGTTATTAAGACTTATTCAGTGGAATGGTGAATGAGATTTGTGTTTTTCCATTGGTATGAGTAAGAACTGATCCAGGTAGGATATCATAGAATCCCTATGGTGTGAAAGCCAGTCATTTAGCCCATCGAGTCCACACACACTCTTTGAAGAGCATCCCACCCAGACCCACTCCCCTACCCCATCCCTGTAACTGTGCAATTCCCGCAGCCAAATGGCTTAACCTGCACATAGAATCATAGAATCCCTACAGTGTGGAAACAGACCCTGCGGCTCAACAAGTCCGCACCGACCCTCAGACCATCTCACATTAACCACATACCCTGCACACCTTTGGACTGCAGGAGGAAACCAGAGCACCCAGAGGAAACCCACGCAAACACGGGGAGAATGTGAAAACTCCGCACAGACAATCGCCCAAGGGTGGAATCAAACCCGAGTCCCTGGTGCTGTGAGGCAGCAGTGCTAACCACTGAGCCATTGTGCTGCCCATGATATGATATGATAGTTAATGGTGGGAGTGTGGGGATAGGACATTGGAGACTGGAGGTCATACGATGAACTATTTGACCAGAATCTGCAGTGCATTGAAAATGGGTGGATTGTAAACGTGGGATGATTTAGCATGTTCATTGAATAGTGCAAGTTAATGCAACGCATATTTTGGTTTTGAGAATGAATGACAGGATCAATAGTTTATGAAAAGTGCTGCAATATAAACATTATTTATCTCTGCAATGTGTCAGCAATGTGTGTATAGCACTATGGAGCTGCTATGTTGGGTTTTTTTTTTGAAGGGGTCAGGAGAGAGAGGAGCTGCATTAGCATGACAAGTCCTGTATGCTTTCATTAGTGTGCATGTTATTTCTTGGTTCAGAGGTTGTAAAGAAAATTACACGGACGTGTACATTGTACAGCAAACATTTTCTAAATCAGTATTTGTGTAGCATCCCTTACTCACCCCAGAAAAATCAGTGTCATCTTAGCTGCAACTGTCAGTCCCCCTTTTACAAAAGAAGTGTCTATTTAGGTACTCATCATCAGTCATTTCACAAGGCTGAATGAGCCATGATCTATACCAGAATCTTTCTGAGCCTTGAGTTTAATACTCAGGGACCCAAAACTGATATTCAACTAGATTTGTGCTTATGGTTTAATTGTATGACCTCCAGCCTCCAATGCCCTAGCCTCCCCTACTCCCAACATTAACTGTCATATCTTATCATGGGCAGCATGGTGCTCAGTAGTTAGCACTGCTGCCACACAGTGCCAGGGACCCGGGTTCAAGTGCACCATCGGGCGACTGTGTGGAGTTTGCACTTCCTCCCTGTGTCTGCACGGGTTTCCTCCGACAGTCTAAAAACGTGCAGGCTAAGTGGTTTGGCCATGGGAAGTGCACAGGTATAGGGTAGGGGAATGGGTCTGGGTGGGATGCTGTTCAGAGAGTCAGTGTGGAGTCAAAGCTTCCCAATGGTACTTGGCCTAAGCAACCAATGGGAGTACGGCCACTTTGACAGTTTCAAAGTAGTTGCCTGTGTTGAGGGGCATGGCAAATGCTGCTGCCAGATCTGGTGCTCACATTTGAATGATTTTAACATGGATCATTGAATACCAATTGTGCGTCCATCACACCTGACTAACTTGTTCAATGCAAACTCTCCTTTCTTCATCAATACAGTCCCTTTTTAAATAGCTCAAAGCACATGCCCATGTTGCTGTGTCCTGACATGTTTTGTGTAATAAGAGGACAACTGCAAAGTTAAGCTTGTCAGCTTCTTTAAGGCAGCTATTTGAAAGAGCTGGTTTAATTTTAAAAAAAACTGTTGTTGCTCCTGCAGGGTTGCCCCATTGGCTGACTGAGATCTGGAGCTTGACTGTGTAACACAAACTCGAGCAACTTAAGCATAAATAGTGTTCAGTTCCGAAGAAGGTTCACTGGACTCGAAACGTTAGCTCTGCTTTCTCCCCACAGATGCTGCCACACATGTTGAGTTTCTCCAGCAATTTCTGTTGTTTCAGATTTCCAGCATTTGCAGTTCTTTGTTTTATTTAAGCATAAATATATCAGGTGAGGTGGTGAATTACAAAGAGAATGCATTTAAATTGACGTCATAAAAATAAGGAGGTGGGCATAAAGAGGAATCAGAAAAGACTGATGTCTTTGTTAATTGAGGAAGTTCAGTTCTGTTGGGTCAAGGTCAGATCCCATCTTAAGTCTAGCCTTCAGTTTGGTGCATTAGCCAATATTGGCCTTGGAAGGGGTCCTGAACAGATTTATTTCATCTGAAGGTTAGTAGTGTTATATTTGAGTTAAATTAAGATGAGACATTGTATGAATTAGTTTGAGGATTAAAAAAAGAGTTAGTCTGATTGAGGTACATAAAAAATGTTAAAAGGACTTAATAGAGTAAACTCAAAAATAACTCTTTCTTCTGATGTGGGAATCCAGGAAAAAGGAACATCATTTAAAAATTAGAGCTAGGCCACTCAGAAGAGAAATTGGGAAACACTATTGTGTCTTAGAAAGTCTAATAGCAATTTGGCACATTGTCCCTCAAAAAGGGAATGTGATGTTAGGTCAGTTGCAGCTCTTGAGCAAGAGCAATAGAATTTTGTTTGGTAAATGTTTTAAATGATATAGAGAGCAAAGGTGTCATTTGGAGGTGTGGTGCAGATTAGCAATAATCTAACTGAATGCTAGAGCAGGCTCAAGGAGCTAAATGACTGACTCCTGTTCCTGTTTGTGGTGAAAGAGATTGTGCAGACTGAGAAAGTACCTCCACGACCAGCATCTTCTCCCTGAACTCCCCTCCACAACCCTTTTAGGCTTTGCATAAATCACAATGTTTTGAACTGCAGTTACATAATGGTTTAACCAGAAGTGGAAACTGTCTGGAGTTTAATTGCGAGTGTAATTTTGCTTTCAGCAACAGAAAGGTTCTCATTGTTCCAGTGTAATGGAGGTTGCCAGAAGACGATGTTTTTCCCAGCCTGTTTCACAGTGTTGGCACTAAATCTGTTTAAAGTGAACTGTTTGCTGAGAGGTCTTTGAGAACAGGGAAAAGTTGGCAGATCTGAACAGTTAATGACCCAACGCGCAGACTCCTCAGCTCTAAATGGTCGACTGGTGTGTGGTGAACTTAGCAGCGTGTTGTGTGGAGTAAAATCTGGAGCTTATTAATTTAATAAAGTGCAGCAAATGTGCATCGACCTTGACTCCTGCGCAAGCTTGTGCTAGAATATAGAACGTAGGACAGTACAGGCCCTTCAGCCCACGATGTTAGGCCAAACTTTTACCCTAAACCTAAGGTCTATCTAACCTCCACCCCTACCTCATACTATCATGCATATACAAAAGAACCAAGAAAATTACAGCACAGGAGCAGGCCCTTCGGCCCTCCAAGCCAGCGCCGATCCAGATCCTCTATCTAAACCTGTCACCTATTTTCCAAGGATCTGTATCCCTCTGCTCCCTGCCCCTTCATGTATCTGGCTAGATACATCTTAAATGACACTATCATGCCTGCCACTACCACCTCTGCTGGCAACACATTCCAGGCAACCACCACCCGCTGCGTAAAGAACTTTCCACGCATATCTCCCTTAAACTTTTCCCCTCTCATCTTGAAATCATGACCCCTAGTAATTGAGTCCCCCACTCTGGGAAAAAGCTTCTTGCTATCCACCCTGTCTATACCTCTCATGATTTTGTAGACCTCAATCAGGTCTCCCCTCAACCTCCGTCTTTCTAATGTAAATAATCCTAATCTACTCAACCTCTCTTCATAGCTAGCGCCCTCCATACCAGGCAACATCCTGGTGAACCTCCTCTGCACCCTCTCCAAAGCATCCACATCCTTTTGGTAATGCGGCGACCGGAACTGTACGCAATATTCCAAATGTGGTCGAACCAAAGTCCTATACAACTGTAACGTGACCTGCCAACTCTTGTACTCAATACTCTATCCAATGAATGAAAGCATGCTGTATGCCTTCTTGACCATTCTAGCGACCTGCGTTGCCACCTTCAGGGTAGAATGGTCCTGAACACCCAGATCTCTCTGTGTATCAGTTTTCCCGAGGACTTTTCCATTTACTGTATAGTTCGTTCTTGAATTGGATCTTCCAAAATGTGTCACCTCGCATTTGCCTGGATTGAACTCCATCTGCCATTTCTCTGCCCAACTCTCCCATCTATCTATATTCTGCTGCATTCTTCAACAGTCCCCTTCACTATCTGCTACTCCACCAATCTTAGTGTCATCTGCAAACTTGCTAATCAGACCATCTATACCTTCCTCCAGATCATTTATGTATATCACAAACAACAGTGGTCTCAACACGGATCCCAGTGGAACACGACTGGTCACAGTTCTCCATTTTGAGAAACTAATATGCCTATCTAATAGCTGCTTAAATGCCCCTGTTGAGGCAGACTTCACTACCCTCTCCGGCAATGCATTCCATGCCCTCACTCTCTGAGTAAAGAACCTACCTCTGATGTCTCCCCTATATCTACCTCCACTCACTTTAAAACTATGCCCCCTCATAGCTACCTCCACCCTAGGAAAAAGTCTCTGCCTGTCCACTCTATCTATATCTCTGATCATTTTGTACACCTCTATCAAGTCACCTCTTATCCTTCATTCTAAAGAGAAAAGTCCTAGCTTTTTCAACCTTTCCTCGTAAGACCTTCCCTCCATTCCAGGCAACATCCTGGTAGATCTCCTGTGTACCGTTTCCGACGCTTCCACATCTTTTCTATAATGAGGCGACCAGAACTGGACACAATACTCCACAGGTGGCCGAACCAGGGTTTTGTATATCTGGAGCATAACTTCACGGCTCTTGAACTCAATCCCTCTACTAATGAAAGCTAACGCTCCATACGCCTTCTTAACAACTCTATCCACCTGAGTGGCAGCTTTCAGGGAATTGTGGACATTAACCCCAAGATCCCTCTGCTCCTCCACACTGTCAAGAATCCTTCTGTTAACCCTGTATTCTGCTTTCAAGTTTGTCCTTCCAAAATGAACCACTCACTTTTCAGGGTTAAACTTCATTTGCCACCCTCTCACTTTTCAGGGTTAAACTCCATCTGCCACTTCTCAGCCCAGCTCTGCATCCTATCAATGTCCCTTTGTAACCTAGAACAGCCCTCCGCACTATCAGCAACTCGACCCACCTTTGTATCATCCACGAACTTACTAATCCACCCTTCCACTCTACATCCAACTCCTTTACAAAATTCACAAATAGAAGAGGACCCAGAACAGATCCTTGTGCTGTTGATATTCATTTTTATGAAGATGATAAAGTTCATAATATAGAGTATCGAAAAGTTGATTCTTCCATTCACATTACCTGATCATTGCTGCTTGTGGTACATTGCTGTATGAAAATTGGCTGCCATGTTTCTTCCCTCAGAAAGGCACTTCAAAACCATTTCATCAACTGTAAAGTCAACTTGGGATATCTTGACAATGCGAAAGGCATGATATAATTGTAGGCTTGTTCCGTTTTTAAAGAAAACATCCTACTATCTCTGAGAGAATGTGATGTGTTTGACAGATAGAAGTAGAGTTATTCATATCCTTTTGACAAGTAAAGTAACTTCAGAAACTGAATAGCAGGCAAGAGCTTGTGTTTTGTTACTAAATGGAAGAAATACTTGAGTCTTTATGCGGGGTCTCATTTTGCATGTATGTAGAGGGGTCACATTGCCTCAACACAGTATCATTTTCAGGTTGTTACAGAACCCAGTAAAATTTTGCAGTGTTGCATATGTCGATGCCAATCAATCAATCACAAACTTGCATACAAATAGAATGAACAAATCCGAAATGACTGGATCACAAGAGCATAGTATACGGTCCATTGCAGCAAATGCAGTAAGTTGAAAATTGAACATTAAACCACTGGTATGTAAACTTGGATTCAGATGATGAAGGATTGAGTGTTTGCGTCCCACTCCAGAACAAAAGTACATAACTACTCCAGCACTTCACTACACAACTGTGACTTGTTTCCTGTGAACTTCATTGTTCGTTTTTATTTTCACTTGACATTAAAAAAATTGGGAGCTTTTTTTGGTAGTGGTTCGTTAGACAAAGTAGACCATTGATTGCTGATAGGTAGGTTTTTAAATGGAATGCTCCCAGACAAGCATTTTACAAATTATTTCTATCAAACTGGTTTTAGAATGTAAGAAATATTACACATGGGAATGATATATGTTCATGGAGTGAACTTCCTTATTTTGGTATATGTTTTCTAGAAACTGTGTTGATCGAAATCCAAGTTTGTCCGTTCTACTTTATGGACTTAATGATCCATGACCCTTATGATCTGATGCTTCAAAGTAGGAATCCAAGCTAGTATTGTGATGTACTTTTCCCTTGTTAAGTCAACAGTTTTACATGCATTGGTAAGCCACCTTGAAGTACTAAGGGAAGTTGATACCTATGCAGCAAAAAATAGTCTCAATTGAAAATTAAATAAAATCTCCCTGAGATTGATTTATTCTGTCATGGGAGAAGCTATCTGTGAATATGTGCAAGCAAGATCTACTACTACCGTAGATCCAGTGTAGTTCCTTGCAGTCTGCAGCATTGGATCCCAGTTTAGAGACCCATTTTAATGTTATATGCTCAAAGTTAAGATGTTAAGTTTTATGTTGGGTTTTCTTCTTGATTAAAGATGACTTGAAGAGAGAATTAATCTTCTCCAACATCGATTTGTCTGATTTCACAAGTTGAGAAGGTGTTTCATTTTCTGCGTTATTTTCAAGATGAACTGAGAATGAAAAACTCCTAGAATTAATTTAAAATACAATGGTACTTGTGGGTAAGCTGCTTTTGTTAATTACTGTATCAGGAAGCTTAGATTTGCTGTTGCTTTTTTAAAATGCGCAGAAAATATTGTGCTTCATCTCAGTGACCTAAAGGGAATGAGTAACAGGGCAATGAGATGATTTCATTTATTTAACAAGAACTTTCATTGGATGGGAGAGGTAATTAGTGGAGTCATTTGAATGAAATGAATGAAGAGCGAATGTTCAGGTTGGGTGGCATGGGATTTTTCTGCCAATAGTGGGATCACTGATATTTTGGAGCTTAATAATCACAACTTGTAATGCAACTTGACATCCTGGACTTTGCGTGAATTCTGTACAATTTAATTGCATGCTCACTCAGATATGTGTAATCTCCTTTCTAAGTTTAAAGGCACCCCTTAAAATTGTCACCTTTTTTTGCCACCACATCATCATCTTTTGTGTGATTCTTTTTCTATATGTCAGAGTAAATGGGGAAGGAATTATGGTCTGGTGAACGCAGAAGTTTGAAACCTTAACCATCATATGATCTGACTCAGTGTGTGCAGTGGTTTGAGGGACTTGTTAACATTGCAGTAATAAGATTGAGCTGATGTTTGAATGGTTTTGATGAGGAAATGGAAATAAGTGTTTTTGCTTTCACACTTGTCCCTCCCAATATTAATGCACATGGAGAAATTGAATATTTGGAATGGTCTTATGTTCAGAACTCTCCATGAACTCACCCTTCCCTGTCTCTATCACTACCTCCTCGAGTCCTGCAACCCTTAAACTACTGCAGTCTTCCACCTTGTATATCCTCAGTCCTTTCATCCCACTGTCAATAGCTGTATTGTCAATTGTCTAGATCCCTCCCCCTGGAATTTTCTCCTGAAACTTCTCAATTCTTCTTGAATTTTACTCTTGGAATGAACTTCTTAGTCACCTGTTGTAATAACTTCTCCTTTGGCTTAGTGTTAACATTTTGCCTACCTATGCTCCTATGAAGTATCCTATGATGTGTTTTACTGCATTAAAGGTGCTATATAAATGCAAACTGTTTACTGCATATCAAAATAAAGATTGAAATGCTGAAATCAATCAAGCAGATCAATCCCAGGCAGTTGTGGGGTTTTTAATGGAAGTTTGGATTAAATGGCCTTTTTCTGTCTTTACTTCTAGTTTAACATTTTCAGTATAGTGGGGCATTGTAGGTTTGCTGTACAGTTATCAGCTTCCTTCATGGCTATACTAAGTGGCACCTGGTTCCTGATGCCTGGATCACATCTCATTTGTTAATTTTTTCTTTATTGTCAAAGAAATTTTCAAATTTATGCCTTCTGCTGCAGGAGGACAGATTGTCACAAAGCAACAGTGCTGTCAGAGGCAAAACATTTAATAAGGTAATGAACCCTCTAACTGTTAGAGAGATTTTAAAGAGGAGTCTGAGTTCTGTGTTCAGCAGCACGAATGGCTCTTTATGCAGAACTCCTTACCAACGCAACACTCCTCTTAAAATCTCTCTCCAGCACTAACAAATAATAATACTGGAGAAAATGAGTCTACTCTCCAACATAAAGTTCCTCGGTTGTACATAGACAAGGGCAAGGAAATGCAGGGTAGGAGAAAATCATTTAATTTCTCTTGCTGCTGTATTAGATTTAATTATAAAATGTTTGATCAGCACACTTGCATAAAATAAAGCACATTGAATGAACAGTTGTGGTTATTGGGTTGGAATTCACTTCAGAGACTCAATAATGGTGGTTTGCATTTATATGGTGCCTTAAACATAATGAAATATTGCAAAGATTTCAGAGGCAGATATCAAACGTAATTTGACATTGAGTCATGCAAGCTGACACTGAAACCTGTGAGCAAAAGCCTGTTGAAAGTGTCAGCTTTTAAGGGGTGATTAAAGAACCCTTCATTCAATGTGTTTATTTTTATGTTTGTTTGCTGTTCGAGCATTACATAATTAAATCTAATACAACAATAAGAATATCTAAATAATATTCTTCCGCACCATATTGCTTCTATTTCCTCTCTGTTGTCCACACACAACTGGGCTCGGTGGAAGAGGCAGCTTTTGAGCAGTGACTTTAAGAAGTCTGGACAAAATGACTCATGGCTTCTTTGAATCCTGAGTTTGAACATTTCCTTTGGATCGTGGCCCGGTAAACCACACTTATCTGGTTTTGTTTTAGCTTTAGTTTAGCCAGTAAAACTTTCATGATGATGCCATAGAATATCTCCTTTCTCTCAAAGCATTGGAAACATTTAGATTTACTGGGAGGAAAGTCCTGAGCTGTGATTTTCTTTTCATTATAGAGTAGGCACTTAACAGCAACAGGATTAGCTGATCATATCTTGCATCAGTTGTGCTGAAGTGAATACAAAATTCAAATACTTTTTTTAAAAAAGCATTTGCAATCCTCTCTGGTGCTAAATAATAATGGGTTTTCTACAGTTACCAACTATCCTCTGAAGCTATGATCACTTGATGATTCATTGTGGTTATAGTCTGTTAGAATATGTCAGCGAATAATTTGCTGATTTAGTAAATCACCGTATTGTATGGGTGTGGCTCCTGTTCACAATTGTACCGTAACTGTTTGTCCAAATGGAAGGGGACAAATGATTTTTAAGTTATCTATTGCAGGCTTTTGCACTTGACCTCCCTTTCATATGGTCTGCTGTTCGTTATAACAAATTGTAGCTGCTTCACAAAGGTACTGCGAATGAACGTGGGAACAAATTCTTAAAAAGTAGCACTTGTTTATTACACGTTAATAATCAAATCATGCATAGCATGCAACTTAAAATGTAAATAGATGATCGCTGAATATTCCATTCTACCATATAGTTCAGAATTCGCCAGCACTACGTGGCACAGACTGTTCAGTAGTACTTTCAAACCCTGCAAACCTTAGCACCTGGGGGATCAAGAGCTGCAGTTACATGAATAACAGCTTCCCTTCGTAACTCTCGTCCAACTCATGTATCAATCAAAATTGGGCATGTCTTTCTGTTTTTTCTGGGTCACTGAGTTAAAATCTCTATCCAGTAACACTGAGGCATATTTTCAGCTTATGGGCTGTACCGACTTAAGAAACATCCCACCTCTGTTTTTCAAGGGCAGCTATGGCAATGCTGACCCCCTACCTTTTTGAAGGAAACTAGGGATGGTCAAGCTAACAAAGTCTAGATCTTGTGATGAATAGAGAAAGAAATAAATTATTGGAAAACACATCAGTCAATTACCGGACTCAAAACATTAACTCTGTTTCCCTTTCTACAGATGCTGCAGAGTTTCTGCAGAATTCTTTGTGTTTCAGTTAAATACTTTGTTCAGACTTGAGCCAAGGTGTAAACAGCTGATTGAAATTGTTTGAAAGCCCTGCAATGTCTTTTTTTCTAAGTGTATGGGTGAAGTAAATACAGATTGAACTGCAAGTAAATGCTCAGCAACTTAGGCTATAAGCAGGCACTGCAATTGCCTAGACAGTAAGTGATGGTGTCTGTTTCTGCAGTGTCAAATTTGACCTTGTGGACCCATATTAGTTTTTGTCAAATTAGCATAGGCGCTCCTTCAGTTCCATAGAAACTTTCCTTCCATGTCACGTAGATATTTGAGACTGATTGCTTTGCTTGTTCCAGAAGAAGATCTTTTTCTCTGCACAAAGTGCTGTTCCACTTCACACATCAGGGTTTGAAGGTTCATGGCTGACGTACTAGATGTTGGAATTGGAACCTTGTTGGGTTAGGTTTTGTTCTGTGGTTGACCAGGTTTCTCCTCCTAATTTTCTGTTGGGTAAGTGGCTGTTCTTTTAATAATTTATTTTTGTATTTCTTTGGAGAAGAGGAAGAATTTTGGGTTCATGTACACTTGGGGAACCTACTCTAGGAACAAGTCACCACTTGACATCACCTAGAAATAATAAAGGAAAAGCTTCATTTATATGACCACTTTAATGATCACATGACAACGCGAAGTGCTTTACAACCAATTAACTATTTAAGTTCTGTAAATGCTTGTCATGTTGGACACATGGTGGCTATTTGCATACAGCAGGGTGCCAAGATCAGCAATGAGATACTCGACTAGAACATCTGTTTTAGGAGATGGCAAGAAATGTAGATGCTGGAGTCAGAGTCGACTCCAATGTGGAGCTGGAGGAACATAGCAGGTCAGGAGCATCAGAGGAGCAGGAGTGTAGACATTTCGGGCCTAGATCCTCCTTCAGGACTGGGGACGGGGAAGGGAGCTGGGAAAAATATAGAGGAAAGTGGGGTGGGGCTATGGGAAGGTAGGTGGAATGAAGTTAGGTGGATGCAGGTAGGGGTAATGGGGATTGGTCAATGAGGTGGGAGGGGTGGATAGGTGGGGAAGGAGATGGACAGGTAGTGTCGGGTCAAGGAGGTGGGGATAAGAGGGAGGGTTGGACATGGGATGAGGCCGGGGATGGGGAGATTTTGAAACTGGTAACATCCACATTTAGACCATTGGGCTTTAGGCTCCCTAAGTGGAATATGAGGTGTTGCTCCTCCAGTCTGTGTGTGACATCATTGTGACACTGGAGGAGGCCCAGGATGGACATGTCACCCAGGGACTGGGAGGGGGAGTTAAAATAGTTTGCGACCAGAGGGTGATGTTGATTATAGCCCACAGATGCTCCATGAATCAGTCCCCGACTCTGTGCTTGGTCTCACTGATGCAGAGGAGGCCACATTGTGAGCAACGGATATAGTGGACCAGGTTGGAGGATGTACAAGTGAACCCCTATCACACCTAGCACCTTTCCCTGCAACTGCAGGAGGCAGTAAACATGACCTTGCAGATCCCCCCTCCACCTCCTCCTATACCTCCCCCCTCACCTCAATCCTAGGCCCAAGACAAACTTTCCATATCCAACAGGGGTTCACCTGTATATCCTCTAACCTAGTGTACTGTATCTGTTGCTCCTTCAATGCCACAGTGATGCCACATGCAAACTGGAGGAGCAACACCTCATATTCCACCTCGGGAGCCTACAGCCTGATGGTCTAGATATAGGATGCAACAGTTTCAAAATCTCCCCACTCCAGCCTCATCCCATGTCCAACCCTATCTCTCATCCCTGCCTCCTTGACTTGACACTTCCTCTCCATCATCTTCCCCACCTATCCGCCCTACCCTTCCCACTACCCCTACCTGCATCCACCTGTCGCCATCCCACCTACCCCAGCCCCACTCCTCCCTCTATTTTTTTTTCCCAGCTCCCTTCTCCCTCCCCACTCCTGATGAAGGGTCTAGGCCTGAAATGTCAACTCCCCTGCTCATCTGATGCTGCCTGACCTGCTGTGTTCCTCCAGCTCTACACTGTATTGACATCTGTTTTCGGGATAATTATGGTGTAGGACACAGAACTCTCCTGACATTTGTTAAAATGTTACAGTGAGATATTTTACGTGCATTTCAAAGGATAGACAGAGCCTTGACTTAACATCCCAACCAAATTGTGACAGCTCTGTGTGTGCAGCACACCCTCCACTGCATTGAGAATATCCATCTTAGTTATGCATTCATTTCGCTTGGACTGGTGTTGAGCCTATGACCTTCTGTCTCTGAGGGTAGCGTGCTTCCTCAGAATTATGGTTTAACACTATAAGACTGGAACAATCTTTGTTTCAAATTATAAAGGAGTCAGCAGAAATTAATGCAGAGAATTTCTCACTGTAGATCTATGAATAGATATTGAGAAAGATTTAAGGTTAAGTCCGATTATGAGCGGGAGCTGAATCAAGCACCTCATTTCCTTTTAGCTTGCAGCAACTTAGGGCAAACAAAGTTGTACGGTTCTTCAACGTTGTCTCAAAATGGTATCTGCAGTGATGAAAGATTTTTGAATTAATTATTTATCCTATTAAATAGGAGGACCAAGAGCTCTGGACGGGCATTAACTGTGGCCAGAAGGCTAATGTGCGTGGTATTGATTTTTTTTTTTGAATGCGTGACCGACTTCATATCCTAGGCTTGGCTGCTGTTGTTTGGTTGATGGTGAAAGCTAAGCATGTTGTGTATACGTGTAATCTCAGTTGTGTCCGTGTCACTTGCACAGCTTCCTCTGTGGACCCACTTAAACAGACATGCTAGATTTTTTGATTTTGCACTATGACAGTGAATTTAACATTCAGTTAGACTTCACACCTGAAGTTATTATCTGCTCTTTTTCCACAAGTAAGTGCATTTTTTTCACACATTTCCATTTGATTTTTCCTTCCTTTACTTTCTCCCTACTTTACGCTTTATTTCACATGCAGTGGGTAATACCATAGTCTGATGGCATTAGAATGATGGAGGTTGACAGCGGATTGGTAGGTACAGCATTTGATTATTGTGAATTTAATCTTGGAGGGAACCCATGAAGACATCCTTGACTCAGACCAACTTGTCTGCTAAAACTAGAAATCAAGGAAGATGCACGTTATATTTTGAACTTAAAATGAATAGAGCCAATTATTAAATATGTCAGCACAACCTCCTGATTAGGACTGAGGGCGGAAGGTGATGGTGATAGCTAGGTCAGTGAAGAACTCAGACGTGAGGGTTATGGCCTGGGAGCATTAGGCCTAATATCTCCGAAGGATGCCTAACTTGTTTAAAGGAAGTTTATTTTGTATTGACTATGCTGTTTGTTACAGAGATGCCTCAGGAGAGGTGGCACATGTCCGTGTCCACAAATACAGCAGCTCATTTCACAGCTGTATGTTGTGCTGTGCTTATTTTGCATTGTGGAGCTAATCCCATGAGATAAATAAACCCATTTAATAGCTCTAGGAACCAGAGCTATCATGTAATGCATTAGCTTTTCTAGTGTGAAGTGTTAATAGAAATCACTTTCAGTAATGGAAAACATTGCTGGAGAAGACTGAATGTTTATTTATACGCAGTGTGTCTATAGAGGCTAATAGATGAAAATGACCGAGATCCATTTAGTTTACCTCCTGCTTGCATTATATAAAAGTGTTGATGAAGAATCATAACAATCCGTCTTTAGTAATTACTCTGCAACAGGTTGTGTCATTAGCGGATCAGTTGAAAACATTCCTGCCACGGAATCAGAAGCTTTATGGGTTTAGTCCCACTCTAAAATCACAAGCACCAAGACCTAGATCGCCATTGCAGTGTGGTACTGAAGGACTGAATAGTGAACTGGTGGATATAAGTTTTCAGATGAGATGTTAAACCCCGACTGCCCTTGGGTGAATTTAAAAGCTCCCATGGCTATTTTGAATAAGAACAGCATTGTTATCCCTGGTGTCTTGGCCAATACCTACCCTTTAACCAAAGTTACAAATTCAGCTGATTTGGTCATCTTCACATTCCTGTCTGTACATTGACTGCTGAATTCCTTGCATTGCAACAGTCAGTTAAGCACTTAATTGACTGAAAAATGCTTTGAGATATTCTGAGATTATAAGAGGTGCTATATAAATGTAAGTTTTTTTTTGTAAGCGAGGCAGACGTGAAGGGAGCAAAACCCTGGTTGTTGAGGGGTTTGGAAGCCATGAGTCAGTCTTTCTTCCCAAGCAAACTACACTCCCCATATGTCATGAATCAAATTAATCATACAATATCCCAAAAGGTCTTTCCTGAAAACTATCTAATCAATTTGAATTTGAGTAAATCAACATTAGTTGCTACTACTGACTCCGTTGGGAGTCTGCACTATGGTTCGACCACTCACTCACTCAAATAATGGGCTGAATCTTCCCATATTATGGCAAAATGTCATTTTTTGTCAAGTTTCATAGAGAGTTTCTTTCTGTGAGCCTGAGTATTTTCCTGGACAATTGATCTAAACTCGCCTCATTAACTATGTATCCCGTCCCTATGTCAGCACTCTCATCCAATGCTAGCTGGATTCTCTTACTTGCCTTCACTGGCTATACTCATCACTGCTCAGATATCAGGGATATACTGGCATCCCTGGTGCCAGTGCAACGTTTAGCGGGCTTTCACTTGGTCAAGCACTGACAGTCTGGAGCTGCCCTGCAATATTTGACCTGGACATGGCAGACAAGAGGAAACTTGGCACCCTGATTTACAGACAAGGACCTGGAGGTAATGCAGGATTGAGTGATACTGAAGAGGGACTGTTCTCTTCCCACAGTCTGGAAGAGGAGAACATGGACACGAGACCCTGTCAGGTTGGTCCAAGGTTGATAACTGGGTAAGTGCAGTCTCCATGATCTGGAGAAATGCCCAGCAGGTGCTGCAATGACCTCCTCTGCTCTGCCAGGGTAAATGCCACCCATCTGCTGTCTGCTAGCTCACACTCACTGTATCTCTGCTACTGCACCCACCTTCCCACCCAGACCTAACACTCTCACTGTTGCGTGCACCATATTCTCTCACTTGCTGTCACCCACCCCAACTTCCCCAGTTTGCTAACTCTCTGCATGCCCTCTGTGCCATGTACTTACTTGGGATACCTCACTAACTTGACCTGCAGGCTTTTGTTCACACTTTCTCTGGTTCGTCAGGCTCACACTGGATATTAATCACCCAAGGCAGTTCTAACAATGGACCATACCCCAGTGTTCTTTATTAAAGCAGAGTATGCCACAAAATTACTGCAAAAATCACATCCATCCCATACTTACAATCACTGGAAAACCGATTTACATGGACTTGTCTGAGGATAAGACCAGAGCAGATGATAAGCGTCCTCTGGCCCAACATCCAGCCATTGATGAGATGACATTCTTCCCGAGCCAGCTAACTAAGCCTTCTTTATACCCTTCTTCCACACAAAGAAGCTGTGCATTTAAACTTTGAAACTGTGCAGTCTCTGGCACCAGAGATGTTTTCTATGTTGGTTTGATCACAACTCATTAAGATTGGCTTGTGTCTCCTTGAAAAGAGCCCTATCTCTTGCTTTTAATGAACTTTATCCTCAGCTTTAGCTTGCTCATGCTTTGTCATCCAATCAACTGGATGATATTTACACAGCACAATTCGATGACAATTACAATTTTAGCTGATAAGTAGTCCACATTATCACATCTGGTTTGCTGTGCTTGTTTTAATCAATACATCAGCTTTTCCAGACAGCTGTGACAGCTCAGTCCATTACTGCTGAGTTACAACACTTAATATAAAAACACACACACACACACACACACACACACACACACACACACACACACACACACCTTCAGCAAAACACAGGGGCACTTTAAAAGTCATGACCTTTCTAATCCTTAGATCAACAGATTCCATTTGTCTTTTTTCCCTCATTCTATTTAATTTCATTTAATGTAATTTCTGTATAACTTCATTAACCCAACATACTTTAGGTCAATATCCACAGCCTCCACCTGCAGAAACATTAACAGAAAAAGACCCATAACAGAGCCACAAGAGGATGGTAGGGTGCTGGGAATTCATCTCGTCACCTACAAAAGGTTCTTGACCTGGGCAGGTGAAGACTGGGACTGCGCTGACTGGCCTCTTGACCGTGCCTCAGCCCCTAAATTGATATTGGATGCTACTCATGATTTACTTTGCCTGGAACCCTGACAGGTTGTCCCTCTGATCTTGACTGATGACTACTTCCCTTAGACTGAGACGTGGCTGTTTGCTTGCAGCACGTGCAGTGTATTTGATTGGTAATGTGGCTGGCACGTGGTACAAGTGTGAAATTGACAGAACACTGTGCCATTCAGAAAAATGGTCCCTTGCTCCTAGTTTGAGATGCCATCAAGTAAAGCATGCATTTATGGGGTGAAAAATTTGAGCTGACTACTAATGTGAGTACAGGATGTTATTGTCTATAATGGGGGCATGGGGCAGTAGGGGAGGTGGGTGGTGATCTAGTTTATGTGCTAATTATACGCAAAATCATGATTTTGGGATCAGAACTTCATCAAGTCAACTTATACATCATGATCTGCAGGACTGCACTATAATCAAAAGTGAAAGGCTAGCCAACAAAATCTGTCAAATCAGTGCCAAAGAAATCATTGACTTCTTTTATACCAGTCAACTTCTGGAGATTTTTTGTTTTGAGCAATTAGAGTGGACTTCATAAAGGGCAGCACCAGTTGCTAATCCTAAACGAATCCATTAAAAGCTGTTGGCTTTTCTTACATAATAAATACAGAAAAAGCTGGGTAAATTTTCAAGATTAGTGATTAAAAGTTACAAGGCTGATTGAACATCAATGATGGTAGGACATCACAAAGTTATGAGCTTTAAAGTATTAGAAGATTTGCTTGCAATTGGATAAAGTAGATTTGATAAGCCTTCTCTTGTTCCATACTTGTTTACTATCTGTTTTTGGCGGCTAATCTGCTTTATTTATATACAAGTGCTTAGTCTCACTATATTTCAACTCAGTATTGCCAAGTTGACAAGCATGTTGACTGACGAAACTTGACAAGTTTTGAAATGTACATTGGTGATAACTTTTTAGATGTTTAAAAAAAAACTTCACTCACACAATTCAGGTCCCCATATAACTTAATGCCTTGTTGTCACGATTAAACACTTCGCCTGTAACCCCATCCATGACAAAGCCATTCATTGAAATCCAATAAAACAATCTTGGCCTGTTTAACTCTTCCCGATTAACTTTTGGACAATCCCAGGCATCCTCCATTGTGAGGATCGACTAAGCTAAACTATTCTCACTGTGCTATTCTTCTTGCGGTTTGGTTAATTTGTTGAATTATTGAATACCAAGATCATGTCAGATATGAAGGCAAATCAAACAAGATCTCCTGGAGGCTTGTGGTATGGCTGGCAGATGAAATAGTCTCTGAAGTGTTCCTGGTTACTATCTATTCCTTGATTTGTATTTTACCTAAACATCAGTGCGAATAAGTAGTACTCACTTAGAAGCTATGACTCCCCTCCCAAGAGTAGCTTGAAACGCTGAAAGCAAAGATATGTGGACTAGAAAGTACAAAAGGTCCACAAAACATTCTGCTTGAATTTATCTAAATAACATCTTGCTGAGCTGTCACTTTAACTCTGAATAATGATATTTTCCTGCTTGATAGACATTTAACACAGCCTCTATTAATCGAGGGTATGGTGTGGTAGAGTGTATAATTTAGGAAAGTTGTGTGTAAATGGTGTGAATGAATTGCCTACAGGAGTAACGGTATCTAGCATTGAATTTAATAGATACATTTCATTGTGTCATTTTCTATCTTTATTGAGGAATGCAAGTTCATTGGGGCTAAATGGGCAAAAGTGCTGCATTTGGAGCATTTCCAGTAGATCCTTGCTTTGGGCAAAACCGACTAAGCCCAATTTCAATGATGAATGTTCAGCACATAGACTTTTGGTAAATTCTGAGAACAGTCCAGCTTGCCTTTGATATGGATGCATTTATTTACTGAATCACAGACAATTTTTTTTTTGTCAGCTTATAAACCAGTGTTATCCAGCAACAGGTATGAGTTAAAGACTGAAAATTTCACCCGCAGTTGTTGATGTATTGTGTTGAAGGATATTAGACATTATGATGGATGCTATTAAATAAATAGAAAGTGCTAAAAATACTCAAAAGCATTAGTGAGGGAGAAATAAAGTTAACATTTCAGGTTGATGGCCTTTCATCAGAATGCATGAAAGATTCCTGCTGAATATGTCTTATATTTTGTATTATAGAAGAAAACTTTGTATTTTTGTCATTCATTCCACCAGATGGACTCCTGGGATGGCAGGACTGACGTATGAAGAGGGACTTGATTCACTAGGACTAAAAAAGTTGTAGTTTCAATGAATGAGTGGGGACCTCATAGAAACCTATAAAATTCTAACAGGACTATACAGGGCAAACGCAGTAAAGATGTTCTTGATGACCAGGGAGTCCAGAACCAGGGGTCATAGAGTCATACAGCACAGAAACTGACCATTTGGTCCAACCAGTCCATTACCAACCATAGTTCCAAACTAAACTAATAACACACAAACCACTCTGTGTAAAAAATGTTGCCCCTCATGTCCTTTTGAAGTCTTTCTCCTCTCACCTTAAAAATATGCCCCCCTAGCCTTTCACAGCCTCAGAATGTGAGATAGGCCCTTTAGGACTGAGATGCGGAGAAATTTCTTCATTCAGAGAGGGGTGAACCTGAGGAAGTCTCTACCACAGAAAGTGGTTAAGGCCAAAACATTGAATGTTTCAACAAGGGATCAAAGGGTATGGGAAGAAAGCGGGAACAGGGCACTGAGGTGGATGATCAGCCGTGATCTTACTGAATGGTAGAGCAAGCTTGATGGACTGAATGGCCTACTCTTGCTCCCTTCTTTATGTTTCTAAGGTGTCGGGCCATCCTAAAGCATTTTACAACCAATGAAGCACTCTTTGAAGCATGTATTTTAGGAAATGTGGTGGTCAATTTGTGCATGGCAAGATGCTACAAGCAGCAATTTTTGACAGAAAATTTGTTTATTATATTCCATACCTATGCATAAATAAAGCCTAATCATCTGACAGTCTAACAAGACAAAAAACAAATGTCTTTCGCTTTTGGTTAAGCTTTTGAGGACCATCAGCACCATGGCATGTGACTGCATGTGAGCTAATGGCTTTTTGCTGTAATTGCAGCATTTTATTTTCCTGGCTCATGCAGACTTATACAGAACTGGAACTACAGATGGTTATCCCATACAAACTGAATCTCACACACAGCTAGTGATCTCCGCAGTAATCTAAAAGCAGGAAACAGGAATCAGCACTCAAACCTTTAGAAGTTTAAGGAATCCATTGGGCCAGGTATCAATGTTCTAATGGACTCGGTCAACTTGAAGCCTCGCTTGCAGAGGTCGTAGTCTCTCAAGCTGTTGGTTTTGTGTCAATGGCAGGTTCACCATAGAGCATATCTTTGTGAATGTGGCTGTCATTCATTCAGTTGTCCATGCTTTGCTACTGCAAAGGAGGATGCTGAGAATAAGTGTTTGATACAAATGAAGCTTTGTATTTTCAGTTAGTTTGCCGTGGTCCACACTCAACCTTTTCAACTTTGATACTGCCTCAGCTATCTCGATGCTTGTTTCAACATCAGACAGGATTACCCAAGGTATGTGAAGTGGTTGACGTCTTGCTGAGTGAGACTATCGATCTTGATGGAAAATGGAGTCAGGAGATAACACATGTGTTACAGCCAAAAGTGAGTTCCATGTATAAGCTACCTGAGGGCTAGTGAGCATATTGCAGTCTTGAACCCACTGCCTGTGTTCTTCAATATAATGTTTAACAGATCTGAAATAACTCCTCCTTTTAAAAAAATTCTATTCATACCTCTTTTTAAAAAGTGACATGAAGGGTTTCATGAACATTTTCTCTCCTTTTTGTCCCCTCTCCCTTTGTCTCTTCTCAGTACCCGTCCCCTCACCCACCACTTTAATGTTCCAGACCCAGTTTAGGAACCTTTTGTTTGATTTTGATGGTTTCCAAAGCATTTTTTTTTCAAGTTATGGCATCAGTTTGTAGTTTGACTTTCCATATGCGAGCGTAGGGGGAAATGAAAATAACTTTGCCTTTGATCAAAGCAGTTTGTTTTAACTTTATTGGCCAACAACACTAAACCGACTGCTTTTACCCGTCATTGTAATTGGGTGCTTCCATGTCGACAGTGGGGTCCGTCTGTGTATTCAGAAGGATTTAGCTAAACTACTGTCAAAAAATGAATAAGTCCAGTCTCATCAGTAAGTCATCTAACCTTCTCGACTCCAGTGCTTCCTATAATTCTAGCTGCACTTTGAAGTTAAAAGTTAGTTCCCCCATTAGTGAACAATTTGTTGAATGTCTGGTACATTCTTTGAAGCTCCCTTGATAAAAGGCAACAGACAAAATTTACTGGGTACTGTATCTAAAGTAATTTGTTCAAATAAGCAGTGTATCTCCTGCCACCACACAGGCATCGAATGTACACCTAAAACCAGAAACCTGTGCCAAATCAACCCTTGCCTACCTGTGGTACCACTGCCTCCCAAGGAACTCTCCCACTCTCTGGTTCCACTCGACACCACTCTCCTACTTGAGGCAACACTTGGCACCCTGCTCACCTGTTCAGCACCTCTCTTGGCACCCTGCATGCTTCCTGATCCTCAACGTCTCTCTCTCTCTCGCTGTCTCCCTCGCTTGCTCTCTGTCTCTTTTTCGCGGTCTTTCTCTCTCGGTCTCTTTTTCTCTCTCTCGCTCTTTCTCTCTTTCTCTCTCTCTCTCTCTCTTTCTCTGTCTCCCTCTTTCTATCTCTCTTTCTCTTTTTCTCTCACCTTATCTTTTTCTTTTTCTTTCTGTCTCTTTCTTGTTTTCTCTCACCTTATCTTTTTCTTTCTCTTTTTCTTTTTCTTTCTCTCTCCCTCTCTCTTCTCTCTCTCTTTCTCTTTTTTCCCTCTTTCTGTCTCACATTCTTTCTCGCTCTCTCATCTTATCTTTTCTCTCTCTCTCTTTCTCCCTCTCTCTCTTTCTCTCACCTTATCTTTTTCTTTTTCTCTCTCTCTCTGTCTCTCTCTCCGTCTCTCTCTCTGTCTCTCTGTCTCTCTCTCTTTCTTTCTCTCTCTCTTTCTCTCTCACCTTATCGTTTTCTTCTTTCTTTTTCATTTTCTTTCTCTCTCCCCCGCTCTTTCTCTCTCTCTCTTTCTCTTTTTCTCACCTTATCTTTTCTCTTTTTCTTTTTTCATTTTGTCTCTTTCGCTCGCTCTCTTTCGCTCGCTCTCTTTCTCTCTTCTCTCACCTTATCTTTTTCTCTTTTTTCTCTCTCTCTCTCTGTCTCTCTCTCTGTCTTTTTCTCTTTTTCTCTCACTTTTTCTTTTTTCTCTTTTTCTCTCTCTCCCTTTCTCTCGTTCTCTCTCGTTCTCTCTCGTTCTCTCTCGTTCTCTCTCGTTCTCTCTC
>JAHRHZ010000029.1:8480104-8492179 GCA_024137785.1 Ginglymostoma cirratum
CTGACGAAGGGTTTAGGCCCGAAACGTCAAGTTTTCCTGCTCCTATGATGCTGCTTGACCTGCTGTGTTCATCCAGCCCCATGCTTGTTATCTCAGATTCTCCAGCATCTGCAGTACCTATTATCTCTGAGACAATAGAGAGATATGGACCACATGCAGGCAGATGGGCTTAGTTTAGAATAGCATCATAGTTGGCACAGACATGGTGGGCCTGTTCCTGTGCTGTACTGTTTCATAAGACATAGGAGCAGAAATTAGGCCATTTAACCCATCGTGTCTGTGCCAACCATGATGCTATTCTAAGCATCATCCATGCTCTAAGGTCGTATTTTCAATGGGGCAAATTTAATAGCAATGCTTTTGGTCTGCTTTTTGGTGCAATCTTTCCAATGACTGAGGATGTTTGGAGCAATTTCTGAAAAATAGTACGCAAGTAATCTGGGTGTTCCTCTGGGGATTATTTCCACTGCCCTCTTCTATTTCAAGGATTGCATGCAGGGTGACATGATGGACCTTAGGAGCCGTAAAAAAATGCCTAAATAAATGTCTTACATATTCAAGTCTTGTGCTGGCTGAAAGAATTTAACTTACTGAGGTTTTGATTTTCCTGTTTTCCAGCATCAAGTTATTGGCTGTGCAAGAAATTATTGACCGTGAAGCTCTAGAAAAGGTAAAGATGCTCATTTAAAAAACTATTGCCTTCGAGCGTTGTATAGTCTTAAGGAATAGGTCAATAAATGTGTGTGACATATACAGAATGACTGGACTTTATGGAGAACCATTGACTCTTCTGCCAGTTTCAGGTAATCTTACAGATAATGGGAATAAAGCTGAAGTGATTTAAGTTACTTGCTGACCCCATGGGCACCTAACAGCAATTGTCTGAAAATCCCCAATTCCAACTTGTGGCTGACAGTGAATTAAAGGAAATTAGGAAGTTCTGAATGTCTTTCACTAATTTCCCTAGTTTAACTTCAGTTTTTAAAGTGGATGCCTTGGTTTTCTTGGGAATGGGAGGTCTTTTGGTTTAACAACGTCTTCAAAGTCTTCTTGATCCAAGAGAACAGTTTTTTGTGGCATAGGACGGATTGAGGAATGGGACAGAGTGTTTCTGTCAATATAACACCTAGCTTGGGTACATGCATGTTTGTTTAACTCTGATCATTTGAAAAATGATGTAGGTGCTGCCACTTGTATTAACTAGACCCTCTTTCATGTGGTACGATGCATAAATATTAAGAGGACCACTAAAAGGAAAAGTTTGCATTTCAAAACTGCATTTCACAAAGTCAGGATACCGTAAGGTGTTTTATACCTAACAAAACCAAACTTTAGTCAGTTTTGGCCATGCAAACAACAGTGGCAGTGGGCTGGAGTCATGGAAAACAGAGTTTCCTCTAGCATGTAATGAATTTTATTTCAAGTTCCATTTAATAAGACTTAATTAATTTTTGAGTGTGTTTTTTATGCTTGTGATAATTTGCTGATGACCAGAATGGTGAGACTTAAGTATTGTGATAATGCTGTTAGGTTGATTGACAATTTTGAAATCACTGTTATATTCAGTAAATAGGTGATGCTTATGGCAGTGCCATCTTATCTAACTGCATAAGCAGCACCACAATATATTTCATAACTCAGTACATTGTAAATCTTACGTGGCACAAATTAAATATGGTTTGGGTTTTATATTTAATTGCAAACAAAAGATTGTGGCATTCTAAAATTATTGTATGGTATCCAAGCTGATACAGTATGCGGTAATTTCATGCCTTTGGAGTATAAGTTCACTAACTAGAGAATCTGGACTCGGTGCAGAAGGGTTTGGAAGTTTCTTTCCAATGATTGGAAGCTCGGACTCTTTCTTTACTCTGGAATTAAACTTTGTCAATATAATCGCTACTCTAATGCTTGTTTTTGTATATTCCCAGTCAGGCAGTGAAAAAGTTCCTTTGGTCTGTTTTCACTATACAAACTCTGCTCCTTTTATTTCAGGGCCAGCTTTGATGCAGTTGGTTTTAAGGCAGTGGTGGAAGTAGACACCACAATGCTTTCATTTCAGATTGTTCCTTTGACTTGAAGCATTTGTTGATTTGAAACCAGTTTAGCCTCACCGCAGTAGGATATAGAGATCTTCAATTATAGATTGTAATAAATGTTACAGTGGGGGGTGTTATCTGTGTAGGAAGCCAATTACCAAGGATGGTACTGTTTAAGATGCGTAAGGAACGAGTCATTCTAAGCTGCTGTGCAGAAACAAACCTGATTAAAATCTTCACACATCTACACACACACCCACTGAACTTCAGTGACCTAATTAAAGCTAATGGACCTCTTCGTTTGTCAGTTTTGCATTTTAAATGGTTATTGGACAGTTAGAATAGTTCTCTTGCAAAGTGTAAAGCTTTGGGCTATCATGGAGACAAGAGTCTGTCTCAATCCGTTACACACACAGGTGTACACAGACTTCTTGGACCTTGGTTAGTCCTCATCCTCTTTTATGTATGTCATTTCCTTTACTTAGTATCTGGTTCTCAACTAATATTTCACTTATCCACCTGCAGATGTTATTCATTTGTTGTGGGTACGTTTTTAATGTTCATGAATAAGTGCGCATAAAACTGTCAGGGACTTGCAGCTTTTCTTGACGTAGAAATCCGTCAAGATAGGACAAATCCTATCTGCAATTAATTATTTAATCTTCTAAATTCATCCTCTAACAGGATTAGACTAGCATTTCGATTCTGCTTTTACCCTATGGATGTTTAAAAAGCAAGATATTGTCATTATCAGCATACATTTATATACTTTTTAACTATAGGGACAGTTTCCCAAATTCAGCAGCCTTGGGACTGAAATTGTGTCAGGTTTTGGGTTTTCCAGATTTTGGATTACCAACCAACTCCTTCATGCAGTCTTTTTGGGGACACTGAGACATATGGCTGATTTCTGATTCTTTTCCCCGAAAGCAGTTGAGAATATATTTATTCAAGTGTCCCTGCCAGTGGGAAGAGGCAGATTTCTGTACGGAAATAGGAAGGGATGAGGAAAGGCAGATATTTAAGCACTGCAGCGGTCTTAGGTCCTGTGTGTGCACAACTCTTGTTGATTCTGTCCTCTGTGATTATCCAATGAACAGTCTCTACATTCTTGCACTTAGTCTATTCAAAAAGGAATGTCCAAGAGAAAAACTGTCTGGTTTTCGGAAAATTCCAGTCCATGGGCAATGGGTTTGAGACACCTATAACTGTATTTCAGTATTTAATATATTCCTCATTAGAAATAGACATAATGAGTTATCCGGAGATCTTAGGGTTCAATGCAACATATTGTACAGACATTAAGTAGCACATCAGAAGATCCCTGACCAGATCTCTGCTCTGCGTTTGACCTCGCTGGTGTCAGTCAAATGGGTGTCAGTGATGTCAATCCTGTAACTGACTTCAAAATCCTTTGGTAAGGAATGCACAATCTCTGCAGTGGTTTAGACTTCTCATTGATAATTAATTACTCCTATTGATAAATTTGAGTGCCTGTGTCTGTGTGCTTTCTGCCTGTCTATCTGGAGAGAATAGGATCAGGCTTAGTTATACTGCCTCCAAGCTAAGACTGTATTTGCAAAGGCTTTATCAACTTCCTGTCTGAAGCTCATATATAAGTAAAATGACAGTTGTTTAAGGTAGAGAGGACTGCTTGTCTTTTTGTGAATCTATCACAACAAGTTTCACACATTTGTATCCAGGAAGCCAGGAGTTAATGGACTAAGTGGGAATGTGGATTTGAGACTGCAATCAGATCAGCTATGGGCGGCATGGTGGCTCAGTGGTTAGCACCACTGCCTCTCAGCCCCAGGGACCCAGGTTTGATCCCACCCTTAGGTAACTGGTTGTGCAGAGTTTGCACAGTCTCCCCGTGCCTGCATGGCCTCTGGCTGCTCCGCAGTCCAAAGATGTGCAGGTTAGGTGCATTGGTCATGGTAAAATTGTCCAGGGATGTGTAGGTTAGATAGATTAGTCATAGGAAATGCAGGGTTACAGGGATGGGGTAGGGGGTGTGGGTCAGTGTGGACTCAACGGGCCGAGTAGCCTGTTTCCGCACTGTAGGGATTCTATGATCTTTTGAAATGACTGAGCAGGTTAGAGTGACTGAATAGCTTACTCCTACTAATAATCGATGACTCAGAGACCTCAGGATATGAGAGGCATTGATGATAATTATAACTTCTTGATGGTGTCTTTTGAATGATTCAACAACCTGCATTTACATAGCACATTCAGTGCTGTAAAACAGCCTGGAATGTAATTAAACGAAAGTTAAGCCTGAACCAAAGATATTTTGAAGGTGATTTAAGAGCATGGTCAAAGAGATATTTAACTGAGGATCATGGAAAGATGGGCAAGAGTTATAGGTACAGAATTCAGTGTTTAAAATGCTGGATGGATCAAGGCACAGCTGCCTATCAGCCAAAGGTGCGTAGGTTGTGCAGAACAGTGTTCGCAGAGGGTTGTAGGGTTTACCATTACAGAAATATAGGGGAGTAGAGTGGTGGTAATGCCATGGAGGGATTTGAACATGCCAATGAGACTTTTGAAGTTTGAGTCGTTGTTAGATATTAATTAGGATTTTTAATGCACAGGACAACTGTTCATTTCTGTCAACTCTCTTTTTTTCCCCCCCGGTCTTCTGGGTTTGGCTGTACCCAGCATAAAGACTTTAGTTGAAAAAAAGCAATGGAAACGGTTTATATATTTCAGCATTGCATCAAATGTTTGCAGCAGATTTCCAGATCAAAATAAGGAAACACAGAATTGATAGGAGACAGCAACTATTCGGAAGATCTCTGAACTTATTATGCTTATTGACAGTCCTGAAGAAGGACGGAGGCTCCGAAAGCTTGTGTTTTCAAATAAACCTGTTGGACTACAACCTGGTGTTGTGTGACTTCTTATTTGGCTGAGGAAGCAAACCTGTCATTCACCACAAGTCCTGACACTTCATTAGTCTTACCATTGCCGTTATCAACTCACATTTCACAAAATTATGCCAAAAATATAATTGTGGCACATAGGGGCAAATTTATGGCAGACATCACCAGATTTCTTGTTTGAGCAGATTTTGAGCTATTATGCCTTGGAAATTTAAAAGATTTGTGTGGCAAAACTCTACATCTTTTTTGATTCACTAACTTCAGTGTACCTTAGAAAATATGTCCAGACATTAGAAGAGAATAGAATTAGCTTTATTGTCACGTACTCATTTGAGTACAGTGAAAAGTATGCAAGTCGCCACTTGTAGCGCCGTCTTAGGTACACAAGTCTCTAGGTACAGCTTTTTCAGTCACTGTCATTACCACGAGAGGATAGTTTTGTTGTGAATAAGTGGATGTCCCTCCTTTATTGGTTTTCAGATACAGAAGTTGTTGGTATTAATTGCAATAAAACAATGTAAATTAAGTGAACAAGAATGATAAGGGAGGTAAAGGGGTAAGCCAAAATGTGTAAATTTCATAAGAATAAAGAAAATAACATGGATTAGCTGAGTGCTGGAAATTCAGATGAGATTTTGCATGGTGAGAGAGCGCTGGAGTGGAATACTGCAGAAGATTCTGACTCAAGATTATCGATGCTGGGTAGCAGAAAAGGAAATGTTTTTCGTTTGCTCTATCATTATTCAGTACAGATGTGGTTTTAAGTTGCAAATTGTTGTGACCTGTGGACAGTGACATGTTTGTGCAGGCTGTTATTTGCATTATAACTCCAAGATAATACTGTCATTTCTTTGATATATCATTTATAACTCACTGGTTTTAATTCTGTGCTTTATCTCACTTGTAGTAAAATCTAAATATATTTTAAAGACAGTGGGAATAGCATCTGTCATTACATCCAGATTGTACCAAGGATAGTGTAGGCTAAGTGCTATGAAATATTTTTAAAATTGAATGACAAGGTCAGAAAGATAGAAATGCAAAGTACCTTAGCAATAAGTTATGAAAATGCACAAACTGATAACAGGCAAATTTAGGACTGATGTCATGAATGATGATGATGCTAATAATGGGTTTCTAGATAAGATATTGGAAGTAAGACTCAACTTGTTCAAAAACAATTGTAAGCTATGATGGAGAAGATTGTAAACTTTTGTTTCTTGAAAAGCAGCCACTAAATGTACTTTTCAACAAGCAAATACATTTCAGAAGTGCTTCACTGGCAATGAAGCACTTAGGATATTGTCAGGTATTTTGTCTTCCCACTGTACAGAAGACCATATAGTGAGCAGTGAATACTCTTACACTAAATTGAAAACCGTACAAGTGAGCCAAATGGAGTATATAAAGACCAGAAGGTGCAGAAACAGAAGTAGGCCATTTAGCCCATCAAATTTGTTTCACCATTCAATTAGATCATGGTTGATCTGATAATCTTCTATCCCACTGTCCTGCCTTATATCCATTACCCTTGAAGACAGTAAGGACTGCAGATGCTGGGAGCTAGAGTCAAAAAATGTGGAGCTGGAAAAGCACAGCAGGCCAGACAGCATCCGAGGAGCAGAAAAGTCAATGTTTTGGACCAAAACCCTTCGTCAGGACTGGGGAGGGGGAGGGAGAGGGGACCCTAGAAATAAATAGTGAGGGGGAGCTGGGGCTAGAGGGGGGAGGGTAGGTGAGATGGTGATAGGTGGATGCAGGTAGGTTTATTGTGGTTGGTCAGTGGGAAAGATGGAGCAGATAGGTGAGTAGGGAGATGGACAGATTAGATCAGGTCAGGTCAGGAGGGACACTGAGCAACTGGGAGAACAGAATAAATTCCCCACAAGGAACGAGTAGGAAGAAGACAAGGTGGCTGTGCAAGTTAGTGGACTTGTTCTGGAAATTTCTTCTCGCCTCCAATCCTCTTTTTGTCATCTTTCCTATATTCCCACCACCACCGCCCATCCCTGTACCTGTCTCGAGAATTCTACTTTAAAGTGGATGGGAAATGTCAGGATTCAGAAGTCTACAGTTTCAGATTTTAGTTTATTTTTATTGACCTGTTCTGTGACACACCTCCAGGGTGGTTGGGACTTGAAGCAGATCTTCTGGCTCCTGTGTAGGGACACTTGAAATTTCAGATTTTAAAAGGGTTTGTGAGATGGATGAAGGGATGGGAAACTATATTGGTGCTAATTCACAACCCATTAAAGGTCCTATAGGAGCTTGTCAAGGACCCTGTGTGAAAGTGAGTGAATGCATATTTTTTTCTGACAGAGAGGAATAGTCTGGTGCATGTTGGATTTGATGCAGTTCTACAGAACAAGAACTTGTCTTTGTGATTTAAAAACAAAACAAAACTTGTAGAGCCGACTGGCACAGAATCAATCACTCTACATTAACTCAGCATCCTTGGCTACTTTTTGCCACGCTTCACATTGTGGCCTTCTAAGGAACTGCTTGTTCTCCTGGACAAGGCCGTGGCAGACGTCAACATGCCTGCTGCCTGCCCATACTGCTAGCATCCTACATTCAGTTCCCACTTCTTGGAGGCTCTTCGAGCTTGTAATTAGCCAAGCTCGCCCGATGCTGGTTAGACCATTTGAATGTAAAAATAAGATAACAAGACCAACAGGGCCAAAGCTTGGGTTTGGGCCTGGAATTCATCTATTTGTGGACTCCTTTGAAAATCTGGCCCTGTTCATTTCCACAGATGCTGTTTGACCCATTGAGTATTTTCTGTTTCTGTTTCCATTTCAGATTTCTAGCAGGCACAGTATTTTACTTTCATCTCAATGTGCATGTTTTCCTTTTATGGCTTTTCTCATGTTCGTGTTGACTCAGTTTTTAGTTTTGGGGCTCTCCATCTATCTGTTTGTTTCGTCCTCACATTTTTGAAACAAAAAATACCTACGCTGCAGTGCCTTTTGTGAAAAGAAACACAGACCTATTTATATTGTGCTCATGTGTGAGGGGGGGTGGTGGTGGTGGTGGAGTGAGTGGGGAGTTTTGTTTTAAACATTCTCTGTGAACTAGTCTGACCCTGAAGTGCGCATCCATGCTATTTTTCAGGACCCTCTCATCAGTAATACAGCATTATTTCTTAGGGTCTCTCTCATGGCTTTTATTGAGTCTTTGCATTATGTAGCTGAACTGGAACGTTGCAGGTTCGATACAGTGTGTGCACTCTACATGTTGATTGCAGCCTGATCTATAATTATTTCTCCATTCTGCTCAGTAACGGAATGGAAAAGTCACCAAGGTACCTGCAATGTTATCATGACGTCGAGATCCGTGCTGAACTTGCAATTGTTCATGAGGATTTGTGTGGGGTTGCCTTTTATCATCGGACCCTGCCCATATCGCACATCCCTGTCCCCCCACCCCCCACCCGCCCTCATCTGACATCTCAGTTTTCAGACACTAATGCAGATTTGGACAAAATGGAGCTGATGAACAAATTCTAACAGGGGAAAATAATCAGCAAGTATGAGAAAAAATATTTGGGTCAAAGCTGTCTTGCCCTAACATACAATAAGTATTGGTGAGCTACTGGAATGAAATTTCCGGACCGTGGCATAATTTTTTTTTAAACTATCAGATTTTAGCGAGAATTTTGAGCTCAGTAATACCTTATACAGATGTCAAAAATCAAATGTTGCCCTATTACAACTGCAATCCTAGACATTGGTTCAAGAGGGCAAATAAAAGCAAGTTGTTTGGTCGTTACATTAGCTTACCTTTGTGTCTGAATGTAGAAAAATGCTGAGATTTTGGCCACTTACGTGTCTCACTATCAAACTTGAGTACATAACCCAGGCTGACATGTCGGTGCGTTACTGAGGAATGCAACGTCATTGGAGATCCCATTTTCCAGATGGGGCTTAATTGAAGTTCCAGGCTACCTGTTGAAATAAATGTAAAGTATCCCATGGCATCCTCAGAAAACTGGCAGGCACTGTTGCCAGTTTTTTTGGTTGACCGTCCTTTCTTAACCAACGCCAGGTCATGAATTAACTAGCATTTCACAGGAACTTGCTGCATAGAAACCGGCAACCATATTTCCCAATGAACTGTGTTTTATGTGAATATGGGGGATGCTTCCTGCGTGCAAAGGAGAAAAGTTGATCGTGAGCGAACTTTTTAAAAAAAGTCATACTGTTCCTATGCCTGGGACAGGAGGCCCAGGTTCAAGTCACATTTCCTGTAGAGGCGTACAATGACATTTCTGAACTGGTCTGTTAGAAAATATCTAACAATGGCCGCTCTGCCAGTAATTTTGCCGAGATGTTAAACGCTCCCTCTGTGGAAGGAATTCCTTGCACTTGATTGACTAGCAGCTCTTGCAGTCCCAACAACACCAGGAGCAAATAGGACCTGCTGACACTAACATACTGTCCTTGTGAAGAAGACAGAATGGATCCCTGATGCTGGTAAGCCAGGCCTTTTTGGGTGGGGAGAGATCGGTACACAAGGGAGGGGTTTGGAGTGGTAGGTTTTGGGGAGGCTGTGTTCGGGGGTGGGGGGGGATGATTTTAGGCGGTGCCCTTCAAATCCCAAAGAAACCACACCCCCACTCTTGCCCACCTTCTGCTGTCCAGCATATTATGACCATGGAGGCAGTTTGAGATCCTGAATTAATAGCCCACTTAATGGTCTTATTGGGCCATTAGCCTAAGGGCAGGCAATTTAGTGAATGCCCTGCCCCACCTCCAAAAAAAATGTAAGTGTTGGGAATGGATTGGAAAGCAGTGGGCTGCCCACTGTCATTTTATATTTGCAACGTAGATCAGGTAATGTTCATTTCCAGTGCATAATGTTCCAACAACTTTGCCGTCAATGTATGGATTGTGACATTAATTTGAAGCCATTATTTATGATGCCTTTGTAAGAAGCTTTCCATTTTTTTTGCATAAAATACAAGCTTTCCACCATTATTTATTTGCACCCCAGCTAGATATAGTTTCGTTTTGCATAATGTCCTTCTCATGGCTAAAAGTAGCACCGAGATGTTACACTGCTTTAAAACTGTATAAAACATTAGTTACTTCTCCCCACCTTTACAGTCGAATTGTTGCTAACAGCCAAGCTATTGTTGGTGACAAACTGGAACCGTAAATGATGATGCTATTGTCGGGAGTGAAATCTTTCTGCTACTGATTCATGGAGCCATTAATACTAATTATAAGTAGCTAATGTATGGAGCATTTACCGTCAAGTTACCTACTTGCATGGGCATTGGAAAACTTCTTGGTCATCTTCCAGGGCAATAATGACAGGAGTGCATTGCTGACCTGGGCTGACCTACCCAGCATTAGGAGGATCCCAACCTGCTGAGAAGTGATTGTTTTGCAGTTACTGTAACTGCCTGACATATTGGCATGTGTAGGACTTTTGAAGTTAACTTTTGGGGCAATGCCAGCATGCTTGTTTCTCAGTTGTTAAGTTTTTCCTGGTCGGATCTGTACTAGACTATCAGTGGGGAATGTTTAGAAATGCTGCACAATCGAATGCTTCTTGGTCCTTTCTGCAAGGGACATTAAACTAACACTCGGGCTAACCCCTCAAGTGGATGTAAAATATTCACTTTCACATGTGAGAAGAACAGGGGCATTTCCTGGTATTGTGGCCTGCAAGTATATTTAAAACAACCTTTAAGAAAACAAAAACACTTCATTTTAATGAGGCAGCACAGAGGAAGGTGAATCAGTCCCATGGTGCCACATTGCAACAGCTATGCTGTTCATTCACCCCCTGCTGTTTCTCCATTATTTTGCAATTTTCTTCTCTTCAGCAATCTACTGAATTCCACTTTGAAAGTCTATTCCAATCTGCTTCCACTACCATATCAGGCAGTGCATTCCGGAACAAAGCAGCTCACTTAGTTGGCACCTTGTCCATCACCTTCAGTATTCACTCCTTTCACCACCAATGTGCAATGGCATCTGCAAGATACACTGCACTGTAGTAACTCACCAAGGCTCCTTTCACAGCACCTTCCAAACCTGTGACCTCAGCAAGGACCAGATGCTTAGGAACACCACCATCTGTCAGATTTCCCCAGGTCACATACACCTCAAATGAATAAGAAAAATTCATAATTTACTAGATTAATAGTTTGTCCTAATGTCACCTTTGGTTCCTTTCTTCTGGTTACCAAGCCTTCTACCATTAGTAGAAGCCTCTCCTATGTACTGGACCAAAACGCTTAATGATTTGGGAACATTACAAATCCTCTCTTTTCTTTGCTCCCTGTAATCACCGAGGAGGACTATTCCATCTTATCTAGTTTCCTCACATTACTGATGACCTTCATCCCTCATACCTTCAAGTAAACCTCCACTCTCTTCCAGATCTTGATATCCTTCCTAAAGTGCAATATGCAGAATTGGCCACAATACTCCAACTGAGGCCTCCCTGATGCTTATTAAAATTTCGGATAACTTTCTTGTTTTGGTACTCTGCCTCTACTTAAAAGGCCAAGAACTGCGTACTACTTTTTAACAGTCTCCTTAACTTGCGCTGCCACCTTCAAAGACTTCTCACACCTCCAGGCCTCTGTTCATTCTAAAAATTTACAAATTAGTCTTTCTTGGTTCTTCCTGCCAAGATGAATTGCTTCACACTATTCTACCCTAAATTCGATGCAATCTTTCAGAATTATTTGGTCATTTCTCCAATTGCTGTTTGTGAGAGTTTGCTGGGTGCATTGTTTCCTACATTACGACAGTGACTTATAATTCAAAAGCAATGTATTGACTAAAATATGCCATTATTGCGCTGGGGACATGGAAAGAACACACACATACATACACACACACACACACCCCTAAGTTCTTCTACATGATAATATACAGTAAAGTTCTACGTTACATTTCAAAGTTATTGCTTATTTGCAAGTGACTAGCTTTTATGTTGCAAAGCCTATGAGAAGAATAAAACAAAGTTGCTGGAAAAGCTCAGCAGGTCTGGCAGCATCTGTGAAGGTGAAAACAGAGCTAACATTTCGGGTCCGGTGACCCTTCCTCCGGACCTGAAACGTTAACTCTGTTTTCTCCTTCACAGATGCTGCCGGACCTGCTGAGCTTTTCCAGCAACTTTGTTTT
>JAHRHZ010000029.1:8492579-8504433 GCA_024137785.1 Ginglymostoma cirratum
GACCTGCTGAGCTTTTCCAGCAACTTTGTTTTTGTTCCTGATTTACAGCATGCGCAGTTCTTTTGGTTTCTATGAGAAGAATACTTGGGTGTGTAATCTGAGTACAGTTCTATTTTAAAAGAAATGTGTCGAGTGTACTGTATAGCCAGCACTAATAGGAGCGAATTGCATACAAGTAGTTTGCTACCGCTTGTAGGCATTTTAATTCTTTCTGTGGGGTGGTACCCATGATCACAACCCTGTTCAGTTTGAAAATAATTCAGTAATCTATTTGAACAGCAACAGAATTCTGTTCCCTGCTCAACACAGTGACAGCTGTTTTGAGATTATCAGAGCAGATTGAAAAAAGGATTAGTTGCCGTCAAATACATCATCAAATACATGGTTCAGTGGTAGCGGTCTTGCCTCTGAATCAGATATATGTGGTTTCAAATCCCACTTCAGAGATTTGAGCAGTTATTGGAGCTACTGGATGAGATATGAAACCTCCTGTCTCTCTTGGGTTTAATTGAATCCACTGCACAATTTCTGTTGAAAGTCCGAGCCAATATTTGTCCCTCAACCAACATCACTGCAACAGATCACCTGGTCACTTCTCCTCTCTTTCTCTGGGACCTTGTTTTATGCAAATATTCTGCCATAATTCCTAAATTGGAACAATGCCCATGCTTTAGAACAGTGACCCACCACCTAAAGAATAAAGATTGAAAGGACCTTGCAGTTGTCAGAAATCTGTCTGCGCTTCACTGAAGCCATTGCTGTCGCTTAGCCATGGTCTTCAAATCTCGTCTATCAATCCCACTGGGGGTCATGACCCATAGTTTAGGAAGCCCTGTTCTAAAGCATAAGCAAAGTTGTCATTTAGGAAGTGTAACAGCCTTCATTTTTTTTTTTAAGAAAATGCTTTTAACGAAAAAAACCTTTCTCTTCATCAACTCTTACCTCTACTCATTTCTTATTCTTCCTCAACCCAGAAGGAAACAAACAGTCAAACTCGCCAATGACGTGTACTGGTATGATTTGGTTTGTCCACCTCAGAACTGTACTCCAGTATGGCCAATAAGTTCAGTTCTAAGAATTACCTTTTTTTGGTTTTTTGTTTACTGATTTTACGTGGGTGGAACTCAGAAATAAGCAAAGGATGATCGCCTTGATGGTATTGTACTATAGGCCCCCAATAGTCAGCAGGAAATGGAGGAGCAAATATGTAGAGAGATCTCCAATATCTGTAAGAATAATAAAGCTGTAATAGTAGGGGACCTTAACTTTCCAAACAAGGCTTGGATGGAGTGAATTTGTTAAATGCGTTGAAGAAAGTTTTCTTTATTAATATGCAGATGTGCTTTCCAGAGAAGGAGCAAAACTTGACCTTCTCTTGGGAGATAAGGTAGGACAAGTGACGAAAGTGTTAATGGGGGAGTGCTTTGAGACCAGTGATCATAATACTACTAGTTTTAAAATAGTTATAGGAAAGGATAGACCTTGTATAAAAGTTAAAATTCTAAATTGGGGCAAGACCTATTTTGACTCTATTAGACAGGAACTGACTGGCAAGTGAGAGGCTTTCAAAAGAGATAGCGAGAGCTCACAGGCAATATGTACCCATTAGAGTGAAGGCTGGCAGGAATAGGGAAGTTGAATAACTAGAGATATTGAGGCTCTGGTCAAGAAATAAATGAGGCATGTGTCAGGTATAGACAGCTGGCATCAAGTGAATCTCTTGAAGAGAATAAGAGGAGTAGGGACATTCTTAAGAGTGAAATCAGGAGATCGGAAAGCAGAATAGGAGATAACGTAATCTGCCAAAGCTAACGAGAATCCAAAGTGATTCCAGAGTACATTAAAGGCAAAAGAGTAACTAGGGAGACAATAAGGCCCCTTAAAGATCAATGAGATCACCTATATGTGGAACCACGGGAGCTGGGAGAGATATTGAACAAATATTTTGTGTCAGTATTTGCTGTGGAGAAAGACGTGGCAACTAGGGAACTCAGGGAAAATAAATGTTGATGTCTTGAAAACTGTCCACATTACACAAGGGGAGGTGCTGTGGGTCTTAAAAAGTGAAAAGAGTAGATAAATACCCAGAACCTGTTCAAGTGTATCCCAGGACTTTGTGGGAAGCTAGGGAAGAAATTGTAGGGCCCTAACAGATATTTGTATTGTCCAAAGCCATGAGTGAGGTGCTGAATGTGACTAATGTGCTTTTATTTAAGAAAGGCTGTAAAGAGAAGCCTGGCAACCATAGACCGGTGAGTCTGACATAAGTGGTGGGTAAGTTGTTGGAAGGAATTTACATACATTTAGAGAGGCAAAAACTGATTAGGGATAGTCAACTTGGCGTTGTGTGTGGAAGATTGTGTCTCAAACTTGACTGAGTTTTTTTTGAGGACATGATCAAGAAGATAGATGAGGGTAGAGCAGTTGACATTGTCTACATGGACCTTAGTAACGTCTTTGACAGTGTTCTGCATGGTAGACTGGTTAGTCAAGTTAGATCACACAGGATCCAGGGAGAGCTTGCTAATTGGACACAAAATTGACTTGATTGAAGGAGACAGAGGGTGTTGGTGGAGGGTTGTTTTTCAGACTAGAGTGTGTGACCAGTGGTGTTCCGCAGGGATCAATGTTGGGTCCACTGTTGATTCTCATTTATATAAATGATGTGGATGAGAATATAGGAAGCATGGTTAGTAAGTTTGTGGATGACACCAAAAAAAGTACAATGAGATCTTGATCAGCTGAGCCAATGGGCCGAGACCTGGCAGACGGAGTCTAATTTAGATAAATGCGAAGTAGCGCATTTTGGCAAGACCCATCAGGGCAGGACTTACACAGTTAATGGTAGGGCCCTGGGGAATCTTGATGAACAGAGAGACTTGTGCGTGCAGGCTCATAGTTCTTTGAAAGTGGCATCACGGGTAGACAGGGTGGTGAAGAAGGTTTTTGGCATGCTTGCCTTCATTGATCAGACCAGGAGTTGGGATGTCATGTTGTGGCTGTACAGGCCTATCGAGAGGCCACTTTTGGAGTACTTTTCATAGTTCTAGTTGCCCTGCGATAGGAAGGATGTTATCAAATTGGAGGGGGTGCAGAAAAGATTTATGAGGATGTTACTCCAACTGGAGAGTTTGAGTTATAAGGAGAGAGGCTGGATAGGCTGGGACTTTTTGCTGCTGGTGTGTAGGAGGTTGAGAGGTGACCTTCCAGAGGTTTATAGAATCGTGAAGGGCATAGATAAAGTGAATAGCAAAGGTCTTTTTCCTAGGCTGGCAGAGTTCAAAACTAGAGGGCATCAGGTGAGATGGGAAAGATTTAGAAGGCACCTGAGGGGCAACATTTTCACATAGAGAGTGGTTTAAATGTGGAATGAACTGCCAGAGGAAGTACAGTTGCAACATTTAAAATACATTTGGACAGGTACATGAATAGGAAAGGTGTAGAGGGATATGGGCCACATGCAAGCAAATGGGACTAGTTTAGTTTGGGAAGTGTGGGCGAGTTGGACCACAAGGTCTATTTCCGTGCTGTATGACTGTGACTCTGTGACCTGGTAATTGGTTTTAATGATGTTCCCTAAGTGGTAAATATTGATCAGGATATCGTGGGGATCTCACCTAATGTTCAAAATAATGCTATCTTGTCACTTGGGTTAGAGTCATTGTGGTGGGTGGGGAGGAGCATGAACAAATGATGGCGCAGTCACAGAGCGAATAAGTAGAAAAAGACATGTTTGTAGGAAGTTTTGCCCTCGTCGACTGACTCCGTGGAACAACCCAGCGTTCTTTGAGGAACTGTTTGTAGGGAGGCTGCTGCTTGTAGAGATTGTCATTCAGCTGTATCACCTTCTGCATCAAGACCTGAAATCCACTGCTAGAGCTTACACAGTCAAGGTCAGGGCAGTCTGAACTTCCTTCCCTGCAGCTCCTTCCAAACTCTCACAAGGAAATTTGATAACGTCAATCAGAATAACAGGCAATGCTGGCAGCAAGCAAGTGGCTGACTTTCTTATTGAGAAAGATGTTTTCTTGGGCTTGTCTGTGGTTACTTGTGAAATCTGTCATTGGTGTGTAACTGTTTCTAAAGAAAACATTCTAGTCATAGCCCATTTGTTATCACTTGGTATCAAAAGCAAAAAAAAAACTTAAGTCGGCATAGAAAATGGAATTTAAATATTGCTTAAATTAAGATATCTAACCTGTAAAATGTTCAATAAAATCAACAGCATTGAGTAAGGAAGTTTTAAAAATCTATTTATAGACTGCCGGCATCACAGTCAAGGGCAGCATTTACAACAAATTGGTTGAGGAACTGGTGGTGATCTGCCTTAAACTGCTACTGTGAAAGTTCTAACTTGTATTGTTCCAGATGAAGATAGAAATACCCAGGGGTATTCCCAAATTCATGCTACAACACCACTTCCATTCCTGCATGTTTCTCAACCCTGCAGTGCACATCTATCCCATTTCTCACTCAGACCAGAATCAAACTCTAAACTGACTGCTCTCTCAAGAAATGGGGCAAGGCATCAATAGATGGTCAAGTCTCCTTTTGCTCTGTACAACTAATCTCCCAATCGTCTTGAGAACAGAGGGGTTACATATCACAGCAGTGTCGAGTGTGGATTCAGAGCTGGTAGGTGGGTAGTCCCAGGATTTAGACTCTGCAAGCACGAGAAAATGGTGATACCTTGCCAGGTCAGATTAGCATGTGACAAGGAGGGCAAATTGAGGTCATTGGCATTCCCATTTGTCTGCTGCCCTTATTCTTCCAGGCAGTAGAGGTTGTGATTTGGAAGGTGCCATTAAAAAAAAGCTTGGTGAATTGATACAGAGCATTGTAGACAATATGTACTGCTGCTGTGATGTGGCAGTGATGGAGAGAGTGGATGTTTAAGGTGGTTTATTGGCTGTAGCCAAGCAGGCCATTTCTTCCTGAATGGTATCAAATTTCTTGAACGTTATTGGAGCTGCCCTCATCCAAGCATGTGAGGAATAATCTATCTCACCAGTTAAGTGGCAGGCAATGACAACCTTCAATAAAAAAACAACTAATCCTCTTCCTTTACGTTCAGTGGCAAATTTAACTTGAAAATTTCTTCTGGAAATGTAACATTTTGTATATTGAACATTATCATCAGTTTAAAAAAAAATGCTATTTGTCACGACTCACTGAGGTAGCACATTGAAAACCAAGCCTGCTATTCCTGAAATCATCACACAAATTAAAGGTTTTAATATAAGTCTGCACAGTTTCCCCAGTTTACCCAATTTTCAAAGTCAGGTTGATAGAAAGCACAGACCAGGTTATTGCACTTCACAAGAATTACTTTTTTTTAAAAGTATTTAGGTTCTAGCAACAGGTAAACAGTTATAAACCATCGGCATATAACACTACAAATTAAAACACTAATCCGCTTATAAACTCCTCCTGATGCACATTCCAACAGAAAGACATGGACAGGGAAAAATACATGAATGAAGGGAAAACTGGAAAAAAACAACTGGATAGTCTTTGTTCACAAGGTCTGTTGAGTTTGTTGATCAACGAGTTTCGTAGCTTTTCTGAGTGCTTCCTCGATTTACAAGAGGTTGGTTCACTTATAAAAGTACTTCACTTACCAATTATCATTTCGCAACTTATAACAACTACTGGAGGAAAGATAATATATTTTTCGTCGGGTTTAAACGTGGGTTTTGACAGCAGAGAACAGAGAGATCCTAAGCTGTTGGAGATCTCATCATTTCTCTGTATCATGTTCCTAGCCCCAAATTTTTGTTACCTAAACACAAACCATGGGGGAATCAGAGGGCAGGCGATGTGGAAGGGAGTGTCCTCTTCCTTCCCGCCATTTTCATTTAGGCCATGAAATATGCCTGGCATCTAGTACCCTCCCACTCACACTTGCTGTGACTTGGTTCGGGCAGCACATTATCCCAGTTTTAAGACCATAAGATATAGGAGCAGAATTAGGCCATTTGGCCCATCAAGTCTGCTCCACCATTTGATCATGGCTAATGTGTTTCTCAACTCCATTCTTCTGTCTTCTCCCCATAACCCTTCATCCCCTTATTAATCAAAAGCCTATCTAGCTCTGTCTTAAATGCACTCAATGACTTTGCCTCCACAGCCTTCTGAGGCAATGAGTTTCACAGAGTCACCATCCTCTAGCTGAAGGAATTTCTCCTCATCTTGGTTCTAAATGGTTGTCCGTTCACTCTGAGGCCTTGCCCTCTGGTTCTAGCCTCTCCTACTAGTGGGAGCACCTCCTCCACATCCACTCTTTCCAGGCCTCCCAGTATTCTGCACATTTCAAAGTGATCCCCTCCTTGTCCTTCTAAACTTGAAGTATAGATCTAGAGTCCTCAACCACTACTCGTATGACAAATCTTTCATCCCTGGGATCTTTCTTTTAAACCTTCTCCGGACCCCTCCCCAATATCAGCACATTCTTCCATAGAAATAGGGCCCAAAACTGCTAACACTATTCCAAATGCAAATGACTAAAGCCTTAGACAGGCTCAGCAGTACATCTCTGTTCTTGAATTCTAGCTCCCTTGAAATCAATGCTAACATTGCAATTGCCTTCCTAACTGCTAACCAAACCTGCATGTTAATTGGAGTGTAGGAAGTTGAGAGGTGACCTGATAGAAGTTTATAAAATAATGAGAGGTATAGATAAAGTTGAGGATAGTTGTCTTTTCACTGAGATGGGGAATTTTAAGACTACGCGACACGTTTTTTAAGGTGAGAAGAGAGAGATTTGAAAAAGACACAAGGCAGTTTTTTTACACAGAGGATGGTTTGCATGTGGAATGAACTTCCTGATAAAGTGGTGGATGTGGGTATAATTACAACATTTAAAAGACATTCGGATGGACATATATGAATTGGACAGTTTTGGAGGGATATGGGCCAGGAGCAGGCAAGTGTGACTAGTTTAGTTGGGGAATATGTTCGGCATGGATTGGTTGGACTGCAGGGTCTGTTTCTGTGCTGTATGACTCTATAAGAGAAGCCTGAACTAGGACTCCCAAGGCCCTTGGTGCTTCAGAATTCCAAAACCTTTCCTTACTTCAAAAATAATCTACACCACAAATCTTCCTACCAAAGTGTATAACCTCGCACTTTCCCACATTGTATTCCATCTGCCACTTCTTTGCCCACTCTCCTAACCTGTCCAAGTCCTTCTGCAGCCTCCCGCTTCCTCAACACTACCTGTCCCTCCATCTATCTTTTTGTAATCTGCAAGCTTAGCAACAATGCCCTCAGTTCCTTCATCCAAATCATTAATGTACAATGTGAATAGTTGTGATCCCAACACTGCCCCCTGCAAAACTCCACTAGTCACCAGCTGCCATCCTGGAAAAGATTGCTTTATCACTACTGTCTGTCTTCTGCCAGTCAACCAATCCTCTATTCATGCCAGTACCTTGCCCCAGTAGAGAAGTCCTGACATGAAGGTCTGAGCATGTAACTGGTGACTCCAGTTCACTGCTCTGTTCCCAGGACCTCCATCTTGGACACCTGGCACCAACATCTCGGAACAAGCCATGGGCAGCAGCCACGTCCAGCCCCATCCTCAGACATTGGCGTCTGATGTATATCACCTTCACTGCATTAACATGGCCCGTCTCCAATCCATCTACAGTACATTTCTACACTTCAAAAGTACACTTTGGAGCACACCAGCACCATTAATTGTCGTGCTGTTGTGAAGACCCTGCTCATGCAAGGACGCATGTCCAGCACATGGTCTGGATCAGGGAGCACCTCAGGGCTGTCCACTTGCTCTCTAAGTGCCCACCCCATTTACACCTATCTAGATGCCCACTTTCCTTGCTACTTTGTGCATTTTCCCTTGAGCCAAAGTTAAGGGTTCACATTACCCTTATCTTACCTTGCTGTGAAAGTAGGAAGCCAGGCAGCTTGTTAGTCAAGGGATGGACGGTTTGGCATACGGCACATTTCTGTCTCAAAGTCACACCTACAGCATGCTTCGGCAAACACACTTTGTTTGCATCAACCTAACGGCCATGTCTCAAAGTTGAAGAGTTCCATTTACACCAGGAGCTGGAATGCAGCCCATCAGGGGTCTCGTTCAATAACAGAACGGGGGGAGTACGATTGGGGCGCGGGGTGGGGGGGTGGGGGGAATGTGGGGGCGGGGGGAGGGGGGATGGTAAGGGATTCAAGGACCACTCAGGGTGGACTTGGTCAGGATCCTCCCCTTGTGGTGGGTGAGGAACTGAAAGTTAGGCACCTCACCTCCCTGTCTTTGCTCCTTCTAACCACCGAGGGATATTTTCTCCTGGAATGAGCGAAAGGGAGGGACTGAGTGAGATGGAAGTGACTGGAACAGTTAGGGCTGGTGTAGGTGGAGGTAAAGTGGTGAGATGTCCTGAAGTGAGTAAGTAGGAGTTGCAGAGGCCATGCAGGGTAAGTAGTCTGGGGGGTTTTTGGTGATTGAGAGTGAATGAGGGAAGAGGTAGACAATATCGCAAACAAAAATGCTGTTGGGCCTCCCGGCGAGAAACTCTTTTTTTTTTTAAAACAAAAACCTGCCAAAAATAACATTTAGCCAATTTCTGATAAGATTCAATCTTAAAATGTCTTTGAACGAGAATGTGAAAATCAACCTGCCGCAGTTTGTAATTTATGCGACACCCTTCCTTGCTACATTTGCAGACCAATAACTGCAGGTATTATTCAGATATCATTACTTTACAGCAAAGTCTTTACAGCAAAGACTGTACCATGAATGTACCTATTTGGAGAGGTAGACTGGTACAGCAGCATCCCAGACTTGATGGCTTCCTGGCATGGTGTAGTGGTCTCATGACCTGGCACAGCAGCCTCCTGGCTGGGTGCCAGTGCAGTCTGTTATACTGAACTTTTATTTCTGTAATGCTGGACATTTTATATCTCTGTTGTCTAAGAGCTTGTAAATAAGGAAGCTGTGCCTGGGTAATTTTGTATCTAAGTCAGTGCTGCAATTGGTGACATGTAAACTTTTCACTATACTCATTCAGTAGATGTGACAACAAAGGCTGTTCTGTTCTATGACTGTGAGAACTATTATTCATTAAAATTTCCACCACTAAATGTTTTATAAAATTGTGTATTTATTTGCACGGCAGGTTTAACCTCAAATGAGTTTTGCAGAAAGTCTACATTTATAGAATTAACGAACTATTAAATATTCTTGTTAATTATATCAAAATATACTTGATAGCTTTATCCATGTTGTTTGCTGGTCCAATTGCGTTGGGCAAGGTGTCTCATCCCAGTCTACCTGTCCAAATAAGCACATTCGTGGGTGCTGAATTAATGGCACAGTCTTTGCTGTAAGGTAGTGACATCTGAATAATACCTGCAGTTATTGATTTGTAAATGTGAGGAAGGTGTTGCATAAATTGCAAACTGCAACAAGATATTTTAACAAGACCTATTCTACACTGCTTGGTACCATTATCACTACTTAGCTGTAGAACACTGCAAAAATCATATCTGTTAGTATCCAACTGTTCTGTTAGGATTACACAACTCTCTTTTTGATGTAATATAAATTTGGTTCATGCTGAGGTTTATAGCCATTAATTAGAAGGCTGTCAAAGAATGAAGTGAATTGAATTTCAGGTATCTATTGAGGGATTACAAATTTGCAGCATCTTTTGCATTCAGAGCTTCATAAAGCTTCTTTCCCTTCGGGGCCCTAATTTTCCTTTTGTTGTGGCTTTATTCACAGTTACAGCTTCATTCTGTAACTTGTTTTTTTCAAGGCCTTTGCTCTAGAAAATTCTCTAATGTGACGCAGATTTTTTTTTATATGGGATGCATCCAAGAATCCTGAATTCTATGATCTAATTGCTAAATGTTTTTAGATCTTGGAAGCGAGTGAGCCCATTAGAAGGTTCTTGTAACTTTATTTATCTGTTCTGCTTTGTTAAAAAGCATTTTTATTGATATAACATTATTCTCCTCCTAGTTGGCCTTTCCTCATTGCTTGACTGCAAAAGCAACAATTAAGAGCAAATTTCCTACAGATACGTCAAGTTCAACCTGTGTCACTATTGAATCAGTGATATTTCTGTCTCTAAATCAGAATTTGTGGGTTTAAAGCTCCATGCCAGTGACTTGAATGTAAAATCAAGACTGACTTTACTGCAGTACGAAGGGAGTGCTGTATTTTCAAGTCATACATAAATAATTCCATGGCATTGATCAAAGGAAAACAAGGGAGTTCTTCCTAGTAAACTAGCCATCGTTTATTCATCATCCAACAGAATGGAAAACAAGTGATCTGGCCACTTATGTTGTTGCTGTCTGGGAAACCTTGCTTTGTACAAATTAGTTGCTACATTTCCAACAGCCCAACGTTGTCTATATTTAAGTATTTCATTTGCTGTAAAGTGCTCCTGAACGTCCTGTTTTCATGAAACATGCTATGTAAATGCAAATTATTTATTCCTAACAATGGCACGATAGGTCGTTACAACTCGATGCAGTTTACAAATTGGATTTTGTAATAAAAAGAAGTATTTGGCACATAATTCTGCCATAGCAGTTTGAAAAGAAAAGATTTGCATATATACTGCACTTTACATGATGCCAGGATATCTCAAAATGCTTTGCAGAAAAAAAAGACACACTTTTGAAGTGTGATCACTGTAGGAACATAGAAAATGCAGCAACTAATGTGCGGACTGGGAGCTGGTTTGAATACTTACTTAATAATTATGTTTTTTGTGTAATGAAGATTGAAGAATAAACATTGGCTAGACAGGGATAACTCTGTGACTTTGCTTTGGGATCTTTTACATCCATCAAAGTGCACTGCCAGGGTTTTGATCTAATATTTCATCTGAAAAATGCCACTTCTGACAGTGCTGCACTTTTGCAGTACTGCACTGGATTATCATCCTTGATTTTAGTATTCAAGCCCTGGATTGAGTTCATACTCATCTGACTCTCGGCAGACTGTCTCTCGTGAGCCACTGCTGATAAAACGACTTTAGGAAAAAGAGGATTTGTATTAAAGTCTCAGGGCAGAATTTACGTTTTTTTTTGGCTAAGTCTGAATCACTTTGAGTTTTGTGGAAGGATAACTGCCAGCGGGGCCCCTCAAACTTTCACACCATTTCTTACCAAACCTGCTTCATTGACTACCTACCATGCTCCTGTGGTGTCCTTTATATCTGATTTCTGCCCCATCTTACCACGCACCATTCCTGGGACACCTTGCTACTGGGAAGAAGTCCCAGAATTCACCCTGCACCTGCCCCCCTCTTCACAAGCATGGTCAGCCTGGAGATGCTATGTATAGTTCCTGACATTTATCCTGGAAATGGCAGACAGGGAGATTGTTCAGTCCGTTGTGACTTTTCTACCTTAACGTGTGGCATTTAAGTGCGAAAGCATCCTGTGAGTGGATCAGAGATGAGGGTTCTTAGAGAAAGGCGCATGTCAGATGTCACTGTCCATGGATGTGGTTTGTGTGTGGCACGTAGCCCGTGGACAGTGCCCATGACCATTATAGAGGCCCTTTTGGAGCGTGCAGCAAGCTGAACTTACCAGGTACCACCTCTGGTTTCCCTGTCGAATTTTCTCAATGTTTAGCTTGTTTGATGAGTTTGATATTCAGTATTTTGTTTTACCAATGAGGCAAGTGGCCTGTCCACTAGTTGGTTAACAAGCTTTAATCACCATCAATTAGCAACTTGCCTCTGTCCAGTGAGATTTTTGTCATGTTGCTTTTGAAAAGCATCCAAGATGGACCGAGACAACAGTGTGGAGCTGGAGGAACACAGCAGGCCAGGCAGCATCAGAGGAGCAGGAAAGTTGCCGTTTCGGG
>JAHRHZ010000029.1:8504833-8526894 GCA_024137785.1 Ginglymostoma cirratum
CAACTTTCCTGCTCCTCTGATGCTGCCTGGCCTGCTGTGTTCCTCCAGCTCAACACCGTGTTATCTCTGACTCCAGCATCTGTAGTTCTTACTATCTCCAAGATGGAGCGATGTATGTCTGACATAGAGATGGGCCTCATTAGGGATCTTGTCTGATTCCATTAAAAATCTTGCCAAAACCCACATCCCTGAGACCCCTGTAAGTTTCTTCCTTTTATGTGAAATTGTTGTATGCTCAGGTAGAAAAAAGTTATATTTTTAGAAGTAAAATATTCAATGCAATCCTTTCTATAGATCCTGTAGTTAAATAAGTAAAAATGGACATTCATTACAAGCTGGTGTTTAATACCTCTAAACTATATAATTCTATAGCACTATAAAATGATGCATCAGTTAAGAACAAGTTCAAGTTTAGTTGTAATACCTTCCATATTTGAATAACAATGGACAGGCAAAGATGCTCTGGTCATCAGATTTGATCCATACAATTATCATGCGTTGTACATTATAATGTTTGTACTTTGCAGTCCACACAAAGTCATACAATATCAGAGACCTAGACCAGTTGCTGTTAGGAATGACAGAAGATCTAGAAAATTTGTCTCAGATTCCCTTAAGTGATCAAAACTAGCCTAGGTGATCACTCCAGTCCTGCTTCATGTTATACGGTATCAATGGTTTTGTCTGAGATGATCTCTCCCAGTTGGAAACAGCACTAGCCCTTACTTGAAGGAATTCATCAACTTATTGTTTATTGCATGAGCTTGTAAGCTGTGTGAATTCCAAAGATCTCCTGATAGGTTTCAATCAAGGTTTGTATATTGAGATTCCTTTATTCATTCACGGGATGAGGGCATCACTGGCCTGACAGCATTCATTGCCCATCCCTAATTGCCCAGAGGGCAATGCAGAGTCAGCCACATTGCTGTGGGTCTGGAGTCACATGTCGGCCAGACCAGATAAGGATGGCAGTTTGCCTCCCTAAAGGACATTAGTGAACCATGTGGGTTTTTCCTGACAATCGACATTGCATTCATGGTCATCATTAGATTCTTAATTCTAAGATTCCAATTCTGAGATTGGCCATTTTGATATGATACTGAATGGCAGCTGTGGAATAGCAGCTTGTGCAGACCAGAAAGTGGAAGGGTTTTGGAAAATTCTGCATATTCTGCAAAAGTCTATTCTGTGTAGAGGTTAAATGCACCTTCTCCTATAATTTGCCACATCCACTGAAGACTCACATAAACCCTGCCCGTTGGCTGTGTTGTGACAGACAGTCAGTGTATCAATATACCTTTAAGATACATGCTTTTGATATACGATCTGATGTATTAGCATGTGACCTGAAGGTAGAAAGGTCTCAGATGCCATCTTGTTTGGGGTCACTTGAAGCATGACACGTTATTGAAAGCTGGTGTCTTCTATGACAATAGTTGAATGTGAGCTCAGATGCTAATGTGGCCTGTGAACAGGATATTGGAATATATTAATGAGCAGTAATAAACATTGGTTGAATCTTTCAATACCATGTTAGCCATACCTGGCTTCTTATGTTACGAAGGATAGTATCAGCATTGCCACGTCAGGTAAAATATTTTGCTGGAAGAAAGACCACATCTCCAGTTAGTATGATTTGACAAAAATCTGGTATGTATTAATGCCAGATCCTGTAATCCAACACTCAGAGTTTCATTTAATCTTAAAAAGAGGTGTTGATGTTTAATCATTCATGGACTAATTTTGTAGGCAACATTTATACAAAGGTAGATTTTGGATACATTTGTAACTGATGTTACTTTTAGCGACAGTCTAGATCAGTTAGTGTTCAACTTGCTGAAAATCTCAACACCCGTTTGAATTTACAGTACAGTTTTGGCAGTATGCTTGTGGTTAAATGTGCCATGCAGTAACTGTTGTGCCGCTAAACTGATTTTAATTTTGAAGAACTTGTTGTACTGAAATTGATGCCCTTGGGCTCAATTGAAGCTCACTTACACAATACCAGCACTGGATTATTCCTAATTATTTTGGTTTGTGTGCACAGTACTACATATTGTTGTTGAGTTGAAGTGCATGTTATCACCCTGATAGGTTTTCTTGTGGAGCTGTGCACTGACTGGTTGCAGATATTCAGAGTTGGTGTATTTTATTCTGCTCCTGCTATATAGAAAAGTTTACATGGCTTTTAATCTGTCTAGAAATCTGCCTGACATTGGTTCTAAAGCCACTTGTGTTCAAATGAGAAGATACAGCAGGTTATAAATTTAAAATTGCAGAGGTCAAAGTGTCTGCAGCGATTTTAAATAACTCGATTTGGTGAGAATGGAGAAGGAGTAGCTTTTACTATTCACCATACAAATAGTTGCTGAGAGGATTGACAATGGCATTTTCTAATTGTCAGATGTCTGATCCAGTATGGTATGTTATACAGGAAAATCTGTGCTCTCTTTGAGCAGAGCAAACAGCAGAGGCTCTAAATTTTAAAATAAACGGTGCAATATTAATTTTCTTCTGAGGGAATAACTTCTTACACCTGCAAAATTATTTTTTCAGCACCAGAGGTTTTGTTCAGCAGTTACCTGTTACACCATTCAAACCCAATTACTCACGATTGCGAGAGCTCTAATTTTTGTCATTCATTCTTTGGCACTAAATTCTAAAGTCATGCCATGGCAGTGATATCTGTGCAATATTGGAAAATGCAGAAATAGTTGATAATCAATTAGTTAGCCACTCCGAAAAAGAAAGACGCAACATTTTTAGGAAGGCAACCTATAACTGTTGAATGCCACAGAAATTAATGCTGGGGCCACAGTTATTTACAATATATACTAATGACTTTGATGAGGAAAGTGAAGTTGGAGGAAGGCACAAAAATAAGTGGGAAGGTAAGTGGTTAAAATAACTCAAATGGGCAAAAAAAGGATAGGAAATACGGGAAAATGTGAGGTTATGCACTTTGGCAGGAAGAAGAGGAGCTGAATATTATTTAAAAGGCAAAAGACAGCAGAAAGCTACAACACAGATTTTGGGTCCTTGTGCATAATTCACAAAAAGTTAGCTTTATTTAATTAGGAAGGCTGATGGAATGTAGGCCTTTATTTGAAAGGGAGTAGAGTATGAAAATAAGGAGGTTTTGCTCAAACTATATAAGGCACTAGTCAGACTTACACCTAGAATACTGTGAACAGTTTTGGTCCCCTTATCTATGGAAAGATGCACCCGCATTGGAGGAAGTTCATTAGGGTGATCTCAGGTTTAGAGGGACTGCCTTATGAAGACAGGTTGAGAAGGCTGGGCCCGTACTAGTTGGTGTTTAAAAGGAGGAGAGGTGGCCTTACTGAAACACACAAGATTTAAAAGAGATTTGACAGGGAATATGAGGTTGAGTACTTGTGGGAGAGTCAAGGGCCAGAGCACAGAATCTCAAAATGAAGGATTGCACATTTAAGATAAAATGACGAGGAGGAATTCCTTCTTTCAGAGCGTAGTGAATTTGTGGAATTCTTTATCATAGAGGACTATCAAGGCTGCATCATTAAGCATATTCAAGGATGTGCGGGACAGAATTTTAATCGGTGAGGGAATCGAGGATTAAGGGGGAAAAGGAAGGAAAGTGGTGTAGAGGGTGATCAGATCAGTCATGATCCCATTGAATGGGCTGAATGTCCTACCTCTGCATCTTATGGGCTTATGCAGATCTCCAGCATCTGTAGTGCTTTCCTTTAGTTTGATTATTACCTAACCTATTAAAGTAAGATTGACCATCTGTATGTAACTTTTATAGCTTTCACTTTTGTATTGAGGACATTTGCTGGTTGAAGACCCATAGTTCCAATTTGCTTTTCCAAGCTGCTGCAACACAGCTAATTTTTGCAGTATATGACCTGAAACTTATTTGATCGAATCTAATGTGCAAAGGACCCGGATTGGAAAATATGGAAGTCAGGTAAAGAACACTGGCCTTTCACAATGAGTGTTGCTGCCATACAGCATGCACACCAATGAGGAAGGCGATGGCTTTGTGGTATTATTGCTGAGTTGTTAATCCAGAGACCTATGTAATGTTTTGGGGGCCTAGGTTCAAATCCTGCCACAGCAGATGATGGAATTTGAATTCAGTAAAATTTTGAAAGTAAGAGTCTAGTGATGACCATGAATCGATTGTTGGAAAAACTCGTCGAGCTCACTAACATCCTTTATGGAAGGAAAACTACCATCCTCACCTGGTCAGGCCTGCATGTGATTCCAGACCCTCAGCAATGTGGTTGACTCTTAACTTCCCTCTGGGCAATAAACGCTGGCCCAGCCAGCAGCACCTTCATCCAATGAATGAATAAAAATAGACATAACTACAGTCAGGAAGTCAAGGTCACTAGATTTAATTTATACCAATGTAGTAACATCAGAAACATTGTGGGCAAATGTAATGTGACTAAAGGACAATTAAAAAGATAAAGCAGACAGAGTTTAACAAAAGAAGATTGTAGACTTTTAAAATTGTGATTAGAATGAGACATTTTGTTGGGAAGATTTATTAAATAGCAGTCATAAAGTTTTAATGCAAAATCAGGGAAGTGGAAATCTCTTGTAATTTAGTTTGTGAAGGATGGGCAAGTATCCACTTTACCCATAAAAAAGCAGACCTACTTTATTTTTGCTGCAGAAGGTGAGAAACTGCAAAAACGCAGTCAGACCCTCTATTTAACAGCCCAGGTTAATACAACAAATTACAGAAAAGTACAGTAGGTATGTTATAAAATTTAAAACTTTATTAGAATAAAATGATATAACAATATTATACTACAGAACTTAAAGCTTAAAAAGAAACATACTACAGAATTCCAATATTGCAATTTAAAAGCTCACAAAACAATGAAAATAAAGTGGCATTGCTATTTATAGAAGAAGTCTTCCAAACAAAGCGATTAAACCAATATTGACTTAGTACAGGATTAAAAGCTTTAAAGCCAGAAATACAGCAGCATTTCGATACTGCACAATTTAAACCCACTTTAAAGGAAGGAGAATAAATGATTGATTGCATTAAGAAGACAAAGTAGGAAAAATAATGCTGTCACAAAGAGTTAATATCAGAGATGGGCCAAATGGAACACAGGATTGGGGATCTTCAAGAAAACAGCTCTAAAGATACAGAATTGCTTCATTGTGAGACATTAATTAGGATAATTGGTAATTCAGTTGACTTGAGTTTCACAGGACCAGTTTATGTAAACGTAAATTCCGCGCAAGCATTTAAGGGAGTTCTCCCATGTGTCTTATACCTCAACGCCATTACGAAAACAATACCTGCTCATTTTTTCATTGCTATCTGTAGGAATTTGCTGTGCAGTGTTTGCCTACCAATTTCCTACATTGTAGCAGTGACTCCATTTAACAAAAGTTCTGCCTTGCCTGTAAAATGTTTTAGGACATCTTGAGATTGTGAAATGTATGATGTAAATGTAAGTTTTTTTTCCCTGTTTTAGATTGGATATACGGGTTCTCCAATTAATTATGTCACATTTTATTGTTTGTTCATGGGTATGACTAGCTAAGCCAGTACTTATTGTCCCTCCCTAATTGCTCTGAAGAAAGAGGTTATGAGCTATGTTCCTATCTGAGATGAATAAAGTATTTCTACAGTAAATTGTTTGAATTATTTGTTGACCAACAGCTTACGAACAAAATAAAGCCAGCAGCTATTAGTTCAATCCTTTCTATTATAGTACTGTGACTGTAGAATCTAGGACAAATACAATTCATTCAACAACAATCTCCATGTACTTATGCACAGGGAGCACTGTTAACTGTTTCGTTGCATTTTTTAGTATGCCCTTGGCGGACTTCAATGTGAAATCAGAAAAGATCAAATTTTGCTGGAGTTTTTAAAAAAACTGCTAAAATATAGCTTTAATGTCAAACGTGCTCAGAGACTTTGTGCCCCAATCAAAATTGCTCTTTTGCAGTTCTGTGCAGAATTGAATCAGCCAATGCTGCCAAATGTTCGTAAGTGGAAAAGTCCTAGAGGATGTTGGAAGTGTGCTGTATCCGAGAAACCATCTGTACAGAATCATAAGGTATGCTCCCTGCATGCAAATCTTAGCTTAAAAATAAGTCATTGACTCTTAAAAATTTCTTGTATTTCATTAAAACATGGAACATGCGGTTTTGAATGGATTGAGAAACAGGTGGTTTTACGTGGGACACAACAGCAATGCTTTTCTGACTATGATTTAGCTATGCCAGTGAATCTGATCCTGGCTAAATCAAGGGATGTTTCTTGTTTGTTTGTGCCAACTACTACCAATTGGTCCTAAATCTACAACATTCAATTCTGATTGGCAATGTCTCCCAATATCTCCCAACTAATGTTCGTCCTGTTGACTCCTGGTGCCAACCTGAATGTGAAATGCAGCTTTGTGCCAGACATTATGGTACGTTTATTTATGTACAAAAATGTTGCACAAGGTGAAGGGTGATTATGATCTGCTATGGTTTTTGCTCTTCTCCTTTTTCCTCCACAATCTTCCAATTTCTGTTCAAGCAACATTAGTTCAGTGTTATTCAAGGAATTGATACTCATTAGTATTTCTGTTCCAGCCTGAAGATCCTTTATGCAAAGAACTTGTATTTATATAACACCATTTATTTCCTTCTGATATCCAAAATACTTCATAGCAAATGGATTACTTTGTGATATTGAACATTTACCTTAGTTGGCATCTTCAACAGTGCAACATTCCTCAGTAATGCAGTGATACATCAGCCTAAATTATGTGCTGAAGACTTGCAGTGGGACTTAATCTCACGATTATTCAAGACTGCCAAGTAAGATACCAACACACGTTTACCGTAAAATGCTCTTAGCAGCAAGAGAAAATTTAGTGACTTGCTCTCGTTTCAAGACTGAGCCTATCTTTCTCTTTTCACTTCTGCTATTACATTTTACTTCTATCCTCTTTACCTCTCCAAAACTACTTCTATTGATGTATGTTTGTAGAAAAAGTAGTAGTAGACCATTTGGCACTTAAAATCATGCTCCTTCATTTCATAAAATCAGAGTTTATTTGATTTGTATTTTGAATTCCACTTTTCCATCTACCTCCAATAACCTTACATTCCACCCTGAAAATATTCAATAGCCTTGTCTCCATTGCCTTCTGAGACAGTCACACAATCTTCAAAAAGAGAGAAAAATTCCCTTCTGGCAAAATCTAACCCCCAATTCACTTAAAACTGCACTTTGAAAATTCCAGCTGCCTAACCTTCTAAACTTTTGCCCTCCATTTTCCATAATATTTCTACAGGTTCTGATTTGCTTAATTGCACTAATTCTTTGAACTTTAATGCCAAAGACTCAATAAAACCATCACCCTCTCTATTACCCAGCTGCTCCACTCCATCCATGGAATGCAGACCTTAACAGATATCGTGTAGTCGTCCATTGCCAGATTTGCCCGGGCCATGTAAAGAATGATTGGGACTTGCTCTCATCAACTAAAATTGCTTATGTGAATCATGCCAAATGCATTCCACAGAAACTTTGTCCAAAGTTTCCTGCTGCCTTCACCCTGAGCGTACCTTTCTTTAGTTCATTTGCAACTCTCTTCATTGTCGGAAAATCATTTGTAATGGTCCTGCTCCCACACTATTACCTACAATGTCAACTAAGGATCGATCCTGGCCTTGAACTATTTCCAAGCTTTAGAAACAGGTATTGCAGGAAAACCTCAGCAGGTTTGGTAGTATCTCTGGAGAGAAAGCAGAGATAACATTTGGGTCCAGTGACCCTTCTTCAGAACTGAAGATAGTATCACTGGTCATTCTTTAATGTAAAGAATCATATGCATTATGTCATTTTTATTGTTGTTGTTAATCTGGAAAGAGGGAATACTGACCAAGATAGGGAATAGATTCCCTAATTAATTTTGTATTAGAAATAACTTTAAGGATGTTTAATTACGCTCTAACTTGACAACAATTAATTGAGCTTATATCAAACATATATGTGTATTTTTTTTCCAAAACTTGCAACTGTATGTAGCACACCACTCAGCCTAATATCACATCTTTGTCACTTTTCTCCCTCACATTATAAATTATTTTGTCTGCAAGGTATCAACCTTGGCTCAGTGGTAGCACTCACGCCTCTAACTTGAGCACATGATTAATACAGGCAGGTGTATCAGTGCAGCACTGCTATTGGCTTCCGGAGAAGTTCCTGATCTCCTGATGAGATATGCAGGTAGTGGCATTTGATTCCAATTTAGTGGCCCAAGTAATACATTTGTGCATTACACAATATCTTATTCACAATCAAAGGATGGGTGGTTTTCTCTGATCCTCCGTGACCACCTTCATGATCGTTAGACCTCCTAAAAACAAGATAGAACAGAATCTTAGAAAGTTTATGGTGCAGAGATAGGCCACTCGGCCCATCATATCTGTTCTAACTGGTAAAAAATGAGTCACTAACCTCATCCCACTTTTTTCACCATTTGGTCCATAGCTCTGCAAGAATTATGAAGCTGAACCCCTAGGTCTCTCACTTCTAGAACACCAGGCAAGGTCCTACTTTTAATGGTATATGCCCTGTCCTTATTTGTTTTACCAAAACACAGTACCTCACATTTACCCAAATTAAACTCCATCTGCCACTTCTTTTTATTTTTATTTTATTCTGTGAATGGCGCTTATGTAGGAGTGACAGTACACTGTATTTTGTATTGCATGCACCTGGCAATAAAGGACATTCATTCATTCAATCCATTGACCCAATTGATCAAGATCTCTTTGTAATCTTAGGTAATCTTTTTCACTGTCCACTCTACCACCAATTTTGGTGTCATTTGCAAACTTAGTAACCATACTTTCAATATTGTCATCTAAATCATTTATATAAGTGACAAACAAAGTGGATCCAGGACTGAATACCCCTACACTCTCTTTATAATGTTCAAGGGATTCATTCGAATCATGTCGTCTGCACCAAATATGATTTTTTTTTTTATTCTTGACTAAAACTTCAATATCTTTATTCATCCATTGTTCCCTAATCCTACCAGCCTTACCTTTCACGCTAACAGGAACATAATGACTCTGAACTCCCATTATCACACTTATCAGACATCCCTTTACCTGTGAGCAGTCTACTCCAATCAACTTTTGAAAGTCCTTCTCTTACACCATTAAATTTTTTCTTACTGCTATTAAAAACTTTTTATGGAAGGCTTATCCTTTTCCATAACTATTTTAAAACCAATAGAATTATGGTCGCTAGACCCAGAGTGTTTCCCTAATATAACTTCAGTCACTTGCCCTGCCTTATTACCCAAGCAAATTTTCTTGAACATATTTAACGAATTCTTCACCATCCAAACCTTCAGCTCTATGGTAGTCCAGTCAATGTTTGGAAAATTAAATCACCTACTATTACACCCTTATTATTCTTGCATATATCTGAGATCTGTCTACATATTTGTTTCTTGGTTTCCCTCTGACTACTTGGGGGGTGCTATAGTAAAATCCCATCAAGGTGATCATTCGTTTCTTATTTCTAATTTCAATCCTTATATTTCACTGGATGATTTTTTGGAAATATCATCTCTAGTCACAGCAGTAATGCTTTCCTTAATCAAAATCGCCAGCCCCTCCTCTTTCGCCTCCCTTTCTATCCGTCCTAAATCATCTGAAACCCAAAGCATTGAGCTGCCAGTCCTGTCCATCTCTCAGCCAAGTTTCTGTAATAGCTATGACATTCCAATTCCATGTTTCCAAGCCTGCCCTGAGTTCATTTGCCTTACCTGTAAGACTCCTTCCATTGAAATAAGTGTAGTTTAGTTCTTCAGAGTTACTTCGTTGTCTGGCTTGCTCTTGTCTGTCTTTTCTAATGAACCATATATACTAGACCACCCTTCCTAGATATAATGGTAGAATGTGAGAACAATGGAGAACTCCAGACTAGCGTATACAGAAAGACCACACATACAGACCAGATACTTAATTACTCCGGCAACCACCTCAACACCCATAAACGGAGCTGCATCAGGACATTCAAAGCAAAGTCGAACAGAATCGCATGCAACGGTACCTTCCTACCCGACAAGCTCAATGCTTTCTATGCTTGTTCTGAACAGAAGAACAAAAGGGCGGAGTGGTAGCTCAGTGGTTAGCACTGCTGCCTCACAGCGCCATTGACCCGGGTTCGATTCCACCCTTGGGCGGCTGGCTGTGTGGAGTTTGCACATTCTCCCCGTGTCCGTGTGGGTTTCCTCCGGGTGCTCCGGTTTCCTCCTACAGTCCAAAGATGTGCGGGTTAGGTGGATTGGCTATGCTAAATTGCCCATAGTGTCCAGAGATGTGTGGATTAGGTGGGTTATAGTGGGATGGGTCTGGGTGGGATGCTTTGAGGGTTGGTGTGGACTTGTTGGGCCAAAGGGTCTGTTTCCACACTGTAGGGATTCTATGATAATTATTTAAACAGGCCACAAACACTGCACCAAGCCAGAATTGCGCAAAGCAGAACAGGAGCACTTATATGGAGTTTTTAAAAGGAATGGATACCTAAAAGCACAATCTGCCATTACCTCTGCAACAGACCACAACAAGAAGACACACAACACAGCCAAACACACTAGTCACCCTACTGTGATAGGGACATATCAGAGATGACCACAAAACTACTCAGACCCCTAGGTACCAGGGTAGCCCACAAACCAACAACCACCCTGCGACAGCTACTGACGAACGTAAGGGATCCCATAACCACAACCAATAAAATTAACGTAATATACAAAATACCGTGCAAGTACTGTGAGAAATACTACATAGGCCAAACTGGAAGAAAACTGACAATAAGGATACATGAACACCAACTAGCCACCAAGAGACAAGACCAATTCTCACTGGTCTCAATACACACAGACAAGAAGGACACAAATTCGACTGAATCAACACATCCATAACGGCACAAGCCAAATACACATGCCAGGGAATTCCTGGAGGCCTGGCATTCCAACCGGAACTCCATCAACAAACACATTGAACTGGACCCGACATACAAACCACTGAAAAACAGAAGTGGAAGTGATACCAACCACCCCAGCAAACTGAGGCATATAATTAACAAGCAGTTCAGAACATCACTGCTTCACTGGAGGTGCACTGACAGTGTTACCCAGCAGGGTGATGAAATGTCTGCAACCAAACACACCAGCTCGGTGAGCAAGTTTACAACCTCATCCACAACCCGAGCTACAAATCTTTTCTCAAAGCTCCTATCTGTGCCCTTGACAGGAGACAATTATAACAATTATTCTTGTAAATTCTTTCAAATCCTGCCTAACAGAAGACCACAAGACATAGGAGCAGAAATTAGATCATTCGGCCCATCAAGTCTACTCTGCCATTCAATCATAGCTGATAGGTTTCTCAACCCCATTCTCGCGCCTTTTCCCCATAACCTTTGATTCCTTTAACAATCAAGAACCTGTCTATCTCTATCTAAAATATACTCAATAATCTGGCCTCCACAGCCTCCTGTGGCAGTGAATTTCACAGATTCACCATGCTCTGGCTGAAGAAGTTTCCCCTCAGCTCCACCCTGAAGGGTCTTCCCTTTTACTCTAAGGCTGTGCCTTTGGGTCCTAGACTGTCCTGCTAATGGAAACAGCTTCCCAATGTCCACTCTGTCCTGGCCTTTCAGTATTCTGTAATTTTCAACTAGAGCACCCCCCCCCCGCCCCAAACTCCAGTATCATTCTAAATGCCCTTGAGTATTGACCCACCATCCTTGAACGTTCCTCACATATTAAGTCTTTCATTCTTAGGATCATTCTCGCGAACCTCCCCGGTCCCTCTGCAGGGCCAGTACATTCTTCCTGAGATATGGGGCCCAAAATTGCTCACAATATTCTAAATGTGGTCTGACCAGAAACATAAGATTCATGCAGATCATAACTTTAATTAGAGGGGCCAGTGGTTCATAGTGAATGTTTTTTTTTAATAGGTTGACAGCTGCTTGTAAAGTCCAGGCAAAGAAACCCCAAACTAACTGATATCTTTCCCCCCTCCAAGAATAAATATATTGACATTGTTTTTGAAATTGTTTTTGCTGCATGTTTCCTGCCTTTCAGCAGTCCACCTGGCTTCCACGATATTTTCGATAACCTCTTCCTCTGTGTGATCAGTCACACTTGTTGAGTCACTGATCTTTTGTAAACAAGTTTATGTTGCTAAGTGATCATCCCTCCTTTGCACATGCGCCAGGAAAGTTAAGTATGGGACACACAAACCTAACAGCTAATTGCATCTTCACTTTGATTGCCTGGTTTATATCGGGTCAACTCTATCGATCTGAGATGACCGCTTCTTTGAACCTTTCTGCTCGGTAGTAAGTTCTTGCTGCTTCCTGGGCTGAGGTCTGTTGTTTTGAATAGCTTCCCCATGTCAGTGGCCAGGGCAGGGAGTATGCAATGATACATATTTCAAAGCTTGTTCTCTCTGGTGGTAACTTCTTTTATTTGACAGTTACTATCGTAATTTAAAATAGTTGTAGCAACACAGGCCAGGAGCATTTTGGTGTTTTCATTTCCTGTGAATCATAATTCTTAGTAACTGGTTTCAGTTACCAGAAATATGTCAAAATAAGGAGAACAATGTGAGTGTGCTGAGGTAATAATTTCAAATTTGGGTGGCACTTAACTTTTAGTAGAACCATCTCCTTAAGAGGGCTTTTTATTGTAAGAAATGTGTGGAATGTGTCTGGAGATCTTAAGAACGTCGAAATAGGAGGACGAGTAGGCCATTTGGCCCCTCAAGCCTGCTGTGCCGTTCAACAAGTTCACCGCTGGTCTGCCCCAGGCCTCATATTTCAAAAATCTATCTACCTCCTCTTCAACACTTTCACCATTCACAAATTCTGGGATAGAGAATTCCAGACATTCACTAACCTCTGGGAGAAGAAATTTATTTGCATCTCAGTTTTAAATGAGTGACCCTTTATTCTCCCATTAGTGAAAGCTTCTCCTCAACCTCCTTCTACACAAACAAGCTCCGTCAGAATCATGTCTGTTTCGACAAGATCATCTGTCTGTCTTCTAAAATTTAATGAATAAAGGTAGTTTCAGCAGTTGTTTAAGTCAACCCCTTCTTCGCAGGAATCAGCCTAGTGAATTCCTTTTGAACTGCCTCTAATGCCAATATATCCTTTCTCAAATGCAGGGACCAAACTATACACAGTACTTTAGGTGTGGCCTCACCAACACCCTGTAAAAACTCCCTAGCAATAAAGTCCAAAATTCCATTTGCCTCTTCATTACTTTCTGTACTTCCATGTTAAAGTTTTGTGTTTCATGTACAATATCACCCACATCTTTCTCTGTTGTACGTTTTTAGAGTCTTTCAATTTAAGTAACAGTTTGCCTTTTGATTCTTCCTATTGAAGTGCAATGACCTCACACATTCCTAAACTAAACTCCATCTTCCAAATGTTTGCCTGCTCACTCAACCTGTCTGTATTCTCTAGCAGATTCCTTATGTCCTGTCACAACATGTTCCCCACCTCCTATTTTTGTATTGTCAGCAAATTTGGATGCACTTTACCTCCTCCTTCAAGACATGAATGAAAATAATAATTAATTGAAGCCCTATCTTGTACCTTTTATGCAGCACCTTGATGCCACATTGGAGCTAGTGGTCATAATTCTATTAATTTTAAAATAGTTATTGAAAAGGATAAGCCTTTCATAAAAATTAAAGTTTTTAATTGGAGCAAGGCAGATGGTATGAAATCAAAAAGTTGATTGTCAAGACTGTTCATAGGTAAAGGGATGACTAAGTTGAGGCTTTTGAGAAGTGTGATAACAAGAGTTCAGAGGCATTATGTTCCTGTTAGAGAGAAGGATAAGGCTGGTAAAAGAAGGGAACATTGGAAAAATAAAGATATTGAATCAAGAATAAGAAAGAATCACATATTTATATGTAGACAACTGGGATCAAATGAATCTTTTGAAGGGTATAAAGAGTGTAGGGGCATTCTTAAGAGGGAAATCAGAAGGCCAAAGAGGAGATATGAGAGAGTCTTGGTAGATAAGGTGAAGGATAATCCGAAGAGGTTCTAGAAGTACATTAAGAGCAAAAGAGTAACTGGAGATAGAATAGTACCCTTAAATATCAATGAGATTGTCGTTGTGTTGAACCTCAGGAAATGGGAGAGATACTAAATAAATATTTCACATCAGTTTTTACTGTGGAGAAAGAAGTGGAGGCTAGAAAACTCGGGGGAATAAATACTGGTGTTTTGAAAACAGTTCACATTACAGATGATGATGTGCTGGAGGTTTTAGAAAACATGAAGGTGGATAAATCTCCAGGACTCAATCAAGTGTATCCCAGGACATTATGGGAAGTTAGGGAAGAAATTGCAGGGCCTCTAGCAGAAATATTTGTATCATCTATGACTGTGGGTGATGTGCTGGAGGACTGGAGAGTGGCTAATGTTGTGCCTTTATTTAAGAAATGTAAGGAGAAACCCGGGAACTAAAGAGCTGTGAGCCTGACATCTGTGATGGGTAAGTTGTTGGAGGTGATTCTGAAAGATAGGATTTATATACATTTTGGAGGGGCAAGGACTGATTAGATTAGTCAGTATGGTTTTGTGTTAGGAAAATTGTGTCTCACCAAGCTTGATTAAGTTTTTTTTCAGGAAGCAAACAAAAAGATTGATGGGGCCAAAGCAGTATATGTTGTCTACATGGACTTTAGTAAAGCCTTTGACGAGATTCCGCACAGTAGTCTAATTATTCAAGTTAGATCACATGGGATTCAGAGAGAGCTTGCCGATTGGATCCAAAATTGGCTTGATGGTAGGAGACAGAGGATGGGGCTGGAGGGTTGTTTTTTACACTAGAGGCTCATGACCAGCAGTGTTCCACAGTGATTGGTACTGGGTCCACTTTTGTTTGGATGAGAATATAGAAGGCGTGGTTAGTAAGTTTGCAAGATTGGTGATAGATAACCTTCTTCAATGCCCATTCTAAGATTACAAAGAGATCTTGATCAATTGGGTCAGTGGGCTAAGGAGTGGCAGATAGAATTTAATTTGGATAAATGGGAAGTATTGCATTTTGGTAAAACAAACAAGGGCAGGGTTTATACAATTAAAGTAGGGCGGTGGGTAGTGTTGTAGAACAGAAGGAGCTAGGGGTTCAGCTTCATAATTCTTTGACGGTTGTGTCACATGTAGACAGGGTGGTAAGAAGGCATTTAGCATGCTTGCTCAGACCTTTGAGTATACGAGTTGGGACGTCATGTTGAGGTAGTACAGGACCTGGTGAGGCCTCTTCTGGAGTATTGTGTGCAGTTCTGGTTGCCCTTCTATAGGCAACCTAAACTTAAAACAAAAAATTATTGAATTGGAGAGGGCTCAGGATAAATTTACCAGGACATTGCAGGGAATGGAAAGTTTTTGAGATATAAAAATAGACTGAAAGAGCTAGGACTTTTTTCACTAGAGCATTGAAGCTTGACGAGTGATCTAATAGAGGTTTATAAAATCATGAAGGGCATAGAAAGGCTGAATGTCGAGGGTCTTTTCTCTAAGGCAGGGGAGTTCAAAACTAGGGTGCATATTTTTAAGGTGAGAGGAGAAAATTTTAACAAGGATGAGTGGAAACTTTTTTACGCAGACGGCGTTAGTATGTGGAATGAACTACCATAGGAATTGATGGATGTGGGTATAGTTACAACATTTAAAAGATATTTGGATAAGTTCATGAATAGGAAAGGTTTAGAGGTATATGTGCTAAACAGAGGCATGTGCAACTAGTTTAGTTTGGGAACATGGTCGTTGTGGACTTGTTGGACTGAAGGGTATGTTTCCAGGTTGTATGACTCTATGAGCATAAATGCCTTCCAAAGGCAAACTCCAAATACACTACTACTAATTCCTCTTTATTTATTCTGTCCATAATATACTCAATGAACACTAGCAGATTTGTCAAACATGACTACACTTTCTCAAAATTATGTTGACTCTGTTTGATTCTGTTCAGCTTTTCTAAAGGCTCTGCTGTTACTTCCTGAATGATGAATTCTTATCATGTTCCTAGTGACAGATGGTAGGCTAGCTGGCCTAAAGTTTCCTGTTTTCTGACTTCCTCCTTTCTTGAACCGGAATATCAGATTAGCAGTTTTCCAATCTGCTGGAATCCATTGAGTTCTGGAATATTTCGACCACTGTCTTCACTATCTCCGAACCACTTACTTTAAAATCTTTAACACCAGATCATCGAGTCCTGGTGAATCATCTGTCTTTAGTCCCATTAGTTTGTCAAATACTTTTTCCCTTGTGATGGAGACTGTTTCCCCCAGTTAGCACCTTATTAGCCTTTGAAAGGTGCTAGCAAAGTCACCACGTATTGTCTATTTCCAGATGCCCTTGAGAAAGTCTAAGTGGAAAAGATGCATCAAAAATGCTGTTGGGTATGGCGTCCAGGATTTTAACCTATCAATGATGATGGAACAGAATTTAGAATTCTAAATGTGTACTCAAGTGTACAGGAGTACAGTGAAAAGTTTACAATGTCACCCGACATGGCGCCATTTTAGGTACAAAGTACGTAGGTACAAAATAGATGAAGAAAAAGAATGTTACATTACCTTACAGTTATTCTTAGTATAAGTTAGAAAAATATGAATGAAAGTTAAAATGATAAACATTACGGTCTTTTACAAAGGGCTTGCAGTTGATCAATGTAGGGGCTTTCCAGCATGGTCTGAGCAGGCTCACAAGCCACTGACTGCCTACACCGGTCTCCAATCCAACAACTGTCCCTGTTCCGGGACTCACTGACCGGCCCACTCCGCTCGGAGCCTCCGGACTACTGGCCATCCATCTCCGCTTGGGTCCTCCAAACTACTGGCCATCCCGCTCCTCTCAGGGCACGCTGGTCGTCCCGCTCTGCTCGGGGCCTCAGGCCTGCTCCATTCTATGCCTCCACCCCACTCTGCAGTGGCCCTCAGATGCTCCAATGATGTCAGTGCAGCTCCAAAGTTTAAAAAAAAAACTTAAAAAAACACAAATTTAGAGGAAAAGAAGAATGAGAACAAGAAAAGAAAAAAACGGAAGGAATAGAGGAGCCCCAGGCTGAGGAGCCTGGATGCCGCCATCTTGATTTTTCAAAAATTTATGTCCAGGCCACAATAGTGTTTGACTTAGGAAATTCGAAGGTGATGGTGTTCCTATGCTCTATTCACAATGGCAGTTGACCTTCTTGGTGTTCAGTAGATTGGGAGTTGCAGTTAATGATGTTTCACTGGTTTCTGCTATGGGTGCTGTAATGCCTTACCTGTCCACATCAAATTTGGGGCAGCGGGGCGGCACGGTGGCTCAATGGTTAGCACTGCTGCCTCACAGCGCCAGGAATCCAGGTTCAATTCCACCCTTGGGCAACTGTCTGTGTGGAGTTTGCCCATTCTCCCCAAGTCTGCGTGGGTTTCCTCCGGGTGCTCCAGTTTCCTCCCACAGTCCAAAGATGTGCAGGTGGATGCATAGGTGGATTGGCCCATGCTAAATTACCTGTAGTGATCAGAGATGTGTAGATTGTGAGTTATAGGGGGACCGGTCCGGGTGGGATCTGAGGGTCGGTATGGAGTTGTTGGGCCAAAGGGCCTGTTTTCACACTGTAAGGATTCTATGATGAAATATCAACAAACAGCAATTTATCTGCCCTCTTAGTTGGATGCAAAAAGGTTCTATGCCACTATTTTTGGAAAACCGCAGAGTTCTTTCAGCGTTCTGGTCATTGCTTATCCTTCAACTATTATCACTGTAACAGATTACATAACATTACATTATTTACATAATGTGAAAATTAGCTATTGTATTTCCTGCATGATAACATTGCCAAACTGCACTCAAAAAGGTTATTAATTCCTGCAAATCATTTTGGATGTCCATAAATCATGAAAGGTGCTGGATAATTGCAATTTCTTTTCAGGCTTTCACTCATTCTCCACTCTGAAGTTGTCAGTGGAAAAATCTCCTCACGTTAGTTAGCAAGTTCAGACTGCAAGAGAGCAAAAACTAGATTAAACTAATCTCTGATGAGACATGTGAATATCTCATTTTCTAAATGTTGCTTTTCTACAGAGTGCAGAGTATGTGGGTTATCTTTGGGACAGCAGTGCTGGAGTCGAACTGAAAACTGCCTTCCTTCTGGAGAATGCACCAACCAATGGAAATGGGAAACCCTGTGTCTCCAAGCCTTATGTTGCATGTTTCAAGGTGAATGGTCTTTTTCTGCCCCTTCAACACCCTTGCTCCTGTGGTAGTCTTAAAGCAGTTATGTTAGCTTCTTCAATAAATGTCAGCAAGGTCAAAGGCCTGCACGTGAGTAGAATAGCAGGTAGCTCAGGTAGGGAATAATTTGAGTACTTGTAACTCAGAAGGATAAAAGGCAACTTGATTGAAGGGACCATGAAGGGTCTTGACAAGGTGAATATGTTTTCTCTTGTGGAAGAATCCAGAACTAGGAGTCCATAAGACCATTAGATGTAGAAACAGAAGTAGACCATTGAGTATGCTCCACCATTCAATGAGATCATGGTTGATCTGATAATCTTGAACTCCACTTTCCTGTTTTATTCCTATAGTTCTTGATTCCCTTAATGATTAGAAATTTGTCTATTTTGGCCTTAAACATACTTAACAATCCAGCTTCAAAAGGCCTCTACAGTAAAGAATTCCATAGATGCACTATCCTCAGAGAAGAAAAGCTCTTCAGCTCTGTCTTTAATGGGTGATTTCTTAACCTGACATTACACCCTCTAATTCTAGACGTTCCTTCAAGGGGAAACGGTCTTTCCACATCTACCCTGTCAAACCCTCAATAAGGTCCCCTGTCATTCTCTAAACTCCAAAAAGTACAAACCTAACCAATCCAATATCTCCTCATAAGAAAATCCTCCAGTTTTGGGATCAACACTGTCTCTGGACTGCCTGTAATGCCAGAAAAATATTCAAAGACTTTACTTGCACTGCCTTTTAAGGAAGAGTTCCAAAGACTCATGAGAGGGACATCTATCTTCTTTGGGCAACTCTTTATTTTTAAACTGATTCTTAGATCAAGGCTACTTAATAAAAGCCCATCGTATGAGAGTAGAATATTAGCATGGACGGAGGATCAGTGAACTAATAGAAGACAGAGTTGGGATAAAGGGCCAATTTTCAGGATGGCAATCTGTACCTAGATACAGAGGGAGTGTACAAAATGTGCTATCGAGTGGCAAATCCTTCCAATATTCCACATCATTCCCAAAGAGAAGAAAATATCATAATATACAAACAATCTTATGGAGTGGCAGAGCAGGCCAAATGGCCAGACAGTGTGTTCTAGCTTCTATGTCTTACTTTCTTAATGTATCAGATATAATGACTATACAGTAAGCTTGCTAATAAAAAGATATTAATTTATATATTTAAGGTTAATTGAGAAGAAGCTATAATAGCAATATAAGAACAGGTCTGGGATACAGGAGACTTTATCTCATTAACCTTCCAGGAGACAAAAGAAGAAATAACATAAGTACATTGTAAATCAGTAAAGGAGACTAGGAGATGTAATCCAGTATGAACAGGAATTATGGATATACGTTTATACTTCTAGTAGAGGAATGATGCTACTGGCCTTGTTTAAAGCCTTGAAATGTTTTCTTTTTGATTGATTCACAAAGATTCATGCTTAGAAATTCAAATATGGTTGTGAAATGTGATGTTTTCCAGTCAGTGCTTAAACCCCACACAAACTAAGGGTCGAGGCCTGAAATGTCAGCTTTCCTGCTCCTCTGATGCTGCTTGACCTGCTGTGTTCATCCAGCTCTACACGTTGTTATCTCATCCAATCTGAACAACTTTCCCTTTCTTCCTTTGTTGTGTACTTCTCCATCTTCCTGTGAATACTTTTACCATGTTCACCTCCACGATTCCTAGTGGTAGAAAGAAATTCTCAGGAATTCCATATTGGATTAACAGTAGCTGTCTTATATTTACGGCCTGCAGTTTTGAGCTTTTCCACAAGAGAAACAGTTTCTCCATGTTTTTATATCAAATCCCGTGCATAACTTTAAAACCTCTGCTAGGTCACCCAATAACATTCTCGTCCCTGGAGAATATAGTCCGAATTGTTTTGTCGCCTTTAATCCTTTCGTGGGATGTAAGAATTGCTGGCAAGGCCAATATTTGTTGTCTATCCCTCGTTGCTCTTAAATTGCTCTTTCTAGGCTATTTCAGAGCCCAGTCAAGAATCTACCATATTAGTGTAGATTCCAGTACATGCAGGCTACGCCAAGTAAGGATGGCAGATTTTATTCCCTAAAGCATGGTTATGGACCAGGTAATTTTTAGAGGAATCAATGATAGATTTGTGGCCACCATTACTGAAACTAACTTTCAATTTCAGATTTTATTAACTCCATTTAGATCCTAGCAACTGCCTCAGTGGGTTTTGAACCCTTGGCCTCAGGGTATTAGTGTGGGACTCTGGATTACTAATGCAGTGAAATTACACTACAACACCTTCTGCCCTGAGACTTGTATTTCTGCTCTAGTATCATTCTTTTAAATCTGTTTTGTACCTTCGACCCCACCTCTTTTTATTTTTGTAATTCGGAAAGAAAGTGCTAAGTCTAATCAAGGTACTGGAAGAGTTAAGTCTTTAATGCTACACAAACCTAACACAATTCCAACTGTTGCTGATTTTGGCAGGCAGCTTTAAAAAATGAACGTTGTATCCAGCCATAGATTCAAAATTAGTATAATTAGTAAATGCTTTGTAGTAAATGTAGACCTGCCTTGGCCCTGTGTCCCACAACGGAGGAAGCAAATCCTTAGATTTCAACATGCCCACAGTTTGCTGACACAATCTGTTCACATGAAGTAGCCGCTTGGATGAGACAACTGGACCTGCTGGTGGCATTGAAGTGACAACAGCTCTCTTTTGGCAGAGGGGAAGAGATGGGAGTGGGGGAAGGTGTGATGGAGTGAGGGAAGCTGATGTGGAATGAGAAATCGATAGCATTTAAACTGTATTTTTTTAATATTGCCTGAGAAACACATCAATGAAACTCGTACCTGTTTTAGGCTATGACTATAAACCCTTATTTACCACCTTCTACAACCTTAGGACATCACAAGGAGCTTTGCAACAAATGAAGCACTTTTTAAAGTGTAATCCCCTTTGTATTGTAACAAAAGTGGTGCCAGTTTGTGCACAGCAAGATCCCACAAACAGCAATTGGTAAGGGATCTGGCAATCCATTTATTTTAAAAATAGTGTTGGATAAGGGATGAAGGTTACTGAGCACACTTGGAGACATTGTGTTCTTTTCATGGTACTATAGCACCTTTTACTTAAATTTGAGAGGACAAAGTGAGCTTTGGGTTCAATGTTTTGGCTAAAAGGGAGCCTCTCTGATACTTAGGTGCAGCACTGAAGGGAGCACTGCATATTCAGCTTGGATTTTGTGCTTATTTCAGGAATAGCATGTGAACTCACATTATTCCAAATCAGGTGAGAGTACGACCATTTGAGCACTTAAATTGAAAGTTATGCAAGGTGTGATAATAAAAGTCTCTAAAGTTATTTTTGTACTTGTCTATGAATTTATGTGAATTACAGTGAATTTTCCTTTTGATATTACATACTGAATTTGTCTTCCTGTAATTATCATGTTCTGAAATGTTTCTAGAGGTGACTCCTTTGCAAAACGTGTTCTCTCCCAGCCATTTAGAGGGAGTTTCCAACCCTCATTCGACGTATTCCCATTGCTTACAGTGTTCCCATTCTGTTGGAACAAAGAACAAAGAAAATTACAGCACAGGAACAGGTCCTTCAGCTCTCCAAGCATGCACTGACATGCTGCCCGTCACAATTAAAACCCCCTACGCTTCCGGGGACCATATCCCTCTATCCCCATCCTATTCATGTATGCCCTTTAAAAGTCACTAGTATCTGCTTCCACTACCTCCCCTTGCAGCGAGTTCCAGGCACCCATCA
>JAHRHZ010000029.1:8535295-8556405 GCA_024137785.1 Ginglymostoma cirratum
ATTGTATTCATTAGAGTTTAGAAGGTTGAGGGGAGATCTAATAGAAACTTACAAGATAATGCATGGCTTAGAAAGGGTGGACGCTGGGAAGTTGTTTCCGTTAGGTGGGGATACTAGGACCCGTGGGCACAGCCTTGGAATTAGAAGGGGTCAATTTAGAACAGAAATGAGGAGACATTTCTTCAGCCAGAGAGTGGTGGGCCTGTGGAATTCATTGCCATGGAGCGCAGTGGAGGCCGGGACGTTGAATGTCTTCAAGGCAGAGATTGATAAATTCTTGATCTCGCAAGGAATCAAGGGCTACGGGGAGAGTGCGGGTAAGTGGAGTTGAAATGCCCATCAGCCATGATTAAATGGTGGAGTGGACTCGATGGGCTGAATGGCCTTACTTCCACTCCTATGTCTTATGGTCTTCTGGTCTTAAACAGGCAACCACAATAACTAACTAATTACCTTAGACAGGGAACCAGTAAAAGCTGATTTAATGTTAACTACCGCTAAGTTCTAATTTTAAGACAGTTTTAAAATCTCATTTTAGCACTAATTTCAAGTCTGGTTCTAATCTCATCCTGAATAAATGTTACAGTGTTCCATTGAATTTGATTCTGTCATTTCAGGAACATTTAAGTAATTGATTTTTTTTCAAATCATACATTCTGTCTGCCCAGCTGCAACCCAACATTTCACAACTCTGTATTGTTCAGTAGCTGCATTCCATTGTCTGTTGTTGGAGCATTGCAAGGACCAGTTAGGTCCCTTGTACTGAATTACATGCCAAGTTGCTAACTGCCATCATTCATTCAGCTTTAACAGCCTCCCTACTCAATGTTTGTTTGTTTATTTGGAAGACTGAAGCCATTGTGTTTAGCTTGTGTCAAAAGCTTCATTTCTTTGGCACTGAATCCATTCACCTCCTCTAGGCTGAACCAGATTGTTTGAAATAATGAAATAAATAATTTCATGAACTATTTAGATGTGCACTTGTGATGCAAAGGCATGCAAGGTTATCGACTAAGTGCTGGAAAATGGGATTAAAATAGATAGGTGGTTGTTTCTAACCGGCATGGGCATAGTGGGCTGAAGGGCCCTTTCCACAGCTGTAGATATCAATGACTCTGTGCTTCTATGTCATAGAGTCACAGAGTCCTACAGTACAGAGACAGGCCCTTCAGCCCAAACTGGTCCATGCCGACCAAAAAGTCCATCCACACTGACCCCATTTCCCTGCGCTTGGTCCTTCTAAACCTTTCCCATCTGAGTATTCGTCCAAATGCCTTTTAAAGTGTTGTTAATGTACCCACCTCAACCACTTCTGCTGGCAGCTCATTCCATATGCGTACCATCCTCTGTGAAGAAACATTGCCCCTCAGGTTCACATGTATTCTTTCCCCCCTTACCTTAAACTGATGCCTTCTAGTCCTCGATTCCCCAACCCTGGGAAAAAGACTGAGTGCATTCACCCTATCCATGCCTCTCATGATCTTGAGCACTTCTATAAGATCCCCCCTTGGTCTCCTACGCTTGAAAGAAAAAAGTCTTAGCTTGTCCAACCTCTCCCGAGAACTCAGTCTCTTGAATCCTGGCAACATGCTTGTAAATTTCTTCTGCGCTCTTTCCAGTTTAATAACATCTTTCCTATAGCAAGCTGACTAAAACTGAACACAACACTCCAACATAACTTCCCAACTCACTGCCCTGTCTACGTGTGACTCCACTTTCAGAGAACTGTGCACCTGAACTCCAAGGTCTCTCTGTTCCACTACACTCCATAAGGCCCTACCATTCACCATGAAACTCCTACCTTGACTTGACTTTCCAAAATGCAATACCTCACACCTATCTATATTAAAATCCACGTATGTAGCACCTTTCAAGACCTCAAGATATTCCAAAGTTCTTGAAAGTCGATTAAATACTTTTGAAGTGTTATAATGCTATTTTTAATTCTCTCTTTATTTAACCTGTTTTTCTAATAAACCTGTTCAGACATTTTACAATTTTACAATATTACAACACACCTCTGGAGCAGGTGGGACTTGAACCCAGGCCTCCTGGTCCAGTGTTAGGAACACAAGAGGGCCTGTTATAATGTTAATATCTTCAACTCCAATTGAAATCCATACCTTGCCAAATTACTGAGATTATTTACTTTTATCTCTATAGCATTGGTCACAAATGTCCCTACCTAGCCCCCTCTTGTTCTGAACATCACTTTTGTCAGTTCTGAGTTACAGTTACTGCTGGCTTCCCTAGATAAATTCAACTCATACGAATAACTTGTGCTGATGTCCTGTGTTGCAATGTGCGAGGACAATGATTCCATCAGACCAAAGTGACTAAAGAACCAGTTTGTTCCTTCAGGCCAGTAGCAGGGAAAAGGTTAAATCTCCTAAAACTTCTATTATTGAAGAAGAAAATAGTAATACTGAGTCAAATCTAGATTCATGGATGTTAATGGTAGCTCTTTGGTGCTGAAGAGACTGAATTCTCTTACATGTTGAATGCACCCTTGATTAAAACTGATCCCCAGTGATTGACTGCACACTATTAATAAGCCAGATAGAGCTGTTAATGACTAAAATTGTTGAAATGGTTTGTTTTATTTGTAGGTGAAAAGGATGTTGTTATTTTGGGGGACTTCAATCTGTCACCTGATGTGAATGATTTTGACCTCCTACGAAAGGAAAGATTCCTTCACTGTGTTCCAGCAAATACTCACACAAACATTAGCACTAAGAACCCCCAGGGCTCAAAGTCTACGGACAACATCTGGATTAGTCGCTCACTCAAGAAAACATATTCAGGTATGAATCAAATCTGATGAGGACAAATTGGCAGCCGTGCAAACTATACAATTTGTTCTTTTTTTCTTAAGTAAAGACTGTACAAGTCACAAGGCAGATATGTGGTTAAATTAAATGATCTGGATGCTCCTTTCTAACTAGCTTGTTACAGAACTACTGTTATAATGTAATGCAGTGGCATTTGGTGACTTGGAATATGTGAAGCAGAGTCCAGTGTGCTTTCAGTTTGTTGTTTGTCATGCATGCAAATGCTGCATGAGAATAGAATATATATATATCCTCTTAAAACAATTCCAATTACCTTTATCTTAAATTTTGAGCATGTCATTAAGTATATTCCAATTAAGAATCCAAAATCTGTGTGCGGCACTGCTCCCTCACAGTGCCAGGGACCCAGATTCGATTCTAGCCTCGGGTAACTGTCTGTGTGGAGTTTGTACCTTGTTCCTCTGTCTGCATGAGTTACCTCCTGGTGCTCCAGTTTCCTCCCACAGTCCAAAGTTTAGGTGGATTGGCCGTGTTAAATTGCCCATAGTATCTAGGATGCACAATACATAGAATGATCCATAGCATCCCTACAGTGTGGAAACAGGCCCTTCAGCCCAACAAGTCCACACCGACCCTTGGAGCATCCCACCCAGACCCATTCCATAAACTCACCTAATCTACACATCCCTGAACACTATGGGCAATTTAGCATGGCCAATCCACCTAGCCTGCACATCTTTGGACAGTGGGAGGAAACCGGAGCACCCAGAGGAAATCTATGCAGATATGGGGAGAATGTGCAAACTCCGCACAGGCAGTTGTCTGAGGGGGAAACGAACCCGGGCCCCTGGCGCTGTGAGGCAGCAGTGCTAACCACTGAGCCACCGTGCCGCCCCAAGTTAGGTAGATTAGCCAGTGTGAATACAGGGATAGGGTGGAGGGCTGAGTCTGGGTGGAATGCTCTTTGGAGAATCCTTGAGACTTGATGGGCCAGATTGCCTTTTGCTGGACTGTAGGGATTCATTGATTTCCTGTCTGAAAGCCTTGGTGCTATCAACTTATCTCATTCATAAATTCCTGTTGTTTGAATTTATAATGGAACTTGTCATCTATACTTGTAATGTTATAAATATACCCTACCAGAAGAGGTGGTGTAGATCCCAAAGTTGTGCATCTCCATGTAGCTTATACCACAGAGAAAATCCATTGTTCTAATCAACTCTATTTCCCAAGTGCCCAACATTTTGTGTTTTAACAAAAGATACTTATTAAATAAAGGAATTGTAATATAAAGGAAGGGCGGAATGTGTGACTTTAAGGTAATGGTAAGAATTACATCTGGATTACTTAGTACATCCTTCACTTCAGGGTTCCACTCAGTCTTCACTCTCTGCCATGTGATGCTGATACTAATGGACATCCTCTACTGTGCTGGTCAAAAAGTTCATAATGTCATCTAATTCACTACTTCAAACAAAAAATTTTCCGTATTTACAGAACTTTTTTTTTCCTTTATAAACTCTTCAAAGTCTTATGTTTTGCTCTTGATCTAAGGTTCTAGGTTTGCTAACAAAATTCAACTAATGCCATCTACTGCCCATCACCTTGCCCTTAAAGTCCATCATCCATAGATGATTCTAACTGACAGTTAGAGTTTTCAAGATTATGATCAATGTTTTCGGGTTATACAAAGGATTAAAGGCATATAGATGTTGAGGTGTTGATCTCCAGGAATGGCACAGCAGGCTGAAAGGGCTGAGTAGCCAACTCCTGCTTCTTTATTCCCCAGGGTTTTCATAAGTGAGCCTGATTTTGTCCTGCCTGATATCCACACTGCATGTATTTTCCAGCAAAGGCAGTCTGAATACAACCAGCAAAGATCCAGATGATTATTTAGTCACCTTCACCTTTTCCTTAGAAGCATTGCAGCATCCTCCTTTTTCTCACCAGATTCTGCAGAAGTTATTTTCTTGATGGATTACTCGTTGTAATGAAAGGATGGGGAAGTGATACCCACACTGTGTTGACCATGCTCTGTAGATGAATAAAGAGATATTTGTCAAGGTATTATTTAAATTGACAGTATGCCGTTGATATAAAATAAGTAAACATTGAAAAACAACAACAATTTGCATTTTTGTAGCTCTTTTCATGAAATAAAGAAAAGTCCTATAGTACATTATGGAACCATTATCAGACGAACATACAAATCAGGAGCAGGAGTAGATCACTTTGCCTGTCAAGCCTGCTCTACCATTCAGGAAGATCATGAGTAATCTAATTATTCCAAATGCCCATCTATCCCCAATATAATCTTTTGCTTTATGTGCACTTTGCCTTTAAGAGAGTTCGTCTTTAAGGACTTCATGTGCTGTGTGTATACAGTGCTGTGACTCTGTCTGGCAGATAGTCTGCTGTGGGTCACCAAGCAGCAAACATAAATAAAGCAGGTGGTCTGCTGTAATGTTTGCTGCTTAACTGTATTGTGCTTTACTGTGCTAATTAAACTAACTCACTGAGATAATCAGCCTCTGATGAGAGATTAATTATTAGATTGATTAATTATTAATCATTAATATAAACGGGGTGGAATACATCATGCAGATAAGGCCTGTTACTTGAGGAGTCACCAAGGAAGTTGTTCTACAGGTAGAACACATGGTTGAGATTGATACAATATGTTAAAGTGCATGAGACGATTCTTGTTATCTTTGTTACATCACTAAGTTTGCCGAAAACACAGCTTGGTGGTAGCAGACAAAACCCTATCAAGAAGCCAGTTTAGCTCACTTGAGAAAGGCAAGTGATCAGGCTGTTGATGATACTGAGCAAAGGAAGGTCAAAGGCATTTGATCAGAATGTCCACAAAATTCCCTAGTTGGGAACTTCCTAACAGAATTTAAAATGCTTTAAATGTGCTCCAAGATATGTTTATAGATTTAGATGTGTCCAATGCAGAAAAACTAGCCGTTAAGATTTGCATAGCAATTAGGAATGCACATCTACATAGACTTACCACATCAGGACCAACAGCCAAAGAGTTTTTTAAAAAAATCCCAAAAGGTATGGATCACATTAGAAAACCCACTAAGTATCAGAAACAAAAGCAAAAATTGCTGGAAAAGCTCAGCAGGTCTAGCAGCATCTGTGGTGAGAAGTCAGAGTTAACGTTTCAGGTTCAGTGATCAGACTAAACTCAGCAGGTCACCGGACCCAAAACGTTATCTCTGATCTTTTTTTCTTCACAGATGCTGCCAGACCTGCTGAGGTTTTCCAGCAACTTCTGTTTTTGTTCCTGATTTACAGCATCTGCAGTTTTTGGTTTTTATCAGATTAAACTTCTGTATTTATTGATTAGAATTCATGTCACTTAGTCAGAAGTTTGCAGGATCCATTGACCGCTTTATGAACAGATGCAGAGGAAAAGGCTCATTACGTGATCTTTCTAGTAGGGTGCTCACAAACAGAATTGTCAAGTTGGTAATGACATCCACCATCAAGGAAGTTTTCCAGAAAGGTCTGTTAGACAAACGAAACATTTATACCATCAAAGAGCTACTGAAGGATGGAACCCAAGTACAAAATGATACTCCCAGGTCAACGAAGCTTACGGATCCTAACTTTGAACTCAACAGTTGATACAATCATTTGAAGACTCAAGCATAGCAAGCCATGTGGATGCACAATATAGTGCTTAGCCTTCAATAAGTTTTCAAGGCTTAAGGCAGAAGTGGCCATTTCAATCAGTGCATGAGAGCCAACACTGATGTAACTACAATGAGCTGTGCACCAACCCAAAGAAGATGCAGACAGGGAGTATCCTCAGGTTGGAATAAAGAACATCCTGCCTGGGATGTATACTGATCAACAAACCTGATACTGGTGACAAACACAATGAGAAAAAGACTGCTGACCCCAAGATTCACACTATGAACCATTTGGAAAACATCCATATTATCACTCCGTACTAAGAGTTTGCCAAAATACAAGTCATTTGTTTCCCAGAAGCTATAACATGGGGCAAGTGCCAATTTCCTATCCCTGTGAATTCCAAAAAAAAGTACCCAAACATAGGAAGCCATAATGAAACCTCTAAATGTAGTTCGCTAATTTCATGCGCAGGAACGATAGTGTTGCATTGAAAGTGCAGTCAATCTTCCTGGATGTTGCAGATGTTCTACATCATAGATGTTGCTGGATCAGCATGGATCCTCATTTTGGTTCTCTTTGTTCCAATATGGGCATGTGTCCCAATCCAGATACAATGGAGGACATTAAAGTCATTGCCAAGCCCTAAGACAATTTTGATCTTTGAAAATTTCTAGGTATCTTTAATTTCTTCCCTGTTTTGCTCAAAGATCTTCATTACTAGGAAATTACTGAGAACTTGCATTGCTTACTGTTGCATGAGGACCACCAGAGCATCTTTGAAGCACTGACATAGTCACCATCAAAAGCATCAAACTTACAATTCTATGACCCCAGAGAGACAACAGTCTTTGAAGATAGATGTCTCACCAAGACGTCTGGGAGCATGTCAGCAAAAGGCAAATTGATTGCATTTGGTTCAAAAGCTTTCTCGAGAGCACAGTCCAACTACACAAATATTCAGAGACAACCATTAGCTTTAGTTTTGAAGTCATGCTTTTGTACACCTCTGCAGTCAGCAAAAGATTTGTGGTGGAAACAGATTGCAAACCATTTGGAGATGATTTGATGAAAACCATTGACCAGTATGTTGCCAAAATTGCAGTATTTCCTGACCAAGAAATCTGAGGGTATAACTTTGAGATTCATTACAAACCAGGGAACCTGATGGTCACACTTAGCAGACTACTCAATCTGTTGAGAACAGAAGATATTCCCTGGGATCTGCAAGTTGATTTCACTAACATCAAATTTTAAGATGTTGTCCAGTTGACCTAGTACCTTTCACTCAATTCGAAGGCTAGCCACTGCAAGAAGGTATAGAAAAAGATTCCATGCTGAAGAAATTATAGAAAAACATTGTTGAAGGATGAACTTATTCAATTCAGTATGTCCATGAACACATGAGACTTGCTGGCTTTTTTGGGATGAGCTAGGCATCTTTCTAGGTGTCATTTGTAAAGGAAGGAAGGTCATCATGCTAGAATCATTATGACCTAATATTGTCCAACAACTTCTTTTCCAATTTATGCCCACATGAGAGAGATGAAAAGACTTGTAAGACCGCCAGTATATTGGCTTAGTATTAGCAGTGACGTCTCTGCTTGTTAAGAACTGCAAGGCATGTCATGAGTATATGCCAAGTTAATGCAAACAGCCATTGATACTGTATAAATTGCCTGCCCAGTCTTGGTCCTGAATGGAATTACATCTTTTTCATGTTCATGGAAATGACTTACATCGTTATCATTGACTACTTTTACCCCATCTTTCGTCAATTCGTTAAGTACAACAATTACACACACTCTGGGCTGCACTTTAGATCATTTGACATCCTGAGAGAGATTATTACAGATAATGCTCCACAATGTATTGGCAAACCAAACCAGGATGTGTAGAAAAATGGATTATTGATCACATTACATCCTTTTTGCATTATCCCAGCTCCAAGCTCTAGCTGAAAGCATGATTCACCCAATGAAAAATCTAATCCTCCAGTGTCGGCAGCTAAAGCAAGATCTGCTCATTAAAATTTTATATTTGAAAGCATAATCACCAAGTGCAATCATTCCATCTCTGGCAGAGTTCACGTTTGGCAGGCCAGTGTGTTCAAATTTACTGAGTTATACCCAAAATATTCCTTTTAGAACTCAAAAGCAGCTTGTAAAACTGTAAGATGACAAACATGCACAATAAAAATGCAGAATTGCCAAAGTTACCAGTGGGACAGTAAGTTCTCATTTAGAGCTACCAGAGAAGGGACATGGTGACCAGCCAAAGTGACAAGAATGTGTTCAAAACTAAGACCCTGTTAGATTCATGACATGACAATGCACTGGTGAGTCAGAACTAAGGGCAAATCAGATCTGTTTCAGTTTCCCAATCGCCCCAGTACTGTTGTGTCATGAGCAAGATTCTGAAATCAAATAGAAATGACAAACAATTGTACTGATGACTCTGAGCAATTAATGGCACCACCAAACAAAGTCACCACCGCAGGATACAAGTATGAACAAAAGATTCATTGGGTACCGCAATACCCTGTTATGAATACAATGAAATTATGGAAAATGTGAAGGTTTTGTTCTTTGAAGGCTAGTTCTCATTCTTTTTACTGGAGGTGGGCAACGGGGCAATGGTCATCCAGTGTCATGTGTAGCTGCCCATGGTCATTAGCCAAGATGATTTAGACAGGAAATATCCTTTCTGCATCTGCCCTGACGAGACCCTTCAGGATCCTATAGAGTTGCCTACTCTTCTAAACTCCAGATGATACAAGCCGAGCCTGTCCAAGCTTTCCTCATAAGACAACCCACCTATCCAGACGTTAATCTAGTAAACATTCTCTGAACTGCTTCCAATGCACTTGCATCCTTCCTTAAGTAAGGAGACTGATTATTATTAAATACTGTGGTCTCGTTAACGTCCTGTGCAACTGAAACATAACCTTCCTTCTTTTGTATTTAATTCTCCACGCAAAAAACAGTAGCATTTTATTAGCTTTCTTAATTATTTGTTGTACCTGCATACTCATCTTTTGCAATTCATGCATTTGGACATCCATATCCTCTGCAATCTCTGCAAGCTTTGCAATCTCTCATCATTTAGATTTTTCAAAATTCTGCCAAAATGGACAATTTCACATATTCCTGCAGTATTCTCCAATTGCCAGATCTTTGTCCACTCACTTAGCCTATCTTTATCCCTATATGTCCTTCTTGTTTTCCTTTCATGTATTACTTTCTTACCTATCTTTGTGGTATCAGTAAACTCAACAACCGTATCTTCATTTCCTTCATTTGTACTTGCATATCTGCAAGCAGTTCTATAAATAGTGAAAATTTGAAGCGCCAACGTGGTCCATGTGGCACAGCATTCGTTACATCTTGCCAAAGAAAAAAGAATCCAATTATACCAGCTCATTTTAGCCAGTTCTGCTTTTGTGTCCTTGTAATTTTCATTATCTAACTTTAAAATACCAGTTTTGGACCTCCTTTCCCCTTTAAATTGAACGTAAAATTCAATAATTTATGACTGCTGCCAAGGTGGACCCCTTGCCTACGAGATTATCAATTAATCCTATTCATTGCACAATACCAATCTAATAAAGCCTACATTTTGTGAATTCATCTAGTCTACCTTTACCTATCCTATTTTTCCAGTCTGTGTGTAGATTTAAATCGCCATGTGATTATTGCTGTAGCATTCTGACAATCTCTAATAATTTCGTCCTTTATTCTCCATCCTGCCATGTGGTTACTATTAGGGGCCATGTACACCACTCCCACCGATTCATTTTTATCTTTATCAATTCTCAATTCTACCGGGACTGTTTCTACATCCTTATTTCCTGAAGTTAGCTCATCCCTCTCTGTTGTGCTAATACTATCATTAATTACTAGATCACTCCTCAACCTTTTCATAACTTCCTGTCCTCCTTAAATGCTGTATACGTTTCAGTATTCAGGTCCCATTCTATGTCTGTTTGCAGCCATACTTCTGTGATGGTATTTAGATCGTATATACAGTAAAAGTTTTATTAATTGGCACCTATGGGACCGGGAGTGTACCAGTTGCTCAAATATTCTGGATAATCAAGGTATGCATAACCGTAGTAAACCCTGACCAAACAAAGCTTTGAGATGTTAACATCACCTCAAAAAACCTATGTAAAAACATCAATGCACCTCCTAAAATCAATGTAAAAACACTGTTTTATCTATAACTGAAAAAATCATAGAAAATACGGGGAGACAGAAACCCATCAGTGCTTATGCAGTCAGCCAGGAAATCCTGAAACTGGTCAGAGATGAAACCAGTCGGTTCAGTCGACGCACCCTCTCCAGCCCATCCTACAAAAACACTGTGTAAACTGAAGCGTAGCAGTGAAAGGATCTTGCACGCACTATACTCACTCAGTTATGAGCAGCACGCTCTGCGTTGTGACTTCCCACCACCCCCTTTGCGCTTTTCCCCCCCCCCCCACCCCTTCCCCCCCCCCCCCCCCCCCCCAACCCATCCCAGTGGCACACCAATCTCTCCTCCAGGAATGAGAATGCCCTCAGGTGCCGCCGCTCGTGTGGCTGCAGCCACCAGTTCCTTTATCCCCTCGTCATTCTGGTCAGCAATCCACTAACATGCCACCTGTCTGGTCATCTTGGTTCTTGGCCTCATGGGTTTTCTCAGTCAGTACCTCTTCCTCCTGCTGCTTGGTTGAGTATTCCTCTTGCACCATGTCTATGGTGTCGATGACGTTGGCCATGGTTGTGTTCTCTGCTTCCTCCTGCAGGTTTGGCGTTCTGATTTACAGCATAAATACTCAGGCATTGCGGTAGATTGCTGTATTTGAGGTATTTAATTTTTACAGGTTTGTCAAGTCAGTCCTGTCTTTGTGTAAGGTGATGGTTAAAACAAAGTTTGCTGTAGTTTTACTTGAGGTACTGGTTAATCTGTTGTGTTTCGAATGTTATGTGCATTCAGATACACTAAAAATTGGCATTAAACTATATAAGCAGGCTTTAGGATGAGTGATTAAAAGTTTGGTCAAAGAGGTAAGTTTTAAGGAATATTGTAAGAGGAGGATAGAGGTTTAAAGTGATAGGGAGGTTGAGACACTTCATTTACCTCCATGTTATACACTGTCATAAATAGCTCTGATGATACTTGCTGCAAAAATAACTTCAACTGTTCGAGTTCAATTCTATTTCTGATTTGTATTTGCCTTTGACAAGCAGTCTGATATTTTTAAGCTTTACTATTTTTTTCAAAATTCAGATATTACCACGCGTTACACAGTGTCATAAAGAAGAAAGGCTTCTTTTCCGTCTCTCTCTGCAGCTCCCTGTTATTGTGTGTGGTTTGCCTTCCTAAATATGTTTGCAATTTTTTTGCCCCCCCCATGTTATGCAGGTCATTGGGCTGTTATTAGGGAAGGTCTCACCAACCCCTGGATTCCTGACTGTTGGTCATGGGGAGGAGTTGTGTCTGACCACTGTCCATTATGGGCAGAATTCTACATAGACAAAGACTTCAACAGGAAAGTGCCACTTGGAAATGGCAGTGCAGTGACTGTTGAGCAAGCCGATGGGAGCACGAAGGATGAGCGGTGACACGCAAAGACTGTATGCCATGTTGTTATTGGACATTTATCACAGAAGTTATTTGTCAATGAAGCCAGTGAATGACTGAATGTGAAAGAATCTAATCTGCCTTTTAACAAATAACTTTCAGTTGTGATGTGATTTATTTCTACTGCAAATAAGTATGTTATAGAGAAACATAGTCAATTGTTCTTTTTTGGTGGGGAACTGGAGTAAGAAGAGACTTTTAAATTGAAGATACTTTATGCCAAATGAAGTGGCAGTTTAACACAATGTTATTAATATACCCTATTTTGAAAAAGAGAATGGCATTAAGTTTAGTTTCTTCCTTCTGTCTTTCCAGTTCAAAAACTGTCAAGGTACTGCACTATTCAATTCAATACCACTGATGTAGCTTGAATTCAGAAGCTAAACACAAATAAAAAACTACAGCTGCTGCTGGCATTTTGTGCTTTGGATAACACATGATATAAAAGATTAAATTTGTACATAAACCTTCCCAAAATAGTAAAACAAAAGATTTTATTTTGTGATTATTGCACAGAACTTTAGAATATATTTGTTCCTATTCTGAGATTAGCAATACAAAAAGATTTAAAAAAAACTATTTGTACTGATCTTGTACTGGTACAGTACTTTATGGAGAGTGAAAATGTTTGGTACGCTAAGATTGCATCTATTGCACATTAGTAACATACCGCTGGGGTAATTCATAATTTGCCTGAACCCAGGGAGTTCTAAGGGATGAGTCTGCATTCTGCAGCAAAATGGTGCTAGCACAGTGTAGCTAGATCTACAGTCCAACACTTGAGCATTGACTGTCTCCTGTGAGCCTGTGACTAGAATACCAAAATGGTACCATTTATGACTATTACTATTATTACAACTTGTAATATGAAATTGTATGTTACTCTAAAAATGCACCTTTGATTTAAAAAGCTAATAAACTTAACCAATGTGAGTAAATTGCTGATGCACCTGTCATTGTTGAAGATATGAAGATGATTAAAATACTTTGTGTGATGCTGATTACAGAACGGTACCATTTAAGAATCACAAGTGACCTTTTACTTCTGAAAGAAATTCAGTCCTGCCTTTGTCTTGCATAGGCTGGTATGAAAAACTCAGTGTAAATTAGTAATGGGCTGTGTCTGGTTCAGGTTATTGATCCAGCAAGAAAGAAAAATGAGCATCATGCTTATTTTATTTCAAATATATCAAAGAATTGAGTTTAGTTGAAGGGAGAGTTGGCAAGCATTACAAATGCAATAAGCCTTGCCTAAAATTAAAAGGGACCTTTTCTGAAAAGATTGTAATATTGTACCACTTATATGATGTGAAAGCAAAGATGGTAAGAAAAGACAACGGTGAGTAAAAGGCAAAGCAAACATAGAGCAAACCCTCTTGACCATGTCCTGTCCACCCTTCGGTTTATACCCTGTCTCTCACTCCCAGTTCATGTTTTACCCTCCCCCCTACACCCTTGACCCTGCCCGGCCTTCTCCTTTCTCACTCCAACTGTCTCTGTGTCCTAACTTCTGCTGGTAGACATAGAATCTTGATGCTTTGTTGCCCTGTTTCACCTCTTATCAACGAAGGCCTCTTCTCTGAGTGTGGGGTCTCTTTATATTTAAATGTTGTAGTCATCCCAGTCTGGAGTGCACCTTGTTTGAATTGAACCACTTCATATTGATTGAATTTCAAATAGGTACTTGTTCCCTTGCCGACACCATTGTTGTATACCCTTGTCTTTCAGAACCCCTTGATATATTTTGTCATGTTTTGATGACCGACATTGAATTAAACTTGCATCTAATTTTGGATTTAATATCCTTGAGAGTAGCACAGTAGCTGATATCTGGAGGGTTGTTTTTAGCATTCCTTGGCAAATTGGTATAACATTGAATGAAACTCCTCAAAATTAGCTCTAACCTTTGAACATAAAATAAGTAAAATTTCCCTTAAGTTTGTTAGCATCCTTATTCTTAAAACTTATATTTGACACATTTCCATTTTACAAATGCTAGCTCAACAGAGGGAAAGTCTTAATTATTGATGGCCGCAAATTGTTCTTTATCATACTTGTCCCTCTGAATGTGAACATTCAGAAGTTTAATTCCCTTATAAAAAAAATTCTGCTGTTCTATTCTTACAACAAAGGTGAATAACCTCACAGTTCTGTACATTGTACTGCATCTTCCACTTTGTTGCCCATTCACTTGACCTATCAAGTCTATATCACAGGTGTTACATGGCACTGAAGAAGGTACTGAAGCCACAGGCAGAGGAGTTGCAGGTAGTTTAGTCTCCTGCAAAGAGAAGGGAGAGGAGCATAATGTGAGTACGGTGCTGACAGAGAAACCTGTGACAGCCTCATCGATAATTTACAAACTTGACATCATATAGCACTGAACCTAACTCCTTTGGATCCTGCTGCCCATGAGAAAACACTCCAACAATTATAAACAATTCTAGCACAAGTATGCATATTGCAAATACTCATCTGGTGACACAGTTCCAATAAAGCTTTGTGTTCATTGTGTTAAAGGAGACAACAATGAAGAGTACAAAATAATAAATTGTAAAGAAGCTATCTCAAACAGCCATGTGAAGTCAAAACTAAGAAGTCTTCTTTATCAGTTTTCTTTCATCCTATGTGGTTCTACCCTTGTGGCTTCAGAAGAGCTGGAGACAGACTGTTTATTTCACTGATGTAATGAATGTCTCTGGTGGAGATCCTCTGGGTTCCAGAGTCTGTGCCACCTCCTTCAAAGACTGTCCTGTCCACCGATGCAGACTCTGTCCATGTGGCAGGAGGACACAATTGTTTTGTCTGACACAGGAAGCAATAGGTATAAGAATTGGGTATACCTTGAGAAGAGTCGTCTTCCTCAATCTGATGGTCCATATGAACTTTTTTGGCTAACAGAGTTGGAAGCAATGTTGCCGTATTTAAGTGAAGTGTTGAGCAATGACAAAGAGAAAAAACAATATAGTACAAGCATTAGCCCTTCGGTCCACCAAGACTCCATTGACACAGGATGCCTTTCTATACTAAAAACCTTTTGCCTCCATGTGGTCCATAGCCCTTTATTCCCTTCCCATTCATATATCTGCCTCTTAAACATTGCTATTGTATCCACCCTCACCAGCACCTCTGGCAGCAAGTTCCAAGCACTTACCACGTTTGTGTAAAAAAAAATTTGCTTCTCATCTCATTTAAACTTATCCCCTTTTATCTTAACACTGCATCCACCAGTAATTGACATTTCTGCGATGGAGAAAAGAGTCTGACTATCCATTCTATCCATGCCTCTCATAACTTTGCAAACTTCTATCAGGTTGCTCCTCATCCTTCAACATTCAAGTGAAAACAAATTAAGTTTTTCCAATCTCCCCTCATAGCTAATACCCTCCAAACCAAACAACATTCTGGTAAATCATTTCTGTACACTCTTCAAAGCTGCCTCTACATCTTTCTGGTAGTGTGGCGACTAGAACTATACACAATATTTCAAATATAGCCCCACCTAATTTCTACACAGCTACAACATGACTTGCCAATTTTTATATTCTATGCTACGACTGATGAAGGCAAACGTGCCAAATGCCTTCTTGACCATTTTACCCACTTGTGTTGCCACTTTCAGGAAACTATGGACCTGTATGCCCAGATCCCTCTGTATGTTGATGCTACTAAAGGTTTTGGAAACTTCCCTCCTGCATTAGATCTTCCAAAATGCGTCACCTCACATTTATCCAGATTATACTCCATCTGCCATTTCTCTGCCCAAATCTATATCTTGCAGTATTCTCTGGCAATCCTCCTCACTCTCTGCAGCTCCCCACCAATCTTTGTGTTGCAGAACACAACTTGTCACAGTTCTCCAGTCAGAAAAATGCCGTTCCACCACTTACCTCTGCCTTCCGTGACTAAGCCATTTCTGTATCCATCTTACCAGCTCACCATGGATCCCATGTGACTTCACCTTCTGTGCCAACCTTCCATGAAGGAACTTGTCAAAGCCTTGTCAAAGTCTGAAGACAATTTTCACCTCTTCCCTCATCAATCATCTTCGTCACTTCCTCAAAAAACTCAATCAAGCTTGTGAAACACGACCTCCCCTGCACAAAACCTTGCTACCTACCAATAAAAAGTCCATACATTTTCCAAATGTGAGTAAATCTTATCCCTAAGAATCTTCTCCAGTAATTTCCCTACCACTGATTTAAGGCTCACTGGCATTTCCCAATATTGAGGTAGTTAGTCTTCCCTCAGTTTAGTACTTTCACCCGAGGACGACTATTACCTTTATCCATAAGTAGTTTAAAGCTTACAGAATTATGATCACTGTTGCCAAAATGCTCCCCCAGTGAAACTGACAGTGTGGTATTCCCCAGTCTTGTTTAAAGTGACAGCCTGAGCGTGTAGACCATTGGCCAGTGCCAGCATATACTCTGTGACCTGCAGCATCTGATGTTCCAAGTAGGTGGCTGCTTTTTCTGTGGCAGTAGATTACAGTGTCAATGTTAAGGGCTTGATATAAATGGATTCCTTCAATCTCCTTCCATTGGTGTGCACCAGATGATAACAGTACCACAAATTTGCTCCTGTTGATCTATGTATTTCCATTTTTGACAATGACCCATGGGTTAATATGTGTGTCCAACTGGGTGGAGCAATGCCCACTGTCCTGCATTGGGTTCTCCCACTATTCTTCCTGCTTTCAGAACCTGCTTGTACTCACATGATATGCATCTCACTGTGGCACCCTAGCTACCTCTATTTCAGTACCTAACAATGTGTATATATGAGTACTGGTGCAGGGTTTGTCTGTGAGTCATGTCTGTTATGCTCCCAGGTAATGGTAACACTGGACCAATCAAATCCCAGAGTGGACCCTGACTTGATAAATTTTATTTGTACAGAGGTCAATCACTAAGGACATTCACCAGAGGCTACTTTAACAAAATGAAATAAAGGTGTATTATGTACAAAACACAAACTATATTACACTAGACAAAACCTATTGTAACAATCACATTATAATTATCAGAACAAAGATCCATCCCATTTACTCCAGCAATAACTTCATAGACAGCCAAACCCCAATAAAGGCTCACCCAATTTCCATGCTAAATTTTCTTGCTCGGCTAATATAGCTATAATTTGTTTCTTTTCAGCAACCTGCTGTGCGTTCACTAGATGCTATTTTCATTTGGTTAATGTCTCTCCCCCAGACCTTTAAAACAAACTTCCAACTCTGCTCACTCATTGCTTATATCCACATTGACTCTACCTTGCCTAATTTTGCTATTCTTTTCTCAATGTTCAGTTATCACACCCTTTTTACTAGATTCTAACATCTTCCTTAATATGGACATCAATGTAACAAGTCTGTAGTTCTCCACTCTCCCGTTTCCTTCTCTAAATAGTAGAGTCATATTTGCTACCTTCCATTCAACATGAAACTTAAAGTAGGAATTAACTTTAATTCTAGTTTTTTTTTAATGTGATTCTCCATTTTGATGCTTTTTGGCTTTGATACCATTGCTTTGTCTGGCTTCTTGTTTACTACTTTCCATTTTAGTCAATTTTCTTTCCATCCTTTTATGTGACATTCAGTAAGGTGCCACATAAAAGGTTATCGCATGAGAGGAGCTCACTGTATAATGGGTAATGTTTTAGCATGGATTGAGGATTGGTTAGCAGGCAGAAGACAGTGTCAGGATTAATGGGTCTTTTTCAGGTTGCAAAGATATTGCTAGTGGAGTGCCATAAGGATCGATCCTCGTGCCTCAATTGTTTACTATTAATATTAATGACTTGGAGGAGGGGACAGAGTGTAATGTATCCAAATTTGCTAATGATACAAAAATAGATGATAGATAGATAGATAGTATGTTGTGATGAGGATATAAGGAATGGGAATAGGAGTGGGCAAAAACTTGGCACTGGAGTATTGTGCACAGATTTGGTTTCCATATGTATAAAATGATATTTTGGCATTGGATCCTCCCACTATTCTTCCTGCTTTCAGAACCTGCTTGTACTCACATGATATGCATCTCACTGTGGCACCCTAGCTACCTCTATTTCAGTACCTAACAATGTGTATATATGAGCACTGGTGCAGGGTTTGTCTGTGAGTCATGTCTGTTATGCTCCCAGGTAATGGTAACACTGGACCAATCAAATCCCAGAGTGGACCCTGACTTGATAAATTTTATTTGTACAGAGGTCAATCACTAAGGACATTCACTACGCTGATTCCTGAGATGAAGGGTTCATTAAGAACAGCTTAACAGGTTAGGCCTTTATTCATTAGAGTTTAGAAGAATGAAGGATGATCCTATGGAAACGTACAAGATTCTGATAGGGGGGTGCTTGACAGGGTAAATGTTGAGATGATGTTTCCACTCGTGGGGGAGTCTCAAACTAGGGGACATAGCTTCAGAATAAGGGGGCACTCAATTAAAACTGAGATGCAAAGGAATTTCTTTTCTCAGGTGGTACTGAGAGTTGTTGAGGCTACATCACAGAAAGTATTTGAAAAGAAGATAGGTAGATTTTTGAAATATGAAGGAATTGACGGCTAGAAGGAGCTGGCATGATTGAGTAGTTGAGGCCTGGGGTAGATCAGCTATGATCATACAAAATGGTGCAGCAGTCTTGAGGGGCTGAATGGCCTACTTGTCCTATTTCTTATGTTCTTATGTCTTAGAGACAACAGCCAGAATATCCAACTGATCAGTTCATCAGTAGGTACTTTAAGAAGGGCAAAGGCTTTTATTTCTCTGAGGCTGAGCTGTCTGAGCAGATAATGGAGCAGGTTATAACATCAACATTTATCAAAACTTTTTGAAAAGACCTCTTCTAGAGAAAGAAGTGCCGTGACATCAATGCACTGCTAAACACGACAAAACATATGATGCCATTCTAGTTGGACAACAACATCTGGAAGCGTTAGACACAGTTACCAATATTTACCAAGGATTCAGAAAGCTGTGAGGGAAAGTGTAGTCTGTTGCATTCACTGAGGTTGGTCTGTATTCTACATCTTTGCAAGTCATAAGATGCAAAAGAACACTGACTCATCCATGCAAGAAATCTGATTCCAAACATGCAACCAGAGGCCACAAGCGAACAAAAAAAAGTGCAGCATGCTGGCAACAAAAAGAGTGTGCTATTCATAGACATAAATGCAAAAAACACATGGTGTTAGCAGCAAGACAGACAAGAGTCAAGGTTCAGAGTGGGGAAAACAAAAGCCTTCAACTGGAAAGCTAACAGGTTTTCTTCATTAGGAATGTGACACAAATTGTGTGGACTTTTTTGTTCAGACTGAATGTGAGTGGAAAAGCAAGAGGAACTTCCACTTGTGGGTGGGGCAGTTTATTCTGCATGATTTAGTTCTTCTCAGCTCATTAAATATTCATTAGTGGGTAAAATGTTAAATTATGCTGGTGGGCGGACTGGAAGCTCTGCCCACACTGGTCATAGATAAGACTGTATTGCACTGCAGAGTAGATGCAGTTTCATCCGTCAACCCTCAGATGTCCAACGTTAACATAAAAGAGAAGCTTAGGAGCAAGCTAGACGACATGGAACACAGGGGTATTATCCATCATGCACATTAGTGCATGGACAGCTACAGTTCTATCAGGCTTACAGCCTGGGATGAAGGCTTTTACTTATTTAGAACAGTTAAACAGGTTAGGCCTCTATTCCACTCTTGCCACCTTTGTGCAGATCGTCAGTTCTGGCAAAGCATCACTGGACATATTAACCTTGTTTCTCCCAATAGGTAATGCCAGACCTGTTCAGTTTTTCCAGCACTTTCAGCTTTTATTTCAGATTTCCAATATCCATAGTTCTTTGTTTTATTTACATTTCTATCATGTATGTGCTAAAGATAGATGTCATAATCAGGGTATGTTCAGATCTAATCCCTTCTCCAAAGAGATGCTCGCGCAAAATTCAAACTTTCGGAAAATTGAATTCCAAATTCACAGGAGCTAAATTGTTTCACAAGCTGGAATGCCAAGAAATGATATTAGTTGGCTTGTTTAATGAATAAATCTCACAAATTGCTAATTTCAGGACACCATATGGAAGATGTTGCCTTGAGTGTTTATCTTTCTGTCTATCTGCCTGTTCAAGAAGCAATTGAACAGAATTACAGCAAGTATTCTTGAAGGACTATGTCTTAATGATGATATTGAGGTTGCAGGCAAAACCATAGAAGACCAAGGCTGAAATATTGCACTCACTGGTGGCTGTAGCTCACTGAGAAGAACACGACTAAACAATAAGAATTGCCAGGTGAATGCAAGATGGAACAATTTTTCTGGCTAGCTGTTCAGGTTATGGGATCCATCCTGACCCAGGCAAGATTGAAGACATGTGCCTACTCCCCAAGACAAAGAAGACCTATGGAGATATGACGGAGTTTTTAAACTACCTAGTTTAATGCATAACAAACTTTCCAAACAAAGAATCACCATTAAGAGAGCTCTTGAAGAACGTATGGCAGGAGGATCATCCATCAACCAAACAAGAATTAAGCCTAGAATACAACAACACAAGAGAAAATACAATCCTGGAAGTGGATGCATCTCAGAATGGGCTAGTGTGCATCTGCAAAATGACAAGCCAGCTGTATTTGAATCCAAAAGCTCATCAGAAATGCAATCCAATTATTTCAAACATAAAGCATAAACACTTGCTCTAGTGTTTGGTAATACAAGACGTCATCTGTGCCTGTTTGGTATTCAGAGATAACAAGGTGTAGAGCTGGATGAACACAGCAGGCCAAGCAGCATCAGAGTAGCAGGAAAGCTGATGTTTCGGGCCTAGACCCTTCATCTATTTCACAAAGGTTTGGTAAATTCAACACTACACATCATCTCTACACTATCCCCAGTCAAATGGAAAAACTGAGATGGCACTGAAAGTCACCAAAGGAATCATAAAGAAATTGAACAAACCTGGCTCAGACGTATACAAAACAATCCTGGAGTGCAGAAACAGATCTAATGAAAGCATTGACATTAGTCTAGTGCAAAG
>JAHRHZ010000029.1:8566405-8582859 GCA_024137785.1 Ginglymostoma cirratum
CTTCTCCTTTATCCATCTTCTATCCACCTCCCTCTCTCTCCCTATTTTTTTCAGAATCCCCTTCCTCTCCCCCATTTCAGAAGAAGGGTTTAGACCCGAAATGTCAGCTTTCCTGCTCCTCTGATGCTGCTTGGCCTGCTGTGTTCATCCAGCTCTACACCTTGTTATGTCTTATGCTTAATATGTGTCATGTAGGAAATAAGTGGTATCTAGTTAGCATTAGGTTGTAGGTTGATCAGATTGTAAATTGAGTATGTGAGCTAAATATATCAGAAATGAGATTTGTTTTGGATGAGATTTTGGATTTGTTTTGCCAAAGTTTTCAATCTTTGAATGTTTAAGATTGAGCTTCCTTACGTACACATGAATCAATGATCATAACTGGTATCTGGGTCTTCTGGTGGTTTGTCAAGTTGTCCCACAACAAGCTCATTCAAACCCAATTGGGCTCTGGGCATTTCAAAAGTAGGCAATGTGAAAATCAACAGTTTAATTTGGAAACAGGAAAGGAAGGAATATGTATTGAAATTCTGTCTTTTATGACATTAAGGCATCCCAATGCACTTTGCAGCTAAGGAACTACACTTGAGGTGCAGCAGCTGTTACAATTCAAGAAGCACACTGGCTACCATATGCAGCAAGGTACTATGAAAAGCAGCCAGATAATTTGTTTTATTGATGGTGGTTCAGAGATAAATATTGGTGAGAAAAGTAACAGTGGAGTTGAGCAATGTGATGGACGGCTCTTGTTACCGTTAGTACATCAAGAGCTGGTGGGAAAGACAGAAGCAGAGTTAGACCGCAAGCTGTTACACAAAATATAGACTTGAAGGTTTCAGAGGTAGGATGAAGAAAGCCAAATAAAGATTAGTAGACAAGGAGGAAGATTTTGAAATCTATGTACATTAGTGCAGGGTGCTGGTAAAGTCCCTTTGATGTTCCACAGCATTGCTACCACTGAGTTCTCCCTTCATCAACATCCCAGTGCTCACCATTACTATAAATGTAAGTATACTAGCCACATCAAAACTATGGCTATAAGGCCAAAAACTGCAGCAAATAACTCAGCACTTACCTCCTCAAAGTCTTTCCACAATCCACAAGATACAAGTCTGATAGGAAGAGAACTGTTTCAAAAACACACTGAAATTAACACTATTCAGGACAAAGCAACCTCATAAGCATTTACTCCGTCTGCCACCAGTTTACATGGGCAACAGTCAGTATTATCTACAAGTAGCACTGCAGAAACTATCCTTGAAAAGCACCTTCCAAATGCATGATCTCATCCATGTAATAGGGTAACAGGCACACGGCAGCATCACAATCTGCAAGACCCCCTCCAAGTGCAAATCATCTTGATTTGGAAATATATCATGATTCTTTCACTATCAATATCCTGGAGCCTATTCCTCAACAGCACTGTGGGTGTACCTGCGCCATGTGAACTGTGATATTTCAAGAAGGTGGCATGCCACCGCTTTATCAAAGACAATTAGGATGAACAGTAAATGCTGACCTTGCCCAGTGATGGCCACGTCTCATGAATGAATTTTTTAAAAGTTAGCAATGATTCAGAAATAAATATATGGATGCTTTGCAGAATTTGCTTTTTGAAAAAGCTATTAATTTGTGGTGATTTGAAAAGATTATTTATTAGAACTTCCTCTATGCATTGGACCCAATGATTTACACTTATCGTAATCACTTATTTATTATCTCAACAATTAACCTAATCCCCAATCAGTGGAAGTGATACTGGGATGAAAGCCTGGTAAGCCATTGTCATACTGCATGCATTCCAACCTCCATGTGACTTTGCTGGATGCTCGTCTTTGACCTTGCTGTGCAACATAAGCAGCCACTGGTATAGCTGTAGATAGATAGCTCATTATTTGCAATTAACTCAACTGTCAAAGCCAAATTAAGGACATCACCAGGATCTTTTTGGGTTCTTCACTGTGCTTCAGCAATGCATACCTCACTTGATGGAGCTGCTGGCAAGACATCATAGTGGGTCCTCACCCTGGGGCAGCCAGATATCTATTCCACACGTTGTCCTCAATTGCAAAGTGGTCCCAGAGGCAGCCTCTTGAATCAGTGAAATTGTGTGGTCATGGCCAGGCATCACCAGCGAGGGTTAGGCTCACTTTTGGTGACTTCAAAAGGTAATAAGTTTGCCAAACGAGTCCTCGATGCTTTTGATAGTTCATGTGCAATAAGTAGGGAAGGGAGGACAACCCCACTACTTGATGTGGCACAAATGACATGGTCACAAATTGAGTACCAACAGTTACTATCAACACCCCGTAGTGTTTTCTTTCCCATTTCAGAACATTAAAAATAACTAAACACGATAGTCATTATGTCATAGTTTTGATTAGTGTTCTTTGTTGATTTCAGCATGAGAAAAATTGGATTTCTACAATGTTTCCAAGTTTAAGTGTAATGTGCCTTCATGGGTCACGGGCATATATTTGGCTCTTTTCATGAACTGTTTTGAGGTTATGCCAATTTTAAAACTTTTTATCCAAATTAGCTCATGTGGAAGTTGGCAAGGCCAGCATTTATTGCCTATCCCTAATTGGCCATTGAGAAGGCAGTGGTGAGGTGTCTTCTTGAAATACTGCGGTCTGTGTGGTGTAAATACGATCAGCTTTCTTTTAGGGAAGGAGTTCCAGGTTTTTGATGCAGCAGCAATGAAGAAATAGAAATATAGTTTCAGTTCTATGTGCACAGTGCATGAATTGGAATAAAATCACCCAGCATTATTCTGTGACTGAAAGATTTTGCAGCATTTAATGGAAATTTCAGTAAATATTGGAAGCAAAAGCAGATATAGGGCTACAGTGAGAATATAGGACAATTAATTTTTGACTGCTCTCACAAAGATGTGATTCAGACACAATGGGACAAACTGTTTGCTTCTGTGCCTCTGGTTTCTGCCTAATTGAATGAGATTAATCTTAAAATGCTGAGAGCAATTAGGATCCAGATTTTAGCATTGCTAACCTCTAGGGTGCTGTTGTAGCACAGTGGTTGCATCCCTACCAGGAGGCCAGGGTTCAAGTCCCACCTGCTGCAGAGATATGCAATAACATCTCTGAAGAGGTTGGTTAGGAAAATAAATATCATTGCACCCACTGTTGCAGTCCAGTTTTCAACAATCCAGGTTCCAACTGTTCACCAAGCTACCATGGCTGTTGCTATGACTCCTGGAATGAAGGCGCACGTCAGTACAATCTTGGATTTAGACATAGCTGCTACCTTGCTCAGATTCTAGTGAGAACTGAAAATATTTAACTTTCTCTTGCACTAGGATTGCCATTACTAACACAAACTTTTGTTTGTGGTCTAAACACAATTGTATTCTTGAGATAAAAGGTTCAGATTGTTTAGCATACCAGCCAATTCGTATTCAAATAAATTAAGCAGCTCTGCAAGCATTTCCCATATCTAGGAATGTTATCCCTGTTTCTGCACAAGAACGGGTAATTGATGCCATTGCCATACCAACAATCAGCACTCTCCTCTCTTGCAGTTTAAATGTTAGTTTTCTCCTTGAAAAATTTCCTGACAAGTGCAAGTAGAAAAGCTTCAACAAAATGTCTTTTCTCAGCAATAACCTTGTGGGAATGGCCACCAAAATTCAACACGAAATTGTAAAAATGGTTCCAATTACATATCAGCGACTTGTATTTGTAAAGCACATTGCAAGGCACTTTGTTTCAGCATTACTAACAAAGCCAGGAAGCACTTCATTCATGGGCACACGTGCAGAGCAGGCTATGCCATCTTGTATGCCTATTGTCATGCAATGATGTCACAAGGAGTCAATGTTAGATCTGTTGCGAGAAAGTCTTTAAAATATTCAATAGGAAATGCCCATTTTTAGAACCCTCACTGAGTTTTCATTGTATTAATTTTATTCTTTTATTAATTTTGGCTTGGAGATGTGAATGTTGAACTGTGAGCTGAAAATGAGCTTTGAACTGTGGGCAGCAGCTTGTGTTTATAAAAAACAAGCTGTGGTTTCTGTGTGAGGCATGGAAGTTAATTGCAGGGTGGCTCTTAATTGAAGGGGTCTACAGATTTTCGACACCAGAGGAGAGCATTATGGAATCATGGAATCCCTAGAATGTGGAAGCAGGCCACTCGCCCATTGAGTCCACACCGACCCTCTGAAGAACATCCCATTCAGACCCCCACCCTCTCCGTGTAACTCTGCATTCCCCATGGCTAATCCACCTAGCCTGCACATCCCTGGACACTTTAGCACAGCCAATTCACCATTTTGCACAGTGGGAGGAAACAGGAGCACCGGGGGGAAATCCACACAGACATGGAGAGAACATGCAAGCTCCATGCAGACAGCCGCGCAAGTGTGTGAAATTAGACCTGGGCTCCCTGGTGCTGTGAGCCACCTGGCCGCCCCCTGTGCTGTATGTTTAACCAGATAGCAGGCATTCAGCATAATGAGTTCAGTATAGTAGGAGCTAAACCCTCGACCAGGGACAAAGACTGAGGAAGCAGGCAAGATTCAGGCACATGGCAGTTTTTATTCTTATTCAAGCAATCACCGGTTCATGCAAGGAGAGGGGCAAAGGTCTCCCCCAAATCCGGCCTTGACATGAGAACGCAATAGGTTCCTTAATATTTGGCTCAGATCAGAAGAGAGATCAATGACGCTCTGGTTTTTAAAGCGAAATGTAGCATTTTTGTACATTTTGTATTACAATAATCACGCACAATGTGGTCACTGTGTCCTTCCCCTTATTCTATACATCCAATCCTGTGAAACACGTAATCAATGATGGGCACTCCTATTGTCAACCCTAAGTTCCCATGATCTCATGTTTTAGCGGACAGACATTGTAATCATCAGGCCTTGGGATCTTTCAATGCATCCTATTAATTCGCATTCTAAAGTTACTGGCTATACTCCTTCGCACCTGTCCTAGACTTGCTTATCTCTTAGGACAGCTTGAATTCTGTTGCCCGTTGTATTGCAAGTGCTACCTCTATTAAATGCTGTTACTCCTCCTATATTTTCCCACACACTAATTTAAAAAAAATGCAAAAGACAGTTGGTTCTAACTACCTGCTGTAAGATTCGTAATATTAATTTCCATTAAAATGTCAATTACTTTACGGTTATAGCTACTTCTATGGTTAGCACTCTTTAGCTAATGAGTTGCAAGCAATTTGTTTCACACAGGACATGCCAGGCGTCCCTTAAGTGATAAAGGAAAGGTTTCCCGAGACTAATTAACTTTCACATCTATGTTTGAATGTTTTCCCTTACTGTTTCTATTATATTTTGATTTTATATATATGCATCTATAAATACACTGTGATTATCTGAAGAATCTTTAACTAGAACCTATGTCTTAATATTGTGAATAACTTCAAAGAAACTCCTGATTACCATAAAATAACTTTAGCTGTTGTCTTTACAGCTGCACAATTAGTTAAGCTGACTGTCTTATGAACTGAGATTTATTGTCCTTATTCTGACCAATTCTTTTCACCTAATGGAACAATATCCTTTCGCTAATGGGGCTGGAATCAATCACTTGTTGTAGTTTAATGAACTTGTGTATATCCTTAGACATCCTCTTATCGAACTGCCTCTGATGGCTGTTTTTGCAGGGCCTTGGAGTAACCTCAGTTCAAAGGTACCATTGTGTTTCACTTAAATGCTGGAACAGGTGCTTAAATTCTGTTTATCACTTGTCAGCCATTTTGTGTCTTTCAAATATGGGCAGCCCTTACAAGTATCTGGGAATTGTTTCCAGCAAGTCTGGGAAAGACCTTGTGCTCCAGCAGAAGGCAGATGTTGAATGGTAATTGGCACCTTGAGGGGAGAGAGTCTGTCAGGCAGAGGCTGGAGTTTGAAATCGGTTTTCAACTGTTTTTCTGGGAGAAAGAGTTTGGCTGTTGATGCTACGGCATGAATATTTGAAAGCTCCCTGCCTAATCTCCTGTTATCAACTATCAGAAATTCAGAATAGAAAGCAAGTTCTAAGTATTACTGACTTCCTCTGATTGAGCTGTAAAGATGGTCCTGATGGACAACTTCAGAAAATCAACCAAAAAAACAATAATCTATGCCTATGGAGTAACATTGTGAAATCCACTTAAACAATTTATTAAAACAAAGTTTTGATATTTTATCTATCCCTTAACTGTGTTTGTTCATCCATCTTTTGTCTGATTGGGGTTGAAAACAACGGTTATTGGGTTTAAACATACACATCAACTAAATTACTTTGTTGTTTAAATTTGCTTTGATAAAGCTACTGCCTTGTTAATAAAATGTCAAATCTTTTGTCTAATTTCTAAACTGTAGAGAATTAGTTATTTGCAGAATCTGGGATTGGTTATTCAAGAAGTCTGGTTAGGAACCAATGGGATAAATTTTAAGGTCTTTGACTGTTTTAATTTAAATGTGTTGTGAATACAGAGAAGGAAATGTTGGTTTAGTTCAGCTGTCTGTCTTCATGTTGTAATACTATGATGAGCGATTTAGATTCCTAGCCTGACAACTGTTCCATTGAGAAATATATGACCTCAGTTGGTTGAAAAGTTATGCTAAAAAGGGCTACACTGTTGTCACTTGTTTGCTGAGTGGAGAACTAGATTGCATTTGATTAAAGTAGGCATTGCATTCACATTTTAAAAATTAATTACAGCCTAATTTTATTGCATATGTTTGCTGTAAGTAAGAGTCTGACACTCGCGTCAGTCACAGTACTACATTTACATTGGCTCATATTATAATTCCGCCAGGAGACACAGCGTTGTATGGTTAAATTGAAATATTTAGAGAGAGCAAATATGAGCGCTTAAACATTTACATCAACTACAGGAAAGTGTAAAATGCTTTCAGATATAACAGACCTTTCATGGAAGTGTAAACACTTTTCTTTTAACTTCATGTGATGTCAAACCCAAGAGAGGCACTACCTTCCCAGCAGAATACAATGTTCTCACACAATACTTCTCTCAACCAGAGACCCTGCAGTTATGCAGAAATTTTAACATTGCTGAAAAGCAGAAACAAATTTATAACAAATCTAAAGATACTGCATAAATTGATATTTGGATTAATAAGTGACTACGCTCTGACGCAATGCTGATTGTATTTTTTTTGTGACAGTGCAAAAGTATAAGCATGCCTAGAAACCATTGAGTTCCATTTGTCACTAAGGTGCCAAAACATAAACAAGACTGCTAGTGTACTCACACAGGACTTTAATTCTATTTGCTTGGGATGCATACATGCCAATATGCATTTGCCACCAAACACACAGCAAGTAAAGACTTTAATTATGAAAGTATGCAATTAGTAGACCTGTAATGTCTTTGGTTCACTTACCATTTCTGATATTGATTAGTTAACAAACAATAATATATGTTTGCACCTAACCTTCAATAAATCTTAAGGTACATCCACTGTACAGTCCTCTTGGACATTAGTGGTTTGATTTCTGTGGACCACCTAAACACAAATTCGGATTGGACATGGCCTGTTACAAGAACAGAATCAAATCATTGGTTGACTGAGGTGCCAATAGGTATTTTTCTGTTGTCAACTGTTGCAAGGTACAAAAAAACTACATATTGTTTGATATTGAGCTAGATAACTTGAGTAAATATAATCCTTGGAGTCAGTAAAATATGACTACTTCCTTGTTTGAGAGGAGCATTTAATCCTTTCTGCTAATAATTTTAAATGTTTAGAAGTCCTACATGTTCAAAATTATGGGTAGTTGGTAGGGATAGATTGACAGTATGACACATTGGCCATTAACAGCTAGGCTTTGTTCAAATTTTAAACCAAGCACCTTGACTGGTCAGGACATTGCCCTGGGAAATGAACCAGTGAATAGTTGTCAATCAGCATTAGTGTGTACATTTCCAAGGCAACACTTCTAGTAATCAGAGTTCGCAAGCTAACAATCAGCGCTCTTTTCTCATGCAGTATAAATGTTGCTTTTTTTCCCTTGATTTTGTTTTCTTAAAAAATGCCCTGATGAGTGCAAGCAGAAAAGCTTCGACAAAATGTCATTTTTCAACAATACTCAGAATCTGTACTACCAAATGACTAAAAGTGCTATTCACTATTTTTGAGGGAATGGCCACCAAAATCTTACATGAGATTGTAAAAATGGTTCCAATTACATATCAACAATTTGTATTTGTATAGCACCTTTGATGTGGTGAAACGTTCCAAGGCACTTACTAGAATATTACTATCAAAGTTTGACAGAAAATGACATAAGAAGACAAAAGAGTAAATGACCAAAAGCTTGGCCAAAACTATAGATAAGGAGAGTCATAAATGAGGAAAGATGGGTAGAAAAACAGAGATTGGGGAGGGAATTGTAAAGTGAGGATCTTGATAGTTGAACGCATGGCTATCAATAGTGGACTGATAATAATTGGAAATGCTTGAGAGACAAGATTTGGAGAAAAGAAAATAACTCGGAAACTTGTAAGATTGAGGGAGATTACAGACCAGTGAAGCTATGGAAAGAATTGAAAACAAGGATGAGAATTTAAAAGCAAGGGCATTCTTAATGCGGGTCAACTGTTAGGTCAGTGAGTGAAGGAAGATGAGTGAATGAAATTTAGTCTGTGTAAAAATGTGGCCAGAAGCTTTGTGGATGACCTCACATTTATGTGGGAAAGAAAGTGGAGTCTGTGTAGGAGTGGGTAATGTTAAGGATAATAAAGGAATGAATGAAGGTTTCAGCAGCAGTAGCAAGGGCCCAGATGGGCAAAGTTCTGAAGATGGAAATAAGCCTGTTGATGGTAGAGAAAAATGGTTCAAAATTCATTGCGAGTTCAAATATCACACCAGCATTGCGTAGCTTGTTTAGCCTCAGACAGTTCCTAGGGAGACAGATGGAATTGATGGCTAAGGAATGGAGTTTGTAATGGGAACAAAAGACAATAAGCAGAATCTTCTGCTCTCACTGGTGGTGAGCTTGGAGGAAGGAAGGGCAGATAATTAACAAGATGGTGGTGCATCCGAACCTGCAACCTCTGCTAGAAGTCAGCAAAAGGCAAGAAGGTTACTCTTCAACATTCCTGCTCTGCTACCAATTGAGGCTCTTAAGTGGTGAATAAATGATCTCTTCAGAGCCTCCTCTCTCTGCTCCTGGTATTAACAAACTTGCAGGCCAGCCTGTTGTCTTGCGCCATGCATGGTAGCTAAAGCGAGGCATGCAGCTTGTCATCTCTGAGGGGAAGGGCCTCAATCAAAGGTAAACAGTGTCTAAACAAGGGACTGAACATCAGGAGGGTGTGGCAGGCTGGTGAGAGCCCCTCCCATCCCCTTGCTGCTGATGCCTCTGCATTGTTCTCCATATGATTCCATCCTGCAATGTTGCCCTCCCCCTGCCACGATCCACCAACCTAACTGTGGCTCAGATCGCTCTTTGATCCTACAACTCTGAGTCATGTCCCTTGCACAGCAGCCACAGCCTTCCCAGCAGTACTGCTGAACACCACAGGAGCTGGATTCTGATTGGCTGGTGACTCTCAGTAGACAAGACATCAATACCCAAAGCCTTAATTTCAGGTTAGGTCCTGCCGGTGACCTCATCACGAACTGATTGGCATGTGGCCTGGTGGACCTTTCCATAAAGAGGCAGCATGGGCCTACCAGCAGCTGTCTAGCTGGTAGATGAGACCACCAATACCTCCACAAGTTTCTGTTTTCAACATTTAAGTGGAGGACATTTCTACTCGTCTGAACGTGGAACAAATAATCTGGTCATTTAGAGACAACGGACAGGTCAAGAGAGGTGACAATAAGAAATAACTAGGTGTTATCACAGTATATGTAGAAAAATGCTTTGCTTGAGAGAGTGCACTTGTGGTGCAGGGATAGTGTTCCTATCTGCAGACCAGGAGGCCTGGGTGCAAGTCTTACCTGCTCCAGAGATGTATAATAATATGGTTGATTAGAAAACATCTATAAAGTGTTGTGTTGACAATTTCTAAGCTTTTAGAGAAAGCTGGGAACCAGGGGGTGTTGGAGTGCATTATTCCACTCCCCTGCCAACTCCCTTTTAATTCAGTCCCCACTTTCCATCCCTTTCCCTTTGTGGGCAGTGCTTGTCATGCAATAATTTAGTTGGTGATGTGGGTGACTTGATGGTCGTTTATCCCTTAAAAAATACTTTGTTCCCCTCCTACTCCTTTCTAATTTAGTACCCTCCCTCTTTTTCTTCACTTACTTTATTTTTGTTAGTGTTGCTCTAGCACTTGTGAGCAGTACTTGTACCTTGTTGTTTGGTTTAATTTAGACAAAACCTGCAGAGGAGATCACCAAGAATAGATAAGAAGTCAGAGGGGGCCCAAAAATAAATCCTTAGGGTCACCACAGTGCAGGAGTGAGAAGAGAAACCTTTTCAGGTGATGGTTATGACTAGATGGATAAGAAAAGAGCAATGTTAGACAAACTGGGCAATGGTAGAGGATTGCACGATCAACCTATCAAAAGCCACGGACAAGTTAAGAGGATGAGGGCAGACAGTTTACCTTATCCACACACAGGATGTCATAGAATAGAATCCCTATAGTGTGGAATCAGGCCATTCAGCCCATTGAGTCCATGCCAACCCTCTGAACAGCATCCCACCCAGATCCACCCCCCTACCCTATTCTACATTGGCTCATATTATAATTTCGCCAGGAGACACAGTGTTGTATGGTTAAATTGAAATATTTAGAGAGCAAATACGAGCGCTTAAACATTTACATCAACTACAGGAAAGTGTAAAATGCTTTCAGATATAACAGACCTTTCATGGAAGTGTAAACACTTTTCTTTTAACTTCATGTGATGTCAAACCCAAGAGAGGCACTACCTTCCCAGCAGAATACAATGTTCTCACACAATACTTCTCTCAACCAGAGACCCTGCAGTTATGCAGAAATTTTAACATTGCTGAAAAGCAGAAACAAATTTATAACAAATCTAAAGATACTGCATAAATTGATATTTGGATTAATAAGTGACTACGCTCTGACGCAATGCTGATTGTATTTTTTTGTGACAGTGCAAAAGTATAAGCATGCCTAGAAACCATTGAGGTCTACCCTACCCTAACCCTGCATTTTCCACATCTAATCCACCAAGCCTGCACATCCCTGGACACAATGGGCAATTTAGCATGGCCAGTCTACCTAACCTTCACAACTTTGGACTGTGGGAGAAAACTGGAGCACCTGGAGGAAACCCATGCACATATGGGGAGAATGTACAAACTCCATACAGACAGTTACCTGAGGCTGGAATCAAATCCAGGTTCCAAGTGCTGTGAGGCAGCAGTGCTAACCACTGAGCCACCGTGCCGCCCTTACAGTGGCTTTGATAAGAGCTGTTTCCGTACTGCCTTTTTTGGAGGGTTTAAAACAAGGAGCTCTGGATGTTACTTCTTTTTGGGAGGCATCAACACATTCAAAGGCTTAAGAGGAAAGTAAATTTGGATATGGGGTAATGGTTTGTAAGGACAGGCAGATTTCCTTTTCACAAAACCATATTGACTCTGCCTGATTGTATTACATTTTCAACACATCACGATACTACCTGCTTAATAATGGATTCCAGAATTTTCTGAACGGCAGATGTCAGATTAACTGGTCTATATTTGTTATACTTGCAGTTTTCCAAGCCCCTGGAACCTTTCTAGAATCTAGAAAAATTTGGAGGCTACAACCAACAACTCCATTACCATTTCAGCCACTTCTTTTAACAACCTAAAATTCACACAGTCTTCACGCTTTACAACAATTACTTTTCAGTACTTTATCTCTCATAACTGTGATTGTTTTAAGTTCCTCCCCTCCTTCCCTTTTTGATTTTATCCAACTCTTATGATGATTTTAGAATTTTCTACTATAAAAGTAGATCCAAAAATCTTGTTAAAAATTCTCACCAGTTCCTTGTTTCCCATTATTAATTCCCCACTCCCACCCTCTAAGGGATCAATGCTCACTTTAGCTACTCTTTTCCTTTTTATACTTTTTACTATCTGTTTTCATACTTCTTGCTAGTTTTCTCTAATACTTTAATTCCTCAGTTTTAATTTTGTTTGTGTGTCACTTTGCTGTTTTCTAAAACTTTCCCAATCTTCTACAGCTAATCTTTGCTTCATTGTACATCTTTTCTTATCATTTAATGTCATCTTCTGCTCCCTAATTTAGCCACAGGTGGGGATTTCTTCCAGGAGAGTCTTTCTTTCTCAATCAATCTGTGAGTTATTAAAAAAAACTTCTTAAAATGTCTACAACTGTTTCTCTAACATCTTACTATTAACCTGTTTGCTTACCTCCTTTTAGCCAGCTCTATCCTCATATCCTTGCAATTCATTTTAAATCTGAGACTAGCTCTTGGGACTTTTAGTTTCAATCTTAGAATTTTGCATTCAGTCTGAGGGTGAAAATGTATCTTGTTATGTATGAACATTCTTGCCTCAAAAATTGAGATCATTAGTCTGGTTTCATTACACATTAGAACAGCCTGTTCCCTGATTGGTTCTAGCATGTGTTGTTCAAAGATACTGGCTCGAAAAATCTGCAAACACACTCTCCAAGCTAACCTCACCAATGTGATTTGTCTAATCTATGTGAAGATTAAAATCATCCATCTGTATTCCAGCACCTTTCTTACAAGCCCCAGTTATTTCTTGATCTATTCTCTGGTCCAGAAGTAACTACTTTTAAGAGGCCTATAAATAACTCCCACCAGTGACTTCTTTACATTGCTGTTTCTTGTGTCCACCAAAGTGATTCTACACTTTGACTGTTTCATTAGAGATCAATTCACACTACTTTCCTGTCCTCATTCTTTATCAACAGAGCAACCCCACCTCCTATTTCAAATTTCTTATCTTTCCAAAAGGGCACATACCCATGAATAATCAGAGCCCAGTAATCACTTTGCAAGCTATATCTGTAATGGGAGTATTTTTATACTCATTTTCGTCTACTTTTGCTGTCAATTTAATTCAGTCTGTTCCAAATGCTGCATACATTCAGATAAAGAGTTTTTAGTTCTGTCTTAGAATTCCTACAGTATGAAAAGAGGCCATTTGGCCCATCAGGTCTGCACTGACCCTCCACAGAGTATCCCACCCAGACCCAGACCAGCACCTCCGCCCTATCCCTGTAACCCCACACTCACCATGGCTCACCCACATAGCCTGCACATCCCTGACACGACAGGGTAATTTAGCATGGCCAATCACTCTAACCTTCACATCTTTGGACTGTGGGAGGAAACTAGAGCACCTGGAGGAAAGCCATGCAGACATGGGGAGAAAATGCAAACTCCACAGACACTTGCCCATAGGTAGAATTAAAGCCAGATTCCTGGCACTATGAGGCAGCAGTGCTGAACACTAAGCCATCATGCTGCTCCCAAAGATCATATCTTTTTATCATTTTTCCATTTGTTGGCATATTCTTAAGATTTTACACTTTGTATCTTTCTGTCACACTCTGGTTATCATTAACTGTGTCACTATCCTGTCCTATTGCCTCATTTCTCAACTTTAACCTTCCAAATCCCTCATCACGAGAACATTGCTCCCCGTACCATTTATTTTAAAGCTCTCTCCCCAGCACTGGTTATAAAATTCATCAGGGCACTAGTTCCAGTCTGTTGCAGGCAAAGACCCGTCCTCTGTCTCTCCCAAGTATTGGTGCTAGTGTCCTGTGAATTGATACCTATTTGTCCCACACTAATTGTTAATGCATTAGAAAGGATGGGGGACAGATAATAGTGTGCGTGACTAAATTAAAAGCAAAATAAGGACAATGATCACCTCAGCAATTGATTAAGTTAGTTGCTTGAAAATTAATTGACCACAGGCCAGAACTGGGAACGGCTTAGATTGTTGAAGGTCCTACAAGCAAAAAGTAGGGTGGCACATCATATAATGCAAAGCGCAGTCTTACAGTTAATCACAGAAAAAAAGGGAAATGCATAGGAAATTTGAATGAATAAAATAAATCTAAGTTATGGAATTGTGTGAAGAGCCTCCATCCAGGCTCGACTATATTCTATTTACTGCACTCTTAGATGGAAACAAAGAAAGTGCACCGAGTATGCATATGGTGTTAGACATGGAGCTGAATTTGAGAGTTGAAGAGCTGAAACAGAAGTTCAGCTACTAAATGAGAAACAAAATGTGCAGCATTGCTAAAAGCTACTGCAATGAAAATACTTACAAAGAAGCAGGAAGAAATTGAATCACTGGGTGGCTATAAGCATTCTTCTCCTGGCTCTGGTCAAAATGTGATACAAAACAGAATGATAGTTTTTCCACTCACAATAGTAAAGCTCTGAGATTGCAACAGATTTAATCAACAATCAATCAGGAGCAGCTACAAGTAGCTACACTTGTATCACGGTTGATGATGCTGTTACACAATGTATTCCACCCTAAATATCTCTGAAGGACAGAAAAAGCACACTGCAAGAAGTTTGGAAGCCGTAAAGGCAGGTTTTAAACCTCAAGCAAACATAATTTACAATTTCTATGTGTTCAATGTTAGAGCTCAAGGTGATAAAGAGCATATTGATAGATATGTAACCACACTAACAAATTCACAGAATCCTGCGAATTCCGAAAAGTTTCTCATCAAGAGATCCCACTATGTCAGCACAAATCCTAAAGGAAAAGGAGTCGACTCTTGAAGAAATCTTAAACAACTGCATTTGAGCGCACTATTGAATTGCTACAGCACACACGTGGGAAACAGGAAAGTGTCCAAAATGGAGGGAAGCGGCCCAGACCCGGGCATTATGTTGATATGAAGACAGATATGTCAATCATGTCGAAAAGTAGCCAATAACTTTCAAGTGCAAGCATGAAGAAAATAAACATGAATTCTCAGAAGGACATGCAGAAAGATGACCAAAGGACAAGTGGCAAATATCGCAGAGGTCATCACACAAAGAGAAAGAACATATGTCCAGGATAGGGAAAACAGTGTTTTGACTATAAGAAGCTAGAGCACTTTGTATTCAAGTGTTTAGTTAGTACAAAGACCAACAGGCTGATAAAGGATACAGAGATGATTACTGGTGATTCTGACTAATCAATCATAGACACTTAAAGATGTTGAACTGATGGTTCAGATGATTCGATCCATACCACATGGCAGGTTGGCAATGCCAAGTGTAAAGGAGGAAAATGGTTTTTAACTGTTACAGTGAAGACAACAGGATGAGTGCTTCAAACAAATGAGCTTTGCAGACCTCTATAAAATTATACCAAATGGCAATTCAAAGGCAAAATCAACCAAGGTAAAGTTGAAGCTCTGATGGATTGATGCTTACTCCAAGAGTGCAAATTAATCTGCCAGCCCAACGTAATGACCAGAATAAAGACTAGGAAATCCAGATGCAAAGCTAATGCCACTCATCTCCACAGGAACAAGGTAAACGCTCATGCTAACAACTTGAAATGTGCCAGAAGAGACTTATGCAGCGGCTTCGCAGACCACATCAACTGATGAACAGACAGTGCCCCGAGACAGAAACGGCCCATATGCAGGAGCATAAAACAAATAAAAATATTGTCTTGCTCAAAATAACTAATACACTGAAAGAAGGAAGTATCTAAGGCAACTGTGTAGATTAGCAGTCAGCTGCAAAGATCTTCAAACAATTCCAAAGAACAAATGAATGAATAATTTAAATGAATTATTTTATTGTCATGTGCTATTTACAGTGAGAAAATTATGTTTGGATTGAAATGCAATCAAACACAAATATACTTCCTAGCTTGCTGTAGTCACGTGCCTTTTGACTTCTGAGGTACTGCATCCGACAACCAGTTCTAATAAAAGACAGAGTAGAAGCAACAGCACACTCATTAAATACATAACAGTACTCATATGAACCACAGCAACTGGATCCCTCCCCACCTACTCCACATTCCTTTCCAGCCTGAGGAGATATTATTAACCCTGGCACCAGGCAGACAACACTGAGTCTTATGCTGTCATATGCTTAGAACAGTGCCACTCCCCTAACTACACTGTCCCCAACTACAACTACATTCCTTTTTCTTCTCACCATTGAATGGCCCCCGTAGCTTAGTGCTGTGGCCAGTTTCTAAGCATCCCAATAATCACTGCTTTCAACGAGACAAGCTGAAAGAACATCAAACAGAAGGGATAAATGCAAGATAACAAGGCGTGGGGCTGGATGAACACAGCAGGCCAAGCAGCATCAGAGGAGCAGGAAAACTTGACGTTTCGGGCCTAGACCCTTCATCAGAAATGGGGGAGGGGAAGAGGGTTCTGAAATAAATAGGGAGAGAGGGGGAGGCGGATAGAGGATGGATAGAGGAGAGGATAGGTGGAGAGGAGGCAGACAGGTCGAAGAGGCGGGGATGGAGCCAGTAAAGGTGAGTGTAGGT
>JAHRHZ010000029.1:8585342-8604726 GCA_024137785.1 Ginglymostoma cirratum
TGCTTGGCCTGCTGTGTTCATCCAGCCCCACACCTTGTTATCTCGGATTCTCCAGCATCTGCAGTACCTTTTATATCAGGGATAAATACAAGGGCTGCTACCCCACTGCTACCTTCTGGATCCATATGAATGCTTCCCTCAGTCACTCCTTCCTGTCCCTAACCACAGAACTAAATCTGAAGAACCCAGCCTAAGGGATGTGACTGTCTCCCTGAGCAAGGTGTCCAGATATCTTACCGTCTCCCTGAGATAGTGCAGTGTGCGAAGTGTGGACCTTACCTCAATGTCAGTCCTGAGTTGAAGCTCCTCAAGTGTAGACATTTATTGCAGATGTAATTAATCTTAAATACATAGGTATCAATGTGTCTCCGCTTGCTACATCTGCAGGAGGTTAACCTGTTCTTTCATCTTTAGTGCGTTTTATTTTAACTAATTATGTTCCAAGTTTAGAAATACCACTCATATTCTATATATAATTATATCATGGTATTTAATGTTTACACTATGAAATTAATACAGTAATTATATCTTCTTTTCACTTGTGGTATGCTACACCAAAGGGACCTGATGTCAACGGCTGAGTTCCTCCTTGAATCCCTACAGTGTGGAAGCAAGCCATTCAGCCCACTAGGTCCACACCAATCCTCTGAAGAGCATCCCACCCAGACCCAACCCAACTCTGTAACCCTGCATTCCCCATGGCGAGTCCCTGTTTGCACATTCCTGGATACTATGGGCAACATAGCATGGCCAATCCACCTAACCTGCACATCTTTGGACCATGCAGACATAGGAAGAATGTGCAGACTCCACACAGTCACCCGACAGTGGAATTAAACCCAAGTCCCTGGCACTGTGAAGCAGCAGTGCAAACCACTGAGCCACCATCCTTGCATCATTCAATCTTATGTGGGTCCTAGATAATTCTTTGGGACAGCTATAACTTGTTATCCAATGTTTACCACCTCCCTGCTGTGCCACAAACAGCCTTTGCCAATGTGAAAGTCTCATTATCAAGCTGTAATGAGCTCCTGCACCAGCTCATGTGGTCTTTCATAAGGAACGTCGTGAATCTTTAGCATCTTCGGCTCCTCTGCTCTTTTATCTGCCAAGACCCAAAAATCCAACCTGATGTTTCCAATTATGATTCTGCAATGAATTATAGCAATGTTTAGCATTGAATCCAATACGGAATTTAGGAGAAATTTCTTTACTCAAAGCGTGGTGAAATGTCAAAATCTTTTCCACAATGAGATGATGAGATGAACTGTGCAAATGCATTGAGGAGCAAACTAAATAAATCCATGCATATATCTAAAAGGTTTTAGTGATAGGGCCAAGTGATGAATGGTGCTTGTGTGAAGCATTAACCTGTGTGGATCAGTTGGACCAAAGCGAACATGCAGCACAAAGGCATTTTATGTAATATCTATAAATGGAAGGTGACTTTAGTAATTTTTCTTTCTCCTCGATAGCAGTCTTCTTGATGGTTAAGAGTCTTCAATTTGGGGAATAATTGCAAGAAGCTTTTCATGACTAAACAATGTCAAATGACAAGTAAACTTGACAAGAGATGATAGATATGATGATGTTAATGGGCACTATCTTTGTAGTTTTACTCTGTTACTGCCCATTAAATTCTTTCCATTGTTGATGTCTTTTAATTATGATAGGCCACCAAATGTATTAATCCTGCAGTTGAACATAACCTCTTCAAGGACATATACATCCATCACATCACAGCCAGAGGTAACATGCTACACGTAAAGCAATGCTATAAACATTCAGGCAAGCTTAACAGCGTGTTGTTGACCACAACTTTGATTGTTGTTTTGGTCTGTTACTCAAGATAGAACCATTTACAGATAGTATCTTACTCCTATGTTGTTAGCTGCATAACTAAATGTTTTCCGGCATATCAGTTTGTTTTTATATCCAAAAAAAAATCTTTCAGTTTTCATCTCAATAACAAAGATAATAAGCTACTTATGGAATCAATTATACACAGTACATCAACTCTTAATTGAAAATTGACTGTTGCTTTAAAGGATTTTAACTACAAACAGCAGAATTAGATACGATTGAATATGTTTCCAACTCTGAATGATAGTCTCACTTCTATAAATATTCTAGTTGTTTAGAATTTTCTGTAAATGGGTCAATCTAAAGAAACCACATTGGTTTTCAAACCAATAACTGAAGCTGAATTTTTCAATGCGGAGGGATTGTGCCCCACCCTCCAGCCAATTTAGAATGTCACTCTCAAAGGTTGGAGGTGGGGGGCAGTGAGTTGCTTATAAAGCCAAGGATTTGACTTCTGTCCATCATTGGAAGACTATCCCACCCTGGAGAGCTGCCAGCCAAACTGGTTGTTGGCAGCTGTTGCACAGCCAAGAGCGCCAGAAGACAGTGTTGCTGGGATTGCAAGCAGTTGTGTGAAGAAGCATCATGGACACTGAAGACAGATAATCTTTGAACTGGGAGGGATCAGGCCTTAGAGAGGGTATGGGGGCCTGAGGTTTAGAGACACAAGGTAACGGGTGCTCCTCCACTGCCGAGGGAGAGGATTTGGATTTGGATTTGGAGAGCTGCCCTTTCAGTTGTTAGGGGTCCCCATTTATCCATGAGGGGTCGAGCACTGATACACTCTAGCCTGTCTTCACTACTGGCTGGCTTGTAATAATCAACAAGTCCTGGAGTGGAATGTGAACCTGGTGCCTTTTGGCATAGTGACAGGAAAGCTACCCACTGGACCACTCGGGGTCCACAATAAAGCTACTCACACTTCCAGAAGATTAAATATGTAGTGAACACCAGCTCTAGGTGAGTGTGGAAGTATAAAGAGGCCTCAACATAGTTATGAAACATCAGAAAGCAGCAGAGCTCATCTCTGGAAGTTCCAGATGGAAGCGTGATCCAGGGCATGGTGAGCTATTGGTAGAGGCTAAGGCTAAAGGATAGTTCTTCCTCTGTCTGGCAGTGCCTCCTTGGTCACTGCTCCTTCGCTGTGTTCACCCCACTTCTGCCTCACCACCCGTACTGTACTGCCTGGGTGGATGTACTTCCTGGAGTTTGGAGATGGTGGGAGGGGCAGGGCTGCTGCCATTGTCTGTTCCTGCTGCTCCGACTCACCGTCACAGGTTCCAGGCCCACAGCAGTTGCCGGGCTTGGCCTCCCAGCTATGGGGTGGACCTTCTCCCTGGGCAGCACAATGTTGGTGGCAGAGCAGCAGCCATAGAGATATCACAAGGAAGATGAAACTCCAGACAATGCTGCCCACACCAAAGAACCATCGATTCCCTGGCCTCACTAAAATCTATCTATATCTGGAGACAGAACTTTTGGCAGGGAGGGATCAGGCCTTTGAGAGAGGGTATGGGGGTCTGAGGTTTAGAGGCTATCTGTGGAGACACAAGGTAAAGGGTGAATCTGATATGCACAGGTCACCCTCTGAAGGAGGTGTCCCCTTTCTTCCTGATATTTTTATCTACTTTGTAAAAAATGGCTTTCCCACTCACTCAGCGTATTGCCACAGCACAGGTCATTAATTGATCACTGAAGGATCTCAATAGTGATAAGGGCAGCGGGCCAGAAGGTACCTTACCCGCCCATCACCTGTTTTATAGGGACTGATTGAGGATAAGCAGGAAGGAGGTGGACTACACATCCACTTTATTTTCCATCTCTGTCTGCCAGAGGGTGGGTTTGGGGGCTGGGTGTAAAATCTACCCCCTTGAGTTTGCAATCTGTCAACCCATTCATTTCCATAATCTTGTCCAATTGTTTAAATGCCAAGCCTCAGCTTGCATGAAGTGATGTTTTTGTGCATCCTGCCATTTGGCAAGTAATCTTTTAACTGATCTACTTGTAATCACATCAGCAAAGAACTGATACAGCACAGCAGAAGACTATCCACTCTTGGGTCAGTACTGACCCTCCATAGAAACAATTTACCTTATGTCACTCCTCTGTCCCCTTTACATAGCCCTGCACTGTATTCCTTTTCAGATAACAATCCAATTCTCTCTTGTATGTCTTGAATCAACCTGCCTCCACCACACTATCAGGCAATGTATTTGAGATCCTAACCATATGCTGCATGAAATTTTTCCTCATGTTGCTTTTGCTTCTTGCGCTGATTACCTCGAATCTGTGCTCTCTAGTTCTTTATCCTTCAACCAATGGGAACAGCTTCATCTAATCAGTCCCTGAACAAATCTCGGAAAGTCTAAAGGATCCTAAATTGAACAGTTGTGCAGAATAACTGTCTGATTTGGCTAGAACAAGAAAAATCATTGAGTCCTGCTATCGAGTGCTCAAATCACACTGTCTTGTTACATATTGTTAGTACCTTGGGTCTTATGTAGAGGAGTTTCCCCTCCATAGTAATGTCTCCTTGCCTGCTGCTCCTTCGCTGCCGAGGGAGGGGATTTGGATTTGGTTTTGGCTAGCTGCCCTTTCAGTTGTTAGGGGTCCCCATTTATCCATGAGGGGTCGAGCACTGATACACTCTAGCCTGTCTTCACTACTGGCTGGCTTGTAATAATCAACAAGTCCTGGAGTGGAATGTGAACCTGGTGCCTTTTGGCATAGTGACAGGAAAGCTACCCACTGGACCACTCGGGGTCCACAATAAAGCTACTCACACTTCCAAAAGATTAAATATGTAGTGAACACGAGCACCAGCTCTAGGTGAGTGTGGAAGTGTAAAGAGGCCTCAACATAGTTATGAAGCATTAGAAAGCAGCAGAGCTCATCTCTGGAAGTTCCAGGTGGAAGTGTGGTCCAGGGCATGGTGAGCTATGGGTAGAGGCTAAGGCTAAAAGATAGGTTCTTCCGCTGTCTGGCAGTGTCTCCTTGGTCATTGCTCCTTCGCTGCGTTCACCCCACTTCTGCCTCACCACCCGTACTGTACTGCCTGGGTGGATGTACTTCCTGGAGTTTGGAGATGGTGGGAGGGGCAGGGCTGCTGCCATTGTCTGTTCCTGCTGCTCCGACTCACCGTCACAGGTTCCAGGCCCACAGCAGTTGCCGGGCTTGGCCTCCCAGCTATGGGGTGGACCTTCTCCCTGGGCAGCACAATGTTGGTGGCAGAGCAGCAGCCATAGAGATATCACCAGGGAGATGAAGCTCCAGACAATGCTGCCTACCCCTAAGAACCATTGATTCCCTTGCCACACTAAAATCTATCTAGATTTGTCTCAAAAATATTTAATGACCTCCACTTCCATTGTCTCCCGAGGAAGAGTATTCCAAATTCATATACCCTCAGAGAAAAACAAAATCCTTCTCATCTCTGTTCCAAAAGAATGCCCCTAATTTTAAAACAGTTCCTCTCTAGTCCCAGACTGACCCACAAGAGGAAGTATTCTTTCCATGTCCCACTGGTCATTGACTATTCAGAATTAATCAAGTCACCTCTTGCTCTTCTAAACTTCAGTGAAAACAAGTCCAGCCTCTACAACCTCTTGTCTCAACTGTCTTCAATGCATTTAAACACTTCTTCAAACAAATTGCACACAGTATATGAGATGAGGCCTCTCCAATACCCTTTATAATGAACAACACCTTCCGTTTTATGTTTAATTCCTATTGTAATACTTGCTGCACTTGCATACCAACTTCTTGTTAATCATGCACTAGAACATCTACATCCCTCTGCACCTCAGCATTTTGCAGTTGTAGACATGTAAGTAATGCTCTGCCTTTTTATTCTTCTTACCAAAGTGAACAATTCATATTTTCCCACATTACACTCCATTTGCCACATATTTGCCCACTCACCCAACCTATATCTGTCTAAGATAACAAGGTGTAGAGCTGGATAAACACAGCAGGCCAAGCAGCATCAGAGGAGCAGGAAGCTGACGTTCAGGCCTATCTGTCTGCAATCTCTATGTCTTCTTCATTACTTACTTTCCTACCTACTCTGGTAGCTACCATGCCTTCACTCTCCTCATTTCAGTCATTGTTGTAAATTGTAAACTGTTCAGAACGCAGAGCAGAGCCCTATGGGACTCCCTACATAACATTCTGTGGTCACATCCTGCTAATAAGTCAAAGCCATGAATGTATTCTTTGTTTTCTTCCACCTATCTTCTATCCATGCTAATATGTTACCTCTACATCATGAGCTTTTATTTTCAGCAATAAATTTTGATGTGGACAATTATCAAATGTCTTCTGGAAAGCTTTTAATCCCTTTTATCCACAACACCCTGTCTTAACATTCCTTGTTCTTCTTATTTCTTCCGATCTAATATGGCACTACTTAATTTTTTAAACTACCATTGAACAATTTCATTTTGAATACTTTATTCTTCTTTGCTACTTCAATTTGTTGATGCCCATTCCCCTGACAATCTTGTTTTGGCCTTTCCCAACCACTCGAGTAAATTTCCCCACAAAGACATTGACCCCAATCCTGTTGAGGTATAACAATTCCTCCTGCCCAGAACTGGTCCCAGTGCTCCAAGGATCTAAAGTCTTCCCTCCTGCACTCAGTATTGTTAACTAAGATATGGCCAAACCTTTCAGTCTGGTAAATTTGGACTGGTGAAAATCCTTCTATCCTTGGCACCAAATATCAGAATGGAGTATTTCAAGTTCAGGTGTAAAGAGCAGAGATCCTTCTACTCCACCACGACCCAGGCACAATTTGAATTCACCTTGACTGACAAAGGTAATAAAAACAAAAATATTGGAAAAGCTGGTCAGCAGGTCTCGCAGCATCTGTGGAGTGACAAACAGTATTAATGATTCGAGTCCACTGTGATTCTTCTTCAGAATTGAAAGGAGTTGGAAAGCCACCATTTTTTTCAGCTCCTTTCAGTTCTGAGCAAGAGTCATACTGCATTTGAAACACCAACTCTCTTTCTCTCTCCACAGTTGCAGCCAGGCCTGCCTAATTTCTCCAGCACTGTTTGTTTCAGTTCCAATTTCCAGCAACCACAGTATTTTGGTTTTATTTAATTTGGGTGGCACACTGGCTCAGTGGTTAGCATTGCTGCCTCACAATGCCAGGGATCTGGTTTCAATTCCACTCTCAGGTGACTGCCTATGCAGAGTTTGCAAATTCTCACTGCGTCTGTGTGGGTCTCCTCTGGGTACTCCAGTTTCTTCTCACAGTCCAAAGATATTCAGTTTGTGTGGGTTTGTCATGGTGAATTGCCCAGGTTGTGTGGATTAGCCCCATGGGTAATGTAGGGTTACAGGGATGGGCTGAGTCTGGGTGGGATGCCCTTCAGAGGGTTGGTGTGGACTCAGTGGGCCTGTTTCCATACTGTAGAGATTCTGTGACTAGGGTATCATTTTTCCACCTAGTTAGGTTTTCCAAGTGAGATTTTTGCACTGTGGCCCTACAACCCACTGGGAACTGAACTAAGTTTGTTCAAAATGGTTTCATAGACAACATTCATAGCCACTTACACAGAGAGCTTTATATGTTGTGTATCTACTAGCTACACAGCATGGGCACCCTGTTCTATTTTCAGCATCTGACAGAAATACTAACTGCTAATTTTGACACTTGGAAATGTGACTCTTGGACAGATGACTTGCTTGCATCTTGGAATGGTGCAACTTCTGCTGGTTTCCCATTGCACACTCGTGGAACACTGTCATCAGGAACGAACAAAAATGTTATAGATGCTTGTAAATCAAGTGCCCATGCAAAGTTTAAAACTTTGTTATATTTGTTATTTGTTATATTTATTATACCAGTCTTTAATAGCTTAATACTTTATTTTCCTTTTGAAGGAGAAGTTAGAAAATTAAACTTGTTCTGCTATTCATTCATTCTAAAAATGGAAACTTGTACTTAATTCAGTGGAGGGGAATATGGCAGTCAGCTTTACAATCAGAGCTTGTTGCTGCTTTGTGGATCTTAGCTCAGCTGACCATCTCAGTTTTCACTTGTAATAATTTGATAGAATTTCAAGAAAGGAGAAAGAGAAGGTGGCAGGATGGAAAGAACAGGAGCAACGAGAAGGATTCCTCAAGTGAGAGTAGGTGAAGAAGAGGGAGGGAAGTTGAAGAAGAGAGAAGGACAGAGAAAAGAAAGAGTGAGGGAAGGAAGGAAAGAGGGTAAATAAGAAAAGGGACAGTTGGCGGGAGACAGAGGAAGGGAGGAGAAAAGAAGAAAACTTGAATGGAAAGTAAAAGCCCAAGACTGAGGGGAGGTAAAGGACAAGTAAAAAATTTCGGCCTCATAGAAGTTTCATATGGAAAGAAGGCTTCACAGACTAATAGACAAAAACATCTTTCATCACCTCTTGCTTTACGAGCAATCAATTACTTTTGAAAAATAGCCATTATGTTTCGGAAATTTAGCAGCCAATGAGCATGCAACCGCAAAAGAGCAATTCACATGGAGGCAGAATGAAGACATTGTTCATAGTCATCTAAATAGAGTTCAGATATAAAGTCAGAAATATAGAGGGAGAGAAATTCACAGAACAAAGGCAGAGAGAAGCACAAGAGAGGGGGGGAGAAAGTGACAAAGGTATGGTCACGGTGATAGGAAAAAAATGTACAAACGGTAACAAGGTGATAATTTGCATTTATATGACACTGTTCATATCCTCTGCACGTTCCAAACATGCTTCACAGTTAGTGAATTATTTTTGATGTGTTATGTAGTGAATAATATAATCAAGTTGCACACAGCAGAGTTCTACCTACAGTTGTGATTTATTTTGGTGGTGTTAACTAAAGGATACATATTAGCCAAGAGAGCAAGCCAACTTCCCTGCTCTTCTTTTAAATAGTTCTAGCATCAAGTTTCATTCGAAAGGGGCCATCTCCCTTTGTGGCAGCCTAGGGTTCTGAATGGCAAATGAATCACTACAAAAATATAACTCACTCAGAGATAGTAAGGACTGCAAATGCTGGCAGAGATAACACAGTGTGGAGCTGGAGGAACACAGGAGGCCAGGCAGCATCAGAGGAGTAGGAAAGTTGATGTTTCGGGTCAGGACTCTTCTACGGAAAGGTCATTTGTGAAGAAGGGTGGCCTGCTGTGTTCCTCCAGCTGTACACTGTGTTACAACAAAAACATAATTTGGTCTGATGATTCAATAATTTGCACATAGAAAACTGGTGCTGGAATTTTACAGGTCATTTAGAGTGAGAATGGAAGTGGGATGTGATGGTCATTACCTTCCTGTCACCCTGAGAAGGAAGGAGTTCCATCTCTCCCAGACCCCTATCGAGTCAATCCAATCAGGAATGAGTGGGCCATTTATTGTGTGGATAGACCGCCAGGTATTCCCTTAAACCTGCCAATGGGCTGTAGTGGAAGAAGCTGTTCTTATTTTGGGATCTTTTGGCCGATAGAAGGCCTCCAAAAAAGCAATGGTCATCCCTGCAATAACAAGATCAGCTGCACTCATTGATCATCTGTTCCCACCTCTCCACAACCAGCTTAACACTGGCCCCACCCAGCTCCGCCACCGACCATCACGTGCACACGCACAGACACACAGTCCATGTGCGCACACACATGCACAGATACACAGTGCACGCACACATGGACACACGATGGATCAAAATGTGCACTTTGTTATGTTCCTATTGGATAGTAATACTGTACTGGAAAAATCAGATCTTGATTAATCCTGGCTTGATTATCAGTAACTTTTATCTTTCACTCTATTTACCATGAAAGACAGTCATTAAGCATTTCTATCAGAGGCTATCGGTGTACTTTCAATGAAAGAACATAAAAGTTTATCATTCAAAATTAAAACATGAACTATACTGTATTTGACAAGAACTATTGGAACAATCTCACAATAAGCATCAGAAGGAAAGATTCATCCCTTTTATCTCAGCAACATCCTTACAGAAACGTAAATCTCAGCAAAGAGTAATGCCTTTCTCCATGTTAAAGCTTCTTGCTCAGCTGTAATCAGTTTTAATTAGGGAAATGATTGCACATTTTTTATGCCATTCACTGATGCTATCTTCTACAGTTATTGTCTCTCTTGGATACCCGTAAAACAAACTGTTAACTCTGCTCACTTATTACTTAACATGGGTTCCTTAGACTGATACCTTCAACATCCTTCCTCTCTAATACCACCACAGCCATCTGCTTCTGGAGCTTTCTTCTCACTGAAATTCCAAGCACTTTGGAACTCCACCTCAGCCCTCATTGTTTGGAAACTGCTGACAACAGCACCCTCTGCTGTTGGGGGCCTCTTCCTTGTTCTCTCTCATTCTGGTGGTCAATCAAGTCAACACACCTTAGTAATCTAAGGTTTTGGAGTAGATCTGTAGCTCGGGTTGTGGGTGTTGAGGTTGGTTGGCTCGCCGAGCTGGTTTGTTGTTCCACAGACGTTTCGTTACCGTGCTTGGTAACATCCTCAGTGCAGCCTCTGGTGAAGCGTCGGTGTGTTTTCCCGCCCGGTTTTTAAACTCTGGGGTCCGTAGCGATGGATTGCCTCACTTCCGGGTTTCCTCCGTAGTGGAATGTATATGGGGTTGAGTTCAATGTGTTTATTAATAGCATGCTTCATGGAGTGCCATGCTTCCAGGAATTCTCGTGCTTGTCTCTGCCTAGCCTGTCCCAGGATCTTGGTGTGGTCCCAGTCGAAGTCGTGGTTCTCCTTGTCCTTGTGGATTAAGGTGAGTGAGTATTGGTCGTGTCCTTTTGTAGCCAGTTGGTGTTCACGTACTCTTGAACTAGGAAACTAACAACATCCCCTATTCCCAATTCCTTCCCCTCCACCGCATCTGCTCCCGAGATGAGGCATTCCACTCCCGGACATCCCAGATGGCCTCGTTTTTCAAGGACCGTAACGTCCCCTCCACAGTGGTCGAAAATGCCCTTGACCATGTCTCCCGCATTTCCCGCAACTCATCCCTCACACCCCCTCCCCGCAATAACAAGCAAAACAGAACCCCCTTGTCCTCACGTACCACCCCACCAACCTCCGAATCCAACGCATCATCCTCCGACATTTCCACCATCTGCAATCTGACCCCACTACCAAAGACATCTTTCCCTCCCCACCCTTATCTGCTTTCCAGAAGGACCACTCTCTGTGACTCCTTTGTCCGCTCCACACTCCCTTGCAGCCCCACCACACCCGGCACTTTTCCCTGCAACCGGAGAAAGTGCTACACCTGCCCCTACACCTCCCGCCTCAGTCCCATCCCAGGCCCGAAGTAGACCTTCCACATCAAACAGATGTTCACCTGCACATCTGCTAAAGTGGTATACTGTATCCGCTGTTCCCATTGTGGCCTCCTCTACATCGAGGAAACCAAGCAGAGGCTTGGGGACCGCTTTGCGGAACACCTGCGCTCAGTTCGCAACAAACAACTACACCTCCCAGTCGCGAACCATATCAACTCCCCCTCCTACTCCTTGGACGACACGTCCATCCTGGGCCTCCTGCATTGCCACAATGATGCCACCCGAAAGCTGCAGGAACAGAATCTCATTTCGCTTGGGAACACTGCAGCCCAAGGGTATCAATGTGGACTTCACAAGCTTCAAAATCTCCCCTCCCCCTACCGCATCCCAAAACCAGCCCAGCTCGTTCCTGCCTCCCTAACCATTCCTCCCACCTCAAGCCCCACCCCCATCTCCTACCCACTAACCTCATCCCGCCTCCTTGACCTATCCGTCCTCCCTGGACCGACCTATCCCCTCCCTAACTCCCCACCTACATTCACCTTTACTGGCTCCAACCCCGCCTCTTTGACCTATGTGTCTCCTCTCCACCTATCTTCTCCTTTATCCATCTTCTATCTGCCTCCCCCTCTCTCCCCATTTATTTCAGACACCCCCTCCCCTCCCCCATTTCTGAAGAAGGGTCTCGACACGAAACATCAGCTTTCCTGTTATTATGTCATTACTGTTTGTGGTACTTGGTGTGTGCAAATTGGCATTTGCATGTTACAAATTACACCATTGGGTACACCTCAAAAGTGCTTTGGATAGTCCTGATGCCGTGGAAACCACCAGATAAATTCAAATTTATCTTTTCTTTTGATATCATTGTATTTCTGTCTCAGAAACAACTCAATTGGGCCAAGCGCTCCATATGGGTGTTTAAGCTTCATTTGACTATCCTCCTGCCATTCCTCATTTTACCTTAATACCTTCCAAGTACATGATTTGCACTTCCTAGGCTAACCAGGGCAACAGATGCATGGGAAGACCAGAATCTGAAAGCTTTCCCAATCAGAGACCATCCTGACTTGGAAATACATCACGCTACCTTTATAGGTCAAAATCTTGGCACTGCGCACTACCCCCGCCGCCCCCGCACCCACTATACAGCACATCTTCGTTCTCCTAGAAATGGGAAATAAATGCTGGCCTTGACAATAATGCTTACATCCCACAAAGAAATAAAAACATGCCCTTTATTCATTTTCTTCCTTGTGTTTATGTAACTTCCCTTGAAATGCATGTAAACTATCTGCCTCACCTACTCATGATAGCAAGTTCCAACTTATAACTCCTATCTTATAACTTGCTTACTCAGAGAGGGATTTCTATGAGTCCCCAATGGTTTTATTTGTGACTGTTATCTTTTTGATCCCTGGATCTGGTCTCACTCTCAAATAGAAAAATTCACTCTACATTTTACAACTTCCCTCCTTCCATTCATATCATTTATTTTCTTTCCTGCTTCTGTTGTAAGGTTAGTATCTGCAAGAATTCACAATGAAATAAATAGATCGGTTTATTAAAAGAAAACTATTCCAGTCCTACAGCTGACCAAGTGACTTCTTGCTCATAGAATGTGCCTGTAATGTGAGCTATAACACTAATGACATTCAAGCAATGTGACCCACAGGAATGTAGACCTTGTTCATTTATACAACCCATAAACCAGCACAGCTCTCTTAACAGTAAACTCTCAGAAAAAAAAATCTTCTATATTTGAATTTCTCACCACTTACACATACATTTAGTATGACTAAATGTTCTCCATTATATGACAAAACTCAGCCATGTCACTAGGTACAGTTGGTATTTGCAGACTCCAAAGATGACTCCTAATTGATGTTCAAGGTCTTTCCTCATGATTTATATTTAATACAAGTGACCTAAAAATGTTTTGCCCTCTTATTTAATGTGTAGACAGGCCAACTAAACCTTCATTGTGTTTTAATGAGGTAATTTATTCATATCTATGCTGTCGCTGTCTCTGCTTTGTCACATTGCTCTTCCAACACCGAATGTTGATTATCAGAAATTTCCCCTGATTAACTATTGGAAAGGCTGAAGCTTCATTATTTTTGTACCCTGTCACAAAATCCGCTCCCCGCCAATTGGTGCCATCACTCTTCATGGCCATTGACTGAGACTGAACCAGACACTATGCAAAATTGGTTTCGTATTGGACCCAAGTTAAACTTCAGATCTTTTATTCCTTTCATCCCACAGACTACATAATTCCACCTGCGTAATATCAACCTTCTTTGCTCTCTTGCTATTGAAACAGTCATCCATATCATTGATAATTCAAGACCCTGCTAATGGTTTCCTGACTGCCCTCTGTTGTATTACCTATATATTTAAGACAGCTAGATGATGTTGCGACGTGTAGCATTCTGGTATAAAAGATTTCTATCTTATTTGCAACTAGCAGTCTGTAGGTTAGTTAGGTAGTTAGACAAACAGTCAGTCAGTCTGTTAGCCAATTTGCTAGTCAGTTAGTTAGCCAATCAAGTGTGTATATAATGCAACAATAATTTAAATAAGCTTGTAATAGAATGTAAGTCTGAGATGTCGTATTAGGGTATATAGTTAGTTAATAAATGTCAAGATATCTGTTTCAATAAGAACATGAACATCCATGGTATATGTTACATGGGCTAACACACAGCAAAAAAAATAACATCATGGCAGCAGCAAATGGGCACTGGAGATGGTGACAGCAAGAGGGCACTGAAGCTAATGACAACAAGTTAGTACAGAAGGCTGGAAAGGAGTCAACAGTAGTTGCTAATACCATCATATAATTGAGTTCAGAGATGACGTTCACATCTAACAACGAAAACTGAGGGCTGAAACTGGACTGAAGCATGGCAACTGTAACAGAAGAACAATCATGAGAAAACTTCCCTTCTCTCTTCTCAAAAAAGAAGAGGTCACGGTGTGTCTTATTTTTAAAATTCTTCAGTTTACAATAGTTTTAATCCAGAAAAGCAATTGTTGAACAAATTACAGCTCAAAATGCTGTTGGAATTTTTAATAATATGGTTAACGTTTATCTATTTACAGTCATCAGTTGATTCTGCCTTTTCTTTTTTGGAAATGACGAAACGGTAAAAAAGCATACATGACATCAAACTAACACATTTTTGGCATGAACACTATATTTGGGGGCTTTCAGCCATCTAAGAGAAAGAAAACAAAAAGAAAAACAGAGCAAAAAGCAGAAATAGGGAGGGGAGAAAATAAAAAGAAGCCAACAGAATAAGGAAAGCATTACACTGCAATACAGATCCCTTTATACATTGGCAATTTTAAAGATTATAAAGCGTCACAGTAAGGATGGAAAGCAAACATCTGAATGGGGATTGGCACTTTAATGGCATTGTCAGAATTTCAGTTATTCAAAGAAAGAAAAAAGCTTCACTTTATAAATCAACAGATAGCTGATAAGGAAAGATAGGCAGTCAAACTTATTATTACTTGGGAAATGAAGGTTTGAGAAGAATAAAATCATCTGGTATTGCTAGTAATGACTGTAAAGATCCATATGAAATTTTCCACCTTTATTCAGATTAGCTTGAGGTTAATTTCAGGCTTGAATTCATGTCATATTGCCAAAAACCAGGTGAAAATATTTACCAATTCTTAGACAGATATGAGGACCAAGGGATAGAATGTGATTACACCAAAGCTAACTTAGCTGAAAGGCAGATGGAACTGATCATGGTCTCTACGCTTATCAAATCCTTTCAAAAAGGTATTACTGGACAAACCTAATGATTATATCACTGTCACTCTGCTAGAAGGAGGACACAAGTTCAAAGCAATGGTAGTAGGATAGCAACATCTAGTGGGATATAGGATAGCAACAATAAGTGTTTGACTTTGCAACACCTGTTACAGCGGTCAAAGGATTAGCAAAGTGTCCAATTCTTGTACGAGATGTGGATTGTCTCCAATAGTGTCCAGCATTTTGGGACACATGCAAACTTTATTGCATTAGAAGACATTGGATGGAAATGTGAAAGATGCCAAAATGCTCAAAAAAACATAAAGTACAACACAATTCTCCACAGCAGGTTGTGAAGAAGAGCCAAATGTTAAGGAACAGTACCAGAATCATTTCCAAACTCCCAGCTGTGACACACAAAGCATTACAATGAAGTCCAAGAGGTAGCTGCAAAATTATAGCTTAAAGACTCCAGTCAGATAGTACATGTAGTCAATTTGACACATCACATGGATGCCATCAAAAAAGCTGAAGCCTTCACCCTCATTCAAATGAGATACATCAAAAAGCATGGACTGCTTTATGCTAAAACTGGCACTGGTACAAATACAAATATCATCTCTTCATGTATCTTACTCAAAATGCTAAAGTCCACACACAATATGCTAACTATTTACAATAGATCTGACATCCCACACATTGGTATTATCCCCCTTAAATTTCAATATGTCTCCTCAGATCGGACACATTCCATAATTGATATAGCATGACTTTCTATCATTGATCTACATATCATCATAAATCACAAAATAGCAAATACATTCATTTGAATGCCAAAGGTTCTAGATCACAAAACTGAGTCTATCTATGAAATGACTGACATTAAACAAACCAGTTTGATTCTATTGGCAATGCAGTACAACACCTGAAGTATAATGCTCAAGCCAACATTCAGCATCCTCATTCGCATTCAGAATCAGTTCAAACAGGAATTAGATTCTGTGGTGCAAAACAACATAATTCACAAAGTTGAACCTCACACTGAGTGGTGAAACCCAATTATTTATGTTTTGTAGAAAGACGATGCTATGTGCATGTTTAGATCCAAGATAAGTAAACATTGTATTAAAAGATGTCCACACAAGATCTCCTCCCTGGAGGAGCTTAATCCCAAATTCTCAGACGCCAAGCAATTTTCTAAGCTCAATGCCAAGAATGGATACTATTCCCCACATCTTACTCTAAAATCACAGGAATTAACACCTAACAACTTTTGGAACACCTTTCAGTGGATTACCATTTGGATTAGTCAGGATATATTCCAATAGCATATGGATTGTATCATTGAGATGACATTACAGTTCTCAGTAAAATTAAACATGAGCATCACATAAATCTCCAACAGCTCATGACAGCGGTCAAAAGAAGAGAATGCTCTTGTTTGCTACCGCAAAAACTGTCAAATCAGCTGAAGCCAAATACATTTCTTCAGATCAAACCACTCTTCAAATATCATTAGATGGGATACTATCAATAGAATACATGCAGAAGGTGCCTAAACCACAAGATAAAGTTGACTTATAAAGGTGTTGATGTTTCTTCAATGTTCATCCCTATAAATGCTACATTTTATGAAGTAAGTATGTTTGAGATTTGCTTCATAAAGTTCAGTAAGTAAGTAAGATCATCAAAAATGACCTATTATCCATTATAATACCATCACCATTACCACATTTGAAGCAGATGCATTTCAAAAAGACCTAGGAGTATATCTATTCTGGCGTGACAAGGCTATTGCATTTGGTTCTGAAGTCATAATGACTAAATACACAACTTGGAAAGGGAAACTGTGTCTCTAGCTTTTGTAATACAAAGATTCCACACTAACCTAGTTGGCAAGCATTTTGTTGATCAGAAGCTCTGGAATATTTTCTGTTGAAAAGCTGTCACATGTGTACCTCCTGATCTAAAATGTCTTCTTGTGAAGATCCAGGAGGACATTACAAAGCAGGCTTTAAAGAAGAATATTCTTGATGCTCTATGCTGACTTCCAAGTCCCACTAAAAACAAAGATAATAACCACTATGCCTACAAATGTGTTTATTATCAAATTTGTCTACACAGTTTATCATCTCCACTTCAATCTCCAAAAAAAAAAGCAAAATACAATGGAGATAACAAAGTGTGGAGCTGGATGAACACAGCAGGCCAAGCAGGAGCAGAGAAGCTTAATGTTTCCGGCCTAGACCCTTCATCAGAAATGAGGGAGGGGAAGAGGGTTCTGAAATAAATAGGGAGAGAGGGGGAGGCGGATAGAAGATGGATAGAGGAGAGGATAGGTGGAAAGGAGACAGACAAGTCAAAGAGGCAGGGATGGAGCCAGTAAAGGTGAGTGTAGGTGGGGAGATAGGGAGGAGATAGGTCAGTCCAGGGAGGACAGACAGGTCAAGGGGGCGGGATGAGGTTAGTAGGTAGGAAATGGGGGTGCAGTTTGGAGGTGGGAGGAGGGGATAGGTGAATGGAAGAACAGGTTAGGGAGGCAGGGACGAGCTGGGCTGGTTTTGGGATGCGGTTGGGGGAGGGGAGATTTTGAAGCTTGTGAAATCCACATTGATACCATTGGGCTGCAGGGTTCCCAAGCTGAATATGAGTTGCTGATCCTGCAGCCTTCAGGTGGCATCGTTGTGGCACTGTGGAAGGCCCAGGATGGACATGTCGTCTGAGGAATGGGAGGGGGAGTTGAAATGGTTCGCGACTGGGAGGTGCAGTTGTTTGTTGCGAACTGAGCGCAGGTGTTCTGCAAAGTGGTTCCCAAACCTCCGCTTAGTTTCCCCGATGTAGAGGAGGCCACAATGGGTACAGCGGATGCAGTATACCACATTAGCAGATGTGCAGGTGAACATCTGCTTGATGTGGAAAATCTTCTTGGGGCCTGGGATGGGGGTGCGATCCAAACCATCCACAACCTCATCACCTCAGGTGACCTCCCACCCATAGCCTCCAACCTCATCATTCCCCAATCCTGCACTGCCCGCTTCTATCTCCTTCCCAAAATCCACAAATGCAAATGTCCTGGTCGACCCATTGTCTCTGCCTGCTCCTGCCCCACCGAACTTATCTCCACCTACCTAGACTCCATTTTCTCCCCCTTGGTCCAGGAACTCCCTACCTACGTCCGTGACACCACCCACGCCCTCCACCTCCTCCAGAACTTCCAATTCCCCGGTCCCCAACACCTCATTTTTACCATGGACGTCCAGTCCCTATGCACCTGCATTCCCCATGCAGATGGCCTAAAGGCCCTCCACTTCTTCCTGTCCCGCAGGCCTGAGCAGTCCCCCTCCACTGACACCCTCATCCGCTTAGCCGAACTCGTCCTCACCCTCAAGAACTTCTCTTTCAATTCCTTCCACTTCCTACAGACAAAGGAGGTGGCCATGGCTACCCGCATGGGCCCAAGCTATGCCTGCCTCTTTGTAGGTTACGTGGAACAATCCCTCTTCCGTACCTACACTGGCCCTAAACCCCACCTCTTCCTCCGTTACATTGATGACTGTATCGACGCCACCTCGTGCTCCCACGAGGAGCTCGAACAGTTCATCCACTTCACCAACACCTTCCACCCCAACCTTAAGTTCACCTGGACTATCTCTAACACCTCTCTCACCTTCCTGGATCTCTCTGTCTCCATCTCGGATAACCACCTGGAAACCAATATCCATTTCAAGCCCACCGACTCCCACAGCTACCTGGAATACACCTCCTCCCACCCACCTTCCTGCAAAAATGCCATCCCCATTCCAAATTCCTTCGCCTCCGCCGCATCTGCTCCCAGGATGAGACATTCCACTCCCGCACATCTCAGATGTCCTCGTTTTTCAAGGACCGCAACTTCCTCCCCGCAGCGGTCGAGAACGCCCTCGACCGTGTCTCCCGCATTTCCCGCAACTCATCCCTCACACCCCGTCCCCGCAATAACAACCAAAAAAGAATCCCCCTCGTCCTCACGTACCACCCCGCCAACCTCCAGATCCAATGCATCATCCTCCGACACTTCCGCCATCTGCAATCCGACCCCACCACCAAAGACATCTTTCCCTCCCCACCCTTGTCTGCTTTCTGGAGGAACCACTCTCTCCATCACTCCCTTGTCCGCTCCACAGTCCCCTCCAGCCCCACCATACCCGGCACTTTTCCCTGCAACCGCAGGAAGTGCTACACCTGCCCCCACACCTCCTCCCTCACCCCCATCCCAGGCCCCAAGAAGACTTTCCACGTCAAGCAGATGTTCACCTGCACGTCTGCTAATGTGGTATACTACATCCGCTGTACCCGTTGTGCCCTCCTCTACATCGGAGAAACCAAGCGGAGGTTTGGGACCGCTTTGCAGAACACCTGTGCTCGGTTCACAATAAACAACTGCACCTCCCAGTCGCGAACCATTTCAACTCCCCCTCCCATTCCTCAGA